>BSBM01000109.1:11170000-11630000 GCA_027924585.1 Larix kaempferi
TCAACATCCCCATCATCATCATCTTCTTCATCTCCATCATCATCATCATCTTCATCATCATCATCATCATCATCTTCATGACCATGACCATGACCATCACCATCACCATCATCATCATCATCATCAACATCTTCATCATCATTGTCATCTCTAGGTTCCTCATCAACATCTTCTTCATCATCATCATCTTCTTCATCATCATAATCATCATCATCTTCATCACCATCACCATCATCATCAACATCTCCATCATAATCATATTCTTCTTCATCATCATCTTCATCAACATCACCATCATCATCATCATCAACAACAACAACATCTTCATCATCATTATCATCTCCAGGTTCCTCATCAACATCTCCATCATCATCATGTTCTTCATCATCATCATCATCATCATCTTCATCACCATCACCATCATCATCAACATCTCCATCATCTCCATCAGCACCATCATCATCATCATCATCAACATCTCCACCACCACCATCATCATCATCATCATCTTATATCCTCCTCTTAATCATCATTTTCATATCCCCCTTCCCCATCAACATCTCCATCATCATCATCTTCTTCATCACCATCATCATCATCCTCATCACCCTCATCATCATATTCAACATCTTCATCATCATCACCATCATCTTCATCTTCATCTTCATCTTCATCATCATCTTTACCATCTCCATCTGCATCATGATCATATTCATTGTCATCACCCTCCTCCTCACCGTCATCTTGTGCACTTATGCACTTTGGGATTAATGTTTAGAAGAGGGTCTAAATGCCTTTATGGGGGAGCAGCTCTAGGAACAAGGTAAGAGAGAGCGGGCAGGGGGGAGGGATAAAGGCATAGAGGGTTAGTGATTAAGGGAGAAGAAGGGAGAGAGTGCTATAGGGAGGGATAATGGTGAAGATAAAGAGAAGGTGGAGAGATGGAGAGTGGGGTGGTAGGGACATGGATGGAGTAAGGGAGAGAAAGAAACATATAGGGAGGGATGTAGAGAGAATGAGGGACAGATATTTAGAAAGAGATAGGGGGTATCTAGGGATTATTGGGAGAGAGTTATGGGGGTATAGAGCCATACAAAACATTTGTCCCACACTAAAAACATTTGTTTTGTATGTAACCATACAAAAAATTTGTTTTCTTTTGATTTTATTCGTTTCCCTAGCCATGCACCTAACCTATTTATTGTGCTTCACCATATTGCCTGCGCATTTTGCTTCTCAATATCGCGTGTGCGTTTTACCTTTATATAATGCGTGCACGTTCTGTAACTATATAAACAGTGGACTATCCCTATCCGAGAGAAACTTTACTCTTGCTAAGCAAAAACAGGATATCCCGCGATTTTTCGAACAAAGCACGAGCCTGCCATTGCAAATATTCACATTTTACATCATCTCCATCATTATTTTTGTTATGCAGGTGCAACATTGAGGGCATATTTCATGGTTGATCAGTGTGGTGTTGGGCTATATGGCCATATTTTAAGAAGATAATCCGCAAGCTTGAAGAATCTCCAATTGAATAACACTAAACATAAGGTCTTTGAAAGATTCATTTTGCCTATATTTGAGGAGCACACAAGATAAGATATCAAGATTCAAGACCATTTCATGGTGATTGTAGATATACACAATTGTATAAGAGAATCAGCTTGAGGAACAATTGATGATTTAACTTTCATTTGCTTATTATTGAAGAGCACCAAAGGTAAATTTTATCATTCATCATTGTTTTGATGTGAAATATGAACAATTGAGAAGGAAGATTGAAGCACCTTGAAGGATCTATAGTTCTAAAGCACTAAAGGTTTGAAAGCTTGTAATTGAGGAGCAACAAAAACAAACTATATTGAATTGATCATTTTGGTGATGGGGAATGCACGTAACTGAGGAAGAAAATCAGCAAGGAAGAAGAGACCTCAAGAAGTCATTGAAGAAGAGAAAGAAAAGAAAAGAATAGACATGATGAATCAGAGGATTTCTTTGGAAACTAATCCAAATCCAATTATAGAGGATACCACGGTTCATCCTATGAATCCACGACAAGAAAAAAGGAAGCATTCACTAGAGGGACCTTCAATTTCCACAATAGTTGTTGAACAAGCACCCCATGGATGTAATCAAGAAGCAAAACGTAAGTGCTCATTAGGGGATGTTTCAATTCCCACTTCAAGTCAAAGTGATAAGTTACCATCTCAAGATGAAGCTCATGAAGAAACACAAAATTTTTTGACCTCTTGTGGTTATACATGGAGTCAAAGTGATGAAGTCCGAGAGGCGATGGACATGGAGCCTACTGTTGAAGAAGAAAACGTTATCCAGACCATCAATGAGGATGTTGGAATTCCACCATCAAACTACTAGGAAGAGAATGAAGGACAACAAGCTACTACTGAAATGCCAGAGTGTCTTTGTGATGTGCTACATGGTATAATTCCAACCCCTGTACCTCCATTAGCAAGCACACATCGAAGAACTCCGAAGCGTATACAAGTTCATGAAAGTCTCCTTAATTCCATTGAAGGTACGCTATCTAAACGTAGTATTTTTTATCAAACTCAACAGATACTTGATAAATATTTTGTTTCTAAATGTGATGGAGATAATTGTAGATTATTTTTATCATTGTTAAAATCTAGGGGCATGAATATTGTTAGGAAAAATTTAGGGATAAAGATGATAAAGAATTATGAACCAAGTTATCATATAGTTAAAAGCTTAGTAGATGCATTTGGTAAAATTGGTAAGAACACACGTTCAAAGGATCGCAATGCGGCTCGTCATGTGTTGTCACAAGCAATTGTAAATAAGAACACCAGGGTGCTTCGTTTTCTCAAGCCTACATCCAAACTAGTTAATTTGAATGTAAAAACCCTCCGTAGGTATTCTATTAGAATAGAACATCTTGGCACAACCGATCAAATAGATTTTTGAGCCTTTATTGGTCGGTTGCCACGTCGTGACATGAAGCTAGTTGATGCAGTAAAGGGACTCGTGCAGAGTTTTTGGCATGATCACACAAGGCCTTCTTCAAACCGGAAGGATGTACAAAAACTGAGAATGGGTTCAAAGAATCATGAACCACATATTAAGCATCTTCTTGATATAACATAGACAAAACTATACGAGAAATTTAGGAGTGAAAATAGACAATTGAACTTGGGGCAAAGATCTTTTGAGAAATGTAAGCCATAGTATGTTAGAATAAATACTCTTCATAACAATTGTTGTTGCAAATACTACATAGAATATGAATATAACTATGAAACATTTTTGTACATTCGCCGTGCGTTGCATACTACCCATTTGCATGATTGCTCCTTGACAATACCACCGACTTTATCAAGAGAATCCATTCATAGCATCATGTGCAATAGGCATGAGGGGCAAACATACTATGCAAAATATTTTTTGGATGGAACATGCTCCAGCTGTGCTGGAATGACATTATTGAGCCAATGTATGCACACGAGTGGAGATAGTGAATTTGGGAATATGGTTATAGACATGAAAAGTTTCAAATATATTAGCTATGAAATAGTCCCAGAGAAAGAAAGCAAAAAAATACAATTGGTGACATCTCAGGTATGCATTTATATCTATAAATTTATGTTTGAACAGTTACATTTCAATCCTTACTTACAAAAAAAACTGATATTAAGATCATTTTGTGTCACCAGGTACAAGTTAGTGACTTCGTCAAGGAATTTATTGAAAAGCCACATCAATATGTTCAACATGTCCACTTGGCACAATGGCAAGATGAGAAGCTTATAATATGCAGAGATACATTTCCCCGTGGTACTCTACTTTCAGTTGTTGATTTTTCCAAGAACTACACTCTGCAACCTCAAAATGAGATCCAAATTCAGTAATATCACTCTGAGCAAGTTTCCTTGATGGTCCATATCACATAAAGGCATGGCCCAAATAGCAATGAAGAGCAAAGAGAAATTCTGAAGGAATATCACTTCTACATAAGTGATGATAGGTTCCATTACTTCCACTATCTATGTCATTGCTTCATCATGTTCTATGATCACTTGAAGGGAAGCAACACACAGATGGATCGACACTGGATTTGGTCTGATGGATGTGTTGGTCAATTCAAAAATGCATGCATATTTCAATGGTTATGTTCATTGCCTAAAAACTAAAAAGTGCCACATATGTGGAACTATTTTGAGACTGGGCATGGTAAAGGAGAGCATGATGGAGATGGATCATGTGTCAAAACATCCCTACGAAGAGAGGAATTGAAAGTATCTACAAAATCTACTGTTTGAAATGCTCAATCTATAGTCAGGTGGTGCATGTCATTAATGGGAGATGAATCAATTATGCGAGTAGAATCCACAAGAAAGAGGCATGTGGAGAGGATTTTTTGGGAGGTGGTAGACATAGATCGTTCACATGCATGGGAATGCAAGACTACTCCTGGGACTCATGGCTTTCATTCGGTTCGAAGCTCTAGTAACCCAGTATTTGAAATTTGGACCAGAAAACTAACTTGTTTTTGCCCGTCTTGTTGTGATGGTGACTGAGATGGGTGTGAATCATTGGATTGGGTTGATGGATGGGATCGCATATCACTTCCACTTGATCAACATGAAATTGTTGAGTTAACTCCGTTGGAAGAAGACCAATCATCTATTTCTATAGATTTTGATCATGTCTCAGACCTTGTACAACCTGGTATGATGCATTTCCTTAACATTTTTTTGTTTATTTGCGTAGTCTTCAAATGCACACTAACGGCCTTGCATCGCACATGAAATATATTGATCATATACCTACAATCATATTATGCAGGGCACATATACATAGTGGTTGCCTCAAAAGATAGTGGATGGGGTGGTGATTACTGGTTGGCACGCTGTATAGATGGAAATCAAACCCTCAATATGTCCATGACTGACGATGAAAACAACCAATTCCCAATTGGGTCTATGGTTGTTAAAGGTGAATACTTGACACAGGACAACAATGCAAGAAAGAAGGGTGGATATGTTTACAGGGATTACAAACCAAGTGCAAGTGTGTATCACTTTACAAACTTAATCATTGGTACAAACCTCCAGGTACGAACAATGCCTAGCCGAAATTCATCGAAGGTACGCTACTTCTTACTAGATACAGAGCACAAGAGACTAATGGAGACCATCAGTATAAGAGATGATCCGAAGGGCTTGGTTGTATGATAATTGTTAAATTTTCAGAATTTACTTCAATCTGATCTAGGATCTTAACTGAGAGAACAACATGTACAGCAAATCTACAGCATATCAATCATGGACACAATAATGCAAGCACACAAGAGACATAGAGTTTACTTGGGGAAAACCATAAAGGTGAAAAACCCTAATAACTTCCTCAAAGATAGATAGAGCAATGATACAATGAGAATACAAAAGATAGTCTTCTCCTAGCAGCAGAGCCTCCTCCTCACAAGTTTGCCACTTTCTGAATTAGAGAAGTGTGTGAATGAATGATCAAATAGAGATATCCCGATCTCTATTTATACTTGTTCTGTCCTTCCCAATAAACTAATGGGGCCTACATGTCTAGCTTAACCCATGGTTAACTTAATCCAGGCCAACCCCACACTTGGTGGTCTAATAACCCTTTGAACCACATGGCCGACCCCCAATAGGTTGGTCTAATAACCCTTCGAACCGCATGACTTATACAGGGCCGACCCCAACAAGGTGGTCTAATAACCCATGAAGTATAAGTTACGACACTTACAATATAAATGACGACACTTCCGTATAGAGGAATAATAACATCTCTATAGGAATAAAAGCACTTCCGTATAGAGGAATAATGCCATCTCTATAGGAGTACAAAATACATATATGAAATACATCGGTGAAATACATTTCGAAGTTACATATACATCAACACTCCCTCTTAACTAGGAAGGTATTTCTCGACACAGATTTGCTAGCACAAGTCTTCTTCTCTGGATCATCATCTCTGGATAATTGTCATTGAGTCATTGTCATCATCACTGTTGCTACTATCTCAATCAATCTCTGAATCTACTCGTCATAGGAAGTTCTACAGAGCCAGTCCTTTTCATACTGGATGTAGGCCCACCACCTACAGGTCTTCATCATCTGTGCAAACGGTCTGATAGAGGTGGTATCTCAGAACTAATTTTATGTGCGGATGCAATACCTGACAAGAGTATCCCAGAAACATTTAGGTGCCTAAGAATGAATGGAAAGATCTCCTCAGGACTGATTACATGCATCTCCTTCACAATACCTTTAAAAAGCATCCCAGGAACATTTATGTGCCGCAGCACGACCAACAAGATCTCTAAAGAGCATCCCGGATCTTATTACGAGCACACAGCTCAACCTCTCAGATCTCCAGGACTGATTACATGTGAATAGACAATACCTTTAAAGAGCATCCCAGGAACATTTATGTGCCACAGCACGATCGGCAAGATCTCTAAAGAGCATCCCAGGACTTATTACGAGCACACAGCTCAACCTATCAGATCTCCAAGACTGATTACATGTCTCCGTAGTAATACCTCATCCCAGGACTGATTACGAGCACAAAGCTCAACCTATCAGATATCTAAGGACTTATTACATACTACATAGCAATACCTCATCCCAGGACTGATTACGAGCACATAGCTCAACCTATCGGATATCTGAGGACTGATTACATGTTATTTGCACAACCTGCCACATATCATCTCTGACCTCCAAGTATCAACCTAATACTCATGATCCAATGGATCATCATCGCACGAAGCATCATCCTGATGCTCATGATCATACTGATCATCGTCACTGTATTGTCCTAGTATATATCATCTGGAGTAACATCCTGAAGCTCATCATCATGATCATCCTGATCATATAATGCATCCACCTGATGCATACCAAGTATCTACTTGATATATATCATCATACATGATCCACCTGATCATACATAGTATCCACCTGATACATATACAGATACATGGTCCAAGCATCCAACATGATGCATATACAAAATACATACAAATGATCCAACCGATCATATCCAGCATCCAACATGATGCGTACATACATATACATATAAATGATCCAATTGATCATATCTAGCATCATCCTGATGCACATATAAAGCAGTAACTGGAGCATCGTCCCGACGCTCATCATCCATGATCCTCCTAATCATGATAGCATCATCCGCTTTAGATCATCTCATCATCCACGAAGCATAGCCCCATATGCACATCATCTAGCACTTACACCACCGACATGGGAGAACACATCTACCACCATTCGGGGAAGGCTCCAGCCCTTAATTTTTCACCATGGGAGAACACATCTACCACCATGTGAAAAATGGCTTCAGCCCTTACATCTACACCATGGGAGAACACATCTACCACCATGTGAGAATGGCTCAGCAATTACATCACGACCATGGGAGAACACATCAACCATGTCAGAAAATCTCATGTGCATCTGCACCTTTCTGGACTCATCACTTCCCTTTGGAAGGAACCTCAATCTGAAGTGCACCAAGCCTCTCTCTGAAGTACTCAAACTGCACTCTGTCCAACGGCTTGGTTAATACATGTACAACCTGCTCATCGGTTGCAACATACTCTGCTTTGGCTATACTCAGTGCTATGCAGGACTGCTTCCTACTAAACCAAGAGATCACACCTGATCCCATACTGAAGCAGCACCCATAAGTGCTCCTCCTATCTGCAGCACTGCCTGCCCAATCTGAATCAACATAACCCTGCAGGTTAAAATTTTGATTCACATCATACTTGAGCCCATAATCAACCGTACCCTTTAGGTACCTCAGAATATGCTTTACAACAACTAGGTGAACATCTCTCGGATCCGTCAGGAACTGGCTCAATGTGTTCACCACAAAGTAAATATCTGGTCTCGTGTTCGTCAGGTACATAGAGGACCCAATCATCTGACGATACATCATGACATCAACTGGATCAGATGAAGCATCACATAGAAGCTTCAGGTTTGATTCCATAGGTGTGGCCATAGCCTTGCAGTTCATCATCCCGAACCTCTTCAGGATCTCTACTGCATACTTCCCTTGTCCAAGGAAGATTCCATCTACACTCTGCCACACCTACATGCCAAAAAAAAATAGTGCATCATCCCCAAGTTCTTCGTCTTGAACTTGACAGCAAGCTTCCGCTATGTGTCGGCAATCAATCTATCTTCACCTATAATAAACAGGTCATCCATATACAAAAGTAGTATCACTGGATTGCCTTCATCAACCTTGTAGTAAAGGTTGGAATCCGCTTTACTTTTGGTAAAGCCCAAACTGGATAGAAAGCTGTCTATCCTACCATACCAAGTTCTGCACATATATGAATCCCTGTCATGTGTCTCAGAACCAAGTGGCTTCTCCACATACACTTCTTATTCAACTACACCATTCAAGAAGGCTGTCTTCAAATCCATCTGGTGTATCTTCCACTTCATCATTGTAGCTGGAGCAAGTATGGATCTAACGGAAGTGTATCTGGCTACAGGAGAAAAAGTCTCTATGCTACCACCTACAGCATGCTTTATCTTGTAAATCCTCTTGGAAGTCACTACAAACTTCCCTTCAGGTCTTGGGACTGCATCCCAAACATCTTCATGATCGAATAGTACTCCTCGATCATGGCATTCTTCCCAGATCCTGGGAACTTCAATATCTTCAATATTTTCAATAGATAACTTTGTTGGCGAACAAATGTTGTAGTCCTTCTTTTGTAGGTGATGGTATATGATCTTTCCTACACAACAAGTTAAATTGCATGATTAGAAAACATCTCATAGTTTTCAAAACAAATTCTTACACATAAAGAAATATGTCATACAGTCATGCAATTATCTTAGCGAATGCTTCAATACAACATTTATCCATATTTCGTAACTTTCTAGATGCCTTCCAATCTCTACCAGAACATTGTTAAGAGTGTGCACAACTCCTAACATGTCAACAAAGAGGTTTCATTCTAGATAAGTAGCAATGGAATGTTGTACAGTGCCATAGGCCACTTACCCATGTATATTAGTAGTATACTGTTCATCAATGCAACTATTCTAATATGCATAATACACAACCTAATTCTAGGAACATAAGCATATACATCATTGAATAACATTATGTAAGAAATGACAATTCAAATACTTATCTTTGTTTGGTTGCTGGGTGGACTCCCTCTGAATCTTTGCAACTCCATTCTGATGTGGATTGTGAGAAGTGGTCAACTCCCTCTGAATATCTGCATCCTTGCAGAAACTACTGAAGTGTGCTCCTTTGCTTTCTTGCAGGAACAACTGGAGTGTGCTCCCTCTTTATCTTTGCTTCCTGGATTACCTGTCCTTGAACTTATATCCATCCTTAATCACTATGCATGCTTATTAGTATTATCATTGTGTTATCCTTGAGGTCTCATACATAATCACACATTTATTAGTATAATATTAATACTATCAAAACACAGTAATCTTAAACATGTATAGTCATGATCATTCACAGATAATAAACATTAGTATTCAAGGTTTTAGGGAAGTCTTCTTTTACTCATGCATATTCTTATTTGATCATAGGACTCTTCTGATTAGTTAAATCATCAATGCATAAACCCGTGATTACTCAAACCTATACCTTCATTATTCTTCTGGTTAGTCATATCATCAATTATGGTAAGAAACATAATATGCATACAACCATGACTATTTCAAACCTATGACTTCATGAATAATCATTATCAACAACACAACAATATAAGGTCCTAACACAAGGTAGGATTCTAGCTTGATATAGGAAAAACATACCTGGATTAGCATGCTAGCCAGTTATGTCTAACATACCCGCATAATGTCTTCTGGTTCTCTTCAGTGACTTGTGCTAGTAACCTGCATGTCTCATAAGTTAACCATTGTAGAACCAAGTTATACATACCTCGTAAGTAGATCTTCTATGTGATCCATGAAAATGGATGAATCTTTGTCTTTATGTCACCATGATCATATGTTCTTGAAGTAGAACATGATTTGTCTTTCTTGGTGTACCTTTTATGCTAGCGAACAACATAAACCTCATACCACATCACAATCCATTAGTACAATCATAAGTGTCAAAACCTTAATCAATGAATATCTTCTATTAAGGTGATACGACAAGTCTAGTAATTAATCAAGATTGTACTGTAATGATATGAAGACAAACATATCATAAAATTAACCATGAACAGAATTTGAAATATACCTGTAAGCAATACCTGTCAAGATTGCTTGTAATCTTCTTATGGAAGGCCTTAGCCTCATCTCCCTCTAAGTCAGGAACTTCTTCACTTATGAAGGTGACCAATCCATCTTCTTCTAGGATTAACCCAATCCACTTGATTTGCAAGAACTAGACCTGGAGTTGGATTAGGGTTTGTTAGAGAAACCCCACGAATTCAAAATTTGAATTTCAAACTTTCGAAAGGATAGAAATATGCACCTTGATGAGCTGATCAAGCTGGTATATTCAGAATTTGAAAACTACAAAGTTTCACTCCTTAATTTTGCCTTTGAAACTTCCGGATTCACTGGACGTGACCCCGAACTAGGGTTTGATGAAGCCCACTCTTCTGCCCAATCAAAAGGTTTGATCCAAAGCTCTAAGCTTATATTTTTTTGAGGAGTTTCCAACCATGGTCACAGATTTAAAAAAATCCCATTTTTGCAGAAGCCCTAATTTTCCACTTTTCCAATCAAAGTCCCGAACTAGGGTCTGATCAAGCCCGGTCTTCTACCTAACCAAAAATTCTAATCTTGGTCTCTAAATTTCTATTTTTATGAGTAGCATTCAGCCGTAGTCTCCGATTATAAAAATTCCAACTTTCTCTGAAACCCTAAATTCCGGAAGCCATGAATGAAGGTGCTCAAAAATAATTCTGTTTTGACAGAAATATGTACCTGATTTTTTCTTGTGTAACTCCGCACTTTTCGATCCACAGGATCTGAAAATGTTTTTTGTGGTATCCTGACCTATCATCTTTCCATCCTGATAGGTCTGACCTCAATTGGATTCTCTGAGAGAGAGTTATGCTAAGTGTCGCAACGTGATCTATTAATGGGATAAAACAGGAGAGCGAACTTGTACGGCGTTCCACGTGTCACTTGTTCAACTTTGGCCTCTAAAAACGTTTCTTGAGATAGTAAAGTCTGTTTACTACCTGTCATGTTTTACAAAATTTCATTTGGAGCTTCCTAGCCCAAGTTATGACCTTTTTTCCAAGGTCACCTGTAAATGACTGAGATCTGGAAGAGGCAGAAACCCTATATTGTACAGATCATAAATCACAAAGTAAAATGAAGAAGAGGTTTCCCTTTGGACACAAGGTACATGGGGATCTTAGCTTCGACCTGTAACAATTTCAGATCCGAAAATTTTTCCAAAATGGATTTATAGTGAAAGTGATACGATGATTGGGTTTTGCTATATCAAGCCCTAGCATCGTAAGTGCAACAAGTGTCATACATGCCATATCATGCCTTCTTTCAAGCTAGCTCTGATACCATGATAAATTTTCAGAATTTACTTCAATCTGATCTAGGATCTTAACTTAGAGAACAACATGTACAGCAAATCTACAGCATATCAATCATGGACACAATAATGCAAGCACACAAGAGACACAGAGTTTACTTGGGGAAAACCATAAAGGTGAAAAACCCCAATAAATTCCTCAGAGATAGATAGAGCAATGATACAACCAGAATACAAGAGATAGTATCCTCCTAACAGCAGAGCCTCCTCCTCACAAGTGCACCACTTTTCAAATGAGAGAAGTGTGTGAATGAATGATCAAATAGAGATCTCCCGATCTCTATTTATACTTGTTCTGTCCTGCCCAATCAACTAATGGGCCCTACACGTCTAGCTTAACCCATGGTTAACTTAATCCAGGCCGACCCCACACTTGGTGGTATAATAACCCTTTGACTGACATGGCCGACCCCCAATAGGGTGGTCTAATAACCCTTCAACCCACATGACTTATACAGGGCTGACCCCAACAAGGTGGTCTAATAACCCATGAAGTATAAGTTACGACACTTACAATTTAAATGACGACACTTCCGTATAGAGGAATAATAACATCTCTATAGGAATACAAACACTTCCATATAGAGGAATAATGCCATCTATATAGGATTACATAATACATATATGAAATACATGGGTGAAATACATTCTAAAGTTACATATACATCAACAATAACAGGTGGGATCTAGCATGATGAGGTATGTTACATACTTTTAATACTATACTATTTATACTATTTGTAATTGAATATTGATATATGCTCAATTTTCTCATGTATGTTGTTTATGATATGTCAATTTTGTGTTCTTGATATGCCAAATTTACGTTTATGTTGTTTATAAATATGCCAAAAGTTCTCTTGTATGTCAAGTTTATGAATATGCCATTTTTTAGATATGATCAATAAACCCTAAGATTATGGGATTGGGTAGAGCTAGATGAAAATTTCCTTGGGTTCTCTAACGCTAAGACTTAAACTATGATCAATAAAATTTGACTTTGGAAATTGTAAAAGAAACTTGGTTTTGCCTCCATAGCTTGTTTGCCTCACAACTCCATACAATATGTTTCGATACAGTTAATGCTCAGTCCTTCAAGTTGCATAGTTAGAAAGAGTATGTGTTGCATTTGCCTCTCAATTTGTTTGATTGAATACACATGCATTGTGTAATAGGATCATTACATAGCTAATCTGGATTGTTTATGTGGATGGAGACACCCATCAACCATTGATGCCTAGATCTCTACACACAAGTTGATTATCCCCAACCCAAAAAACTCTTATATAATGTTGATTATGTTGGTTATTTGATTCACCCAACAAAATTATATTTAACAATACACATATTCATAGATTCGGTTCCCCATGATCAATGCTCACTATATTTAACAATACACTTATCTTAAATTTAATTCATGTCAAGTTAAATATTTCATAATGAAATAGCTATTTGAGAGCACAACCTTAGACCAAGCCATGTCATTAATATAAAATGTACATTAAAGAAATGACCTAATTCAATTTCCTTCTATAACTCTAACCCTAACCCTCACCCAAACCCTAGCACTAAACCCTATGTACCCTTTAGATACTTCCTCCAATATATCTTAATATCCCTACAACTAACACTACCTCTTCACCCTCTCCACAATGGTGCCACTATCACGAAACTCAAAAGCTTGATAAATTTACTGAGCAAAACCCTTCATCATCATTGTCATCTCTAGGTTCATCATCAACATCTCCATCATCAGCATCTTCATCATCATCATCATCATCATCTTCATCACCATCACCATCATGAACATCTTCATCATCATCACCATCATAATCATCATCAACATCTTCATCATCATTGTCATCTCTAGGTTCCTCATCAACATCTCCATCATCATCATCTTCTTCATCCTCATAATCTTCATCACCATCACTATCACCATCATCATCAACATCTTCATCATCATCACCATCATCATCATCATCATCATCATCAACATCTTCATCATCATTGTCATCTCTAGGTTCCTCATCAACATCTCCATCATTATCACCATCACCATCACCATCACCATCATCATCATCATCCCATCACCATCACCATCCCATCACCATATCCATCTTCATCACCATCACCATCACCATCAATGTCTTCATCATCATCACCATCATCATCATCATCACCATAAGTTCCCGGTCGACGATTTTGCAAATTTGACCCCAATGTGCAAAAATTGCACACTCCCTTACCGAGAAAAACCCTATTTTAAAAAATAGACCTACAATATGACACATGGACCATGGGACTTGAGGAGAGGGGAATCCCTAGCACTATACCGATGTCTTAAATCCAATGGAGTCAACGGTTTCTCGATCCGAGCCACTGTCGTCATTCTACGGTTCGTTTCGTCTCGCATCTGAAAGGCCTTCAGGGACACCTGCTGGATACCTACCGGGGGCATAGAATTCCAACCATCCAACAAAAACAGGTTTCAGGGAGTCTTGCAAGTGTGTCTAGGAAGATTCCAGCTGGGAACTCTAGCCATAAGTGCCCGGTGGATGAGTTTGCAAAGTTGACCCCTGTGTGCAAAAATTGCACACTCCCTTACTGAGCAAAACCCTAATTTAGAAAATGGACCTACAAGATGACACTTGGGCCATGGGATTGGAAGATAGGGGAACCCCTAGCACTATCTTGATGCCCAGAATCCAATGGATTCGACGGTTTGTCGATCCGAGCCATGGTCGTCATTCTATGGCTCGTTCCGTCTCGCATCCAAAAGGCCTTCAGGGACACCTCTTGTATACCTACCAGGGGCATAAAATGATGACCGTGCAACAAAACTGGGTTCCAGAGATTCCTGCAAGTGTGTCTAGGAAGGTTCTAGCTGGGAATGCTAGCCATAAGTTCCTGGTGGATGATTTTGCAAAGTTGACCCCCGTGTGCAAAAATTGCACACTCCCTTACCGAGCAAAACCCTAGTTTAGAAAATGGTCCTACAAGATGACGCTTCGGCCATGGGACCGGAGGAGAGGGGAACCCCTAGCACTATCCCGATGCCCTAAATCCAACGGAGTTGACGGTTTGTCAATCCGAGCCACAGTCATCATTCTACGGCTTGCTTTGTCTTGCATCCAAACGGCCTTCAAGGACACCTGCTGTATACCTACCATGGGCATAGAATGACGACCATGCAATAAAACTGGGTTTCGAGGAGTCCTGCAAGTGTTTCTAGGAAGGTTCCATCTAGGAACGCTATCCATAAGTGCCCAACAGATGATTTTGCAAAGTTGACCCCCGTGTGCAAAAATTGCACACTCCCTTATTAAGCAAAACCCTAGTTCCGAAAATGGACCTACAAGATGACACTTGGGCCATGGAACAGGAGGAGAGGGGCATCCCTAGAACTATCCCGATGTCCTGAATCCAACAGAGTTGAAGGTTTGTCGATCCGAGCCACGGTCTTCATTCAATGGCTCATTCCGTCTCACATCCAAAAGTCCTTCGGGGACACCTGCTAAATACCTACTAGGGGCATAGAATTCGAACTGTGAAATAGAAGCGAGTTATCGGCATTCAATTCATGCATCCTCGATAAGTTATGCTTTCTTATGTAGCTGTCGATACTTGATAGACTTGATGCTGAATTCATTATATGTGCTAATTGTTTATTTTTCTTGTTGATGATGAAGGGGTCCTATGGGCACCCCGAGGCTTACTTAGCTATTTTAGCTAAAGCATTTGAACTTCTATCACAGATTGCAGGTAAGATAAATATTGTTTCGAAAATCACAAAGAGGTCCTACTTAACTTCAGTTAGCCTTCAATGTTTGTAAAAATGAATTATAGTAACTTGAAGTAATTCCGGGTGAGATCTATCCTAGTTTGATCTTCAGTTATACTCAATCTATTTATGTAACTTTTAATTGAATCTCAGAATTTGTAATTATTATTATACATTTGTCTTGTATTAAAATATCATGGAAGGTATTAGAACTTTGTTTTTATGACTAGGTATTTGAATCCTACTCCTAGGAAATATACCATGTATTTGATTTCACATTAAAAGGAGGCATAACCTATGCTTAGATACTAGCAATATAATACTAAATCTATCTTTTAATCTTATGCACTATATACCTAACCTATGTAATAATGTTATTATAGTGACTTGACAATAGTGTATAGTTGTAAACTATACACTATATGCACTTCTTCTATTAATTTATACCATGGATGTTTAACTATTAGAGAATTGTAACATTAGCTTATACTATGGTTTCGATATGTGCTTTATGGTATTGATACCATATACAAGGGTTTGATTGAAAAGGTGTTATACCTTATATGCAAGGGTTGGTGTTAACACCTAAAAAGTGCTCACTAGCTCATTCCCTTACTCACATGACCCATTTGTCCACTTTTCCACCATCTGAGCCTCTGAAACCAACAAAAGGTCACCAAAAGACCTTAGTACACCCCTTTTTCCATTAAAAAAGATTATTTTTCCAAGAAAATCATAAAGAAACCCTCAAAAAGGGTCCAAATTCCCAAAAATATTAAAAAGGGAATTAAAATATTATTTTTATTCAAAAAAGGAAAAAGGAGGGAAAAGTACCTAAACCATGTTGGTCAATACCATTTGGTTTCCACAAAACCACAAATGGTATTTCCCACCACCAAAACCTATAAAAAGGTGGTAGGGGCTCCTCATTTCACATCCATCCATTATCTCATCCTTATGCTGCTGAAATCTCCCCTGAGCATTTTAGCCATTGCAAACCACATTGGAGAAGAGACCATTGGAGATTGGAGTTGCTCATCCTTGGAGCTATTCAACCTCACCATTAGAGGTATTGATTCCGCAAGCACTTGCTTGCCCCATTCTTTCAATACAAATTCTTTATTTTATATGTTCTTGTTCTTGATCTTAAATTATTTTTGTTATTTGCTTAATATCTTTGCTTAGATCCATGAATAGTCTTGTTTAATTAGTTTATTGTTATTTATTTCTATTGAAACTGCTGCTACTAGTTAGCAGGTGCCCATAGCACTAAGCCTGGTTGCAAAACCGGGCCAACAGTTTTTGGCGACTCCGCTTTGGTTTGAACTATAGATCTCTAGTTTTGCCTTTAATCTTAGTCTTTTATGAGTTTTTAACCTTTAGATCCATAGATCTGCCATCTTAGACAGCAGATCCATTGCTGTTCTGAGTTTTGGCCCCATAAACAGCCCAAAATTTTCAATTTTCGGGTTCGTTTCTCGGTTTCCGTGCACGGCTTCCGCCTCGCGGTTTTTTGCCAGACAGTCGCGCGGTCCATCGCGACTTTTCTGCGTTTTTCCACGCGGTCCATCGCGGCCTTTTGCCAGACAGTCCCCGGTCCATCGCGATTTTTCTGCGTTTTTCCGCGCTGCACACCGCGGCTTCGCGGCCAATTTCCGCGCTGCCCATCGCTACTGTGCGGCTAAAACCCGCGCGGTCCATCGCGACTGTGTGTCCAAAACCCGCGCGGTCCATCGCGACTGTGCGTTTAAAACCCACGCGGTCCATCGCGGCTGTGCGTCCAAAACCCGCGCGGCTGAATTTTTCATTCGGCCATCCCGATTTTGAAAATTTTTTTTTTACTGTACTTTCTGCCCATAGCACATTTTTTACAGTATTAAATCCTGCACATTTTACAGATTTGAAAAAAAAATTTACTATTTAAAAAGTGCAAATCTAGAAATCTTTTTAAAAATTTTCAAGATAGTGAAAGAAAGACTCATTTTGCATTTTTCATCTAGATTCAAATTTTTTCTTGTTTACTTCTTTAAAATCTTGCCCTTAGCAATTTTCTTGAAAGAAGAGATCCATTTATTTCTTTTAAAAAAAAGAAGTCTATTATTTGCTTTCATAAATCCAAGAAATCCTTTATTTTTTGAGTTATTTTTTGAAAAGCATTTAAATTCCTTTTAGTGAAAAAATCATATATATTTGCTTTTTATTTTCGAAAAATCCTTTATTTTTTGAAAATTTCCTATAAAGCATTTAATTTTTTCAAGTTCAGTTTACAACACCTCACGTGCATTCACACGATCACTTAATTGAACTAAGCCTTAAAACGTACCTTAATTTGAACACACTTTTAACCCCACTTGGGGAACACTAAAAGAATTCTTGTAGCTAGGTAGTATTGGGGGGATAGGTGTTCCAATAACACCCCTCAGTTCTTACATCTGAGACATAGAAGTTGTCCAATTAGGGAGCTAAAATCTCTTAGTACTTTTTGGCGCGGTCACAACCGGTTTGTGGGAAGGCCTCTCCCTTAGGAGGGTTGAAGTCGCGAGGATGGTTCCGGAAGCCTGAGTGGAATACCGAAATCCATTCAGTAACCGAAGGGCTACCATTCGCAGTTCTCGGGATATCCCTGTATTGGGATATTGCGATCAAAGGACCAAACGGCAGATTTACCTTTTCTCGACGCGTCATGAACGGAGTATCCTAGTAGCCTGTCTTTAGGATTGATTACCCGGTGTCCCTCCCGGTAGGGGGATATCTAGCCGTTGTCTCAACATTCATATTGTCTGACTTGGATTTCATCACCTTGCAGAGGATATCGTCTGTTTGAGTCACAATACTTTTAGATTAGGTGTTTGCATGATTTCAACCTACCTGTGGTCTAGTTACACCTATTTTTTCTAGGAGCCATTTGCATGTTGGTATTCTGACCAGTTGTTGCATTCCTCCACTTATTGTAGCACAACTACTAGAATAAGTGCCCTTTTTGAGGATTGATTTTTTGGCCTGAGAGCCTTCTTTTTTCACTCCCCTTCTTGCACCCTTGGTTGCATTAGGGTTTTGAGTCTGTTATATATATATCACCACCTGATACTTAAACAATTTTTTTTTTACCTAAACACATATTCTCACCATTGAGAATTCTAGACGTTCTCGTCGTCTACAGGGCGAACTCCCAGAGTTTAGTCCACTTGGCTCTCCACGTCACAGACGCAGAGCCCTATCCCTTGATTCGACACATCGTCAATCAACTAGACAGTCATCCGATTCTGACACACCTCACTTCACTTTTGATTTGGAGGTAGAATCCAAAAACCCAACAAAGTTACCACCAACCACCATTATGTCTGGAACACCATTTGATCCACTATTTACAACTACCATAGGTCAGACATCCGCAGACCCTTCTGCTGTAGTACCATCCACGGCAACAACCACCCCCCTGGGTATGCCCAATATGGGTAACACTTCACATTTAGGAATGCCTAACACAGGGCCACCACCTGTCATGGGTATACCCAACATGGGGGTCATACCCCCTTTGGTTTCCACAAACCCCATCCCAGGAATCCCTAGTGCGATTCCTAACCCAAGTGTAACCCAAGTTGCACTTGGAGGCGCTGGCCCACACCAGACTACACCTATTGGAGGGCACATACCCTCCATACCTAACATACCTTTAGGCGCTACTGGACCCCTACACCATACCACAATGGCTAGGCATGTCCCAGTTCCAGTCACCACATCTGCTAGTCTACCATACATGGCAAGTCTGAACCTGCCAGATTTAGCTAGGCTCACAAATGACCCCATCAGACATGATCCTGCGTGGCCCCATATGCCTACTAAACTTCCCTCTGACATCCCTAAGTTTGAGGGTAAGGCAGGAGAAGACCCCCAGAACCACATCATGTCCTTCCATTTATGGTGTTCCTCCAACTCCATAGTGGACGACTCAATCCGCCTCCGGCTTTTACAACGCACCTTCACTGGATCTGCAGCCAAATGGTATATCGAGCAACCCCATGGGACGCATTCCACATTTACCTCCCTTGCCTCGACCTTCCTACAGTTCTTTCAGTTACCTGTCCGCTATGATGCGGGCGTCGAGATCCTTCTGTCTTGCAGACAAACCACGGCCACCCACATCACTGACCACATTCATGAGTGGCGTCGACGCCGAAGCCTCTGTAAAATTAAGTTAGACGACCGTATCTTTTTAGATTGGTTTCTAAAATCCCTCCTCCCTCTTATTGCGAAGGATGTGGCATCTGAAAGACCCCAGTCTGAAGAAGAGGCCATCCTCAAAGCCCAACAGTTTGATCTCATCTACGCCCAGTCGGGTTATCTATACACAATCATACCTGACGCCCCACGAGGTGACTCCTCACGTGGTGACGCACCGGGGGCATCACATGCTGCTGATGGCAACATTGGCCAAATCACCCCGCAACCTAAACCTTTCAGCATGGTGAGCACCATACCCGCCCCAGACCTCTCTAGGGCTACATCCAATTCCGGAGCAACAACTTCTTATGCTCCAACAAATCAGACCCATCACATTCATGGACCCTCTTGTCCACAACATTGTTATGGCCAAGCGCCATCAGCATATGTACCTCCTACATACTATGCTCAACCTACGGTACAGACCCCCATGCAGTTCCCACAACAGCCCATGCATTACCCACAACCGGTTGCACCAGCTAACCTCACACATCCAATAGCTCAGGGGTACCAACAACCCCAACAG
Source organism: Larix kaempferi (assembly GCA_027924585.1). Taxonomy (NCBI): domain Eukaryota; kingdom Viridiplantae; phylum Streptophyta; class Pinopsida; order Pinales; family Pinaceae; genus Larix; species Larix kaempferi. The sequence goes on from BSBM01000109.1 coordinate 11,190,148, forward strand.
GAAACTGGACCACCTCCAGCTCCACCTGCATACTACCCACCGCAACCTTCTCCCGCACCTGCGGCTCCCCAGAATCCCCCCAATGCTCAAGGGCATGTGTACGCACAACAACATCAGCCCCAATACCAAAATAACCAACGCAACCAGGGTGGGCAACCAAACCGTGGAAGAGGACGTAACCGTGGAAACAACCAAAACCATAACCAAGCTCCACAACCTACCCATCCTCTGCAAAACAATAACGCGTCGCCTGCTCATCAGAATCCTGATCGGCCACCTAAGCAAGCCAAAAATGCTAATTTACGAACAAACCATCCTTGTTCCATTTGCGGTGTCTATGGCCACTATACCCACGCTTGCCCACATCTGGAGCGAGCTCGACAACTATGGACAGATGACGCCCATCGTCAAGGGCAGGCGGCTCCTCAGCCGCCACCCAACCCTCCACCACCTCAACAACAGCCGTTGGTGCTACAAAACCCTTTCCCAACACAAGGAGTGGTGAACACTCAGCCGTTAGCCCCCCCACAGGGCAACGTGCAACCACAACAAATCACTTACGCCGCTCCTGATCAATCCATGTTTGATTCAGGCACTCACCACTTATTGATGATGTCCACTGCCGACGTCAATATCCAAACCCGACGGAACCAGTATGGTCCTACCTCCGAGGCTCCCCCCGCCGATAAGGATACTAACGCTCATCCCACCGATCAGACGTTACGGATACCACCTCTTCCACTCGATGGCGCTTCTAAAGCACCTCGCTTCCCACTTCGTCGCATCAATAGTAATCCTAATTCTCGCGCTGCGTCGAATTACAACATTGTCGACGACTTAGCCCAGTCTCCTGCAGCCATGTCTGCTTTAGAAGTTTTGAAAAACTGTCCTTCGCAGCGCAAAACTTTGCTCTCTGCCATTGGCACCATTGACCCCAATGATTCACAGTTGATCGCATTCGATTCAGACCAATCTGAACCCCGCCTGCCTTCCTCTACCATAGCAGTCCAAGTTTCTGTTTCTATTCGGAATCTTGTCATCCATCGATGTATCATCGATGAGGGTGCCTCCACATGCGTCATGTCCACCTTTGTTTGGCATAAGTTGGGATCTCCTACTCTCCAGCAATCCACCACTGCATTGCGGGCCTATGACGGTCGGTCAGCTCAACCTCAAGGTTTACTACCCAAGGTCCCCGTCCAATTGGGTGGGAAAACTGTGCTCATCGACATAGAGCTCATTAACGCCCAGCTCGATTATAACCTTTTACTTGGCCGCAGTTACATGTATGCCATGAAAGCGGTCGCCTCCTCAATTTTCCGCACCATGATGTTCCCCCACGAGGGACGCGTGGTCAAAATTGACCAACTCACCTACTATGATCCCAATGCCCCTGCAGCACCCGAAAATGTTCTCCCCATGATTGAACAACCTGCTGCTGGTGCAACTACCTCCTTTGTGTCTTCTGTGGGACTCAGACTTTACTCAGATACACCAATGACCTCTACATTCCAGGCCATTCCACCACCGTCACCAGAGACCCATGTCGCAAACCTCTGTACTCTGTCACAGAATACACCAACACCCGGTACTCAACCACCATTGGTACCGAGTCACATCGGTGTTACACCCATCCACACAATCCCCTTTCTATTTCCTCCTTCAGGTGTAGTAAGCGCTCCGGTTATGGCTACCCTTAGTTTACCCGGGTTAACATTGGGATTACCCGTGTGGTATATTTCGCCTCCAGTTCCACCGCCGACACCAAATGTCATCCTGCAACCGGTGCAACCCATTGTTACTTCTAGCCAACCACCTCCCGGTATCACTACTCCTTCGTCATCGACGAATCCCCCTCCACTCATTAGGCCCACTGGGGGCAGAGGCCCACAACCATACACTACGGTACCCCCACCCAAGGCAGTTAAACCTCCTGCCGTATTCCGTGCTCCTCCAAAATGCTCGCTGTGTGATGAGTTAGGCCATCCAACCCATCAGTGTCCAAAGTTACCTGCATTGCAGGAACACATGCAAATGTTGGACGACGACCCCAACATCCCGGTGGTCAAACTAGATCCAAACCCTATGCCTCGTGATAAATCACTGCGTACCAACCACCCATGTGCGATATGCGGTATTTACGTCCACTACTCCCACAACTGTCCTGACATCCCAGACTACACAGCAGCTCTCTACGAGATGAACAATTTGGACCTAGAGACGACACCCCCTACTATCGAGGAGATCTACCCTCCCGCATCATCCTCATCCGGAGAGATTAACACCATCTACATGATCTCTTCGACTACCACTACCTCATCACTCGATTTGACCACTCAAAGCTCCCGCAATGATGAAGAGGTTCTCGAGACTCCTACTCCCTTTGATTATCCCAGGGAAGACATGCACCATCGTCCATACTTCCTCCCGGAAGAGACTTCATCCACCACCGCTACCCAATCCGCGGTTGAGTCCAAGGTTTTCCTTCCAACTAAGATCGACTGGTTAACGGATCCCATGGCCGATATTTCTCCCGTCATCCACATTGACATCTCTAACCCACTTGGTGCCCTTCATACCATCACATTAGGAACCTCCCATAGTGAGCATGAGATCGGAGAATACCAACAACTGTTCCAAGAATTCACTGATGTCTTTACTTGGTCAGATACCCAAATGCCTGGCCTTGACCCTGCCATTTATACGATCTCCACTGGATACCCCTCTGTCCGCTCGGCCCCTTCCATTGATCCCTTTGACACACAGGTTCAACCCTTTCAAATCGACCAGGAAACCACATGTCCACAACATGGGGGCAGGCCCAAAATCTTGCCTACTCATCATCATCGTGATCCTCGTCGGAGATACTGGGGGCATCCACCCCACAAAGGGAATCCCCCATCATCATATCATCACTTCAGTATGCCACCATGACCCACAGCCTCATGGTATAACACCCCACCAGCAGTTGCTCAATGCCCTATTGATCTCTCTCTGAGACAACATCTGCACCACATTGACAGCTCTGAGTTAGGGGGCATAATAGATTACCTCGACCCCGGGATAGGGGGCATGATCAATCATTTTGAACATTCCCCATCATCTCTATCTCAACACCTCAATGAGCCCATCATTCAAACCAACACATATGTGATCCACAATCACAAACCCCATGCACATAGCATGGGGGCAGGTCATTAACCCTGCTCACTTTTTCATATTCGTGATCTCAACCATTTTTGAGGTCATGTGTCACGTGTATATTTCAGTTGATTTGATACACCTAGTATTTTGCCCCCACGGGTCATCATTTCTCCCCACCACTGCATCCTTCGCTTGGTGGGATCACCTTTATTTGTAGCCATTTTTAACCTAGTTCTTTCCTTTAACCATTTCGGAGTCCTTATGACCTCCGTTTTTCGCACCATTTGCACTGCCGGATTCATATTTCCGTGCCCGTGATGATGCTTGAGATCATTTCTCGCTCTCACTAGGACCAATATCAACATTGTGTCCTGACACCTTGTCGCCCCAGTTTGCGTACCACTTCAGCTGCTCTCCATTTTTGATATATTTGATATCATTGGATTCATTTTTCTGCGCTCATGATGATGCTTGAGATCATTTCTCGCTGTCACGTCCCGATTTTTAGGGCATTTTTTCATACCCCCACGTCACCTCGGTTTGCGTGCCACATCGGTCGTTCTCCGTTCTGGGCATGCCTTATATCGCCGGATTCAATTTTCCACGCTCGTGATGATGCTTGAGATCTTTTCTCGCTCTCACCTTTAGATTTTTCAGGCATTTTTTCCATGCCCCCTCGTCACCTCGGGTTGCGTGCCACATCGACCGATCTCCATTTTTGACGTGCCTTATATCGCCGAATTCAGTTTTTCGCGCTCGTGATGATGCTTGAGATCATTTCTCGCTCTCACCTTTAGAGTTGTCGGGCATTTTTTCCATGCCCGCCACACAGCCTCGGTTTGCGTGCCACATCGGCCGTTCTCCGTTTTCGACAATCCTTATGTCACCGGATCCAGTTTTCCACACCGATGACGATGCTTGAGACCTTTTCTCGCCCTCATCAATCCATTTTTGTTCGGTATAAGTTTATCCCTTTTTCGGGCCGAGCAATCCCTTTTACGAAAAAGGCACTTAGGGAGTTTCTATTAAGCTCTTTTCTGACTCCTAAAACAATGAAAAGATCGCCGAGCAATCTTGCTTCCTTTCATGCTCGTTAAACGTATATGAAAGGGTGTCTACCTGGTATAAGTTTACCCCTTTTCCGGACCTTGTAGACTAATTACGAAAAAGGTATACTCTAGTCACATCGGCTAGAAGAGTTCTCCATCCGCATCATTTTATGCTTTTTCGGGCCTTGGAGACTGAACTTACGAAAAAGAAACACCAACAGAGTCCACTTACCGTTTTCAGACTCTCTAAACATGAAAGCAACCTTGAGCATGAGCCGTCCTGGGCTCACAAAATCCACAGGACCGTACCATTTCAGAGCACACTTTTATCCCTTCTTGGAGCTCATTAAAACTACGAAGAAGGAAACATGGTGCCTCTTGGCGCCACGACAGATCACATCTACTCATATGGCAGCTTCCCCATTTTGGTCGCCTTTGTTTAGAGTATTCTGCAGTATGTCACCTTGATAATCCCTCGACAGCACCTATCAGCTCGTCCTCTCCCCCAGAGTCAATACATACCCTTCAGTACCTAAAAAAAAAAGCTACGATCCCCGCACCTACAAGTCAGTTCCCTACGCTGCCAGGTCAACCATGTCATCATGCTCTGAACAAAGGAAGTTTGAGTCTACCCATTTTTTGGCCCAGTTATTTCCCATCCCCACAAGTATGTCAGTCCTACCATCATTACTACATCACTTCAGTTCTACACCTCGTGCTCCTATCAAGGAAACATCATTGCCTTGTTAGTTGCTGGTCTCCCTCTGTCGACGACAACCACATTGATTCCAGAGGATAGACCTAGAGGTCCCTGTGTCTTGGACTCATTACCATTTATGATGAGTGCCTATGAATCATTTCGAGAGGAATCCTCAATGCCTCTACGAATGCTTGTTTCTCACATGCTAGACTTCAACACCTTGATCACATCGTCGAGACTCGCACAGGGTATTGATCCGTTCAGTTATTAGTCAAAGACCCCGGATACCTCCTGACTCCTCCACATTTGAGAGTCTTCCTATGGATAACACCAGTTACACTTTTTCTATAGATATCCGGGTTGCGCATGGCGACAGTATTCAGATTTACCCCAGTTTCATACTCCCTTGAGTATACAGTTACATTATTTCTCAGAGATGACTCATAGTCTTTGAGTCCCTACAGATGTTGGACACCTTCAGTTTCAACAGTTCCTCAGTTATTCCAGTGTATCAGTTATTGAGATCCGTTATGATCAGGAGTACATCCCAAAATAATGTCCCCCCTGGACCATTATGATGTACCAATATATTTCTTTACGTATTAGATCCCCCTTCTTGGGACTAATTGTTTTGTATATGTCTTGATACGAGCATGGGAATGCCCGCCTCGTCCTTTATCAGAGATTATACCTCATTCATATTGAGGCCATGTAATATTTTTTGTTTTTTGCAGCTTCCAAGGGCCGTGGCTCCAGTCTCCAACCGGTCTCTTCTCTCCCCTAAACCCCAGAAAAAAGGACAAAAGAACTATGATGTCTATCGGCCATACGATGAGCTCCTGCCCTCACACATCAGGGGGCAATCTGTTAACACCTAAAAAGTGCTCACTAGCTCATTCCCTTACTCACATGACCCATTTGTCCACTTTTCCACCATCTGAGCCTCTGAAACCAACAAAAGGTCACCAAAAGACCTTAGTACACCCCTTTTTCCATTAAAAAAGATTATTTTTCCAAGAAAATCATAAAAAAACCCTCAAAAAGGGTCCAAATTCCCAAAAATATTAAAAAGGGAATTAAAATATTATTTTTATTCAAAAAAGGAAAAAGGAGGGAAAAGTACCTAAACCATGTTGGTCAATACCATTTGGTTTCCACAAAACCACAAATGGTATTTCCCACCACCAAAACCTATAAAAAGGTGGTAGGGGCTCCTCATTTCACATCCATCCATTATCTCATCCTTATGCTGCTGAAATCTCCCGTGAGCATTTTAGCCATTGCAAACCACATTGGAGAAGAGACCATTGGAGATTGGAGTTGCTCATCGTTGGAGCTATTCAACCTCACCATTAGAGGTATTGATTCCGCAAGCACTTGCTTGCCCCATTCTTTCAATACAAATTCTTTATTTTATATGTTCTTGTTCTTGATCTTAAATTATTTTTGTTATTTGCTTAATATCTTTGCTTAGATCCATGAATAGTCTTGTTTAATTAGTTTATTGTTATTTATTTCTATTGAAACTGCTGCTACTAGTTAGCAGGTGCCCATAGCACTAAGCCTGGTTGCAAAACCGGGCCAACAGTTGGCAACATGCAACGTTAGTTTGATTTAAAATAGTGCAACCATGTTATATTATGGTGGTAAGTCTCAACATATTGGATGACCAAACCTTAACCTACGAGATGGTGCAATGGCAAGTCATACGTAATACTTGGATATATAATAGTAGTTTGACCTTTGATTAATCATATCCATACTATAGTATTGTTGTAAACCATGCAAGATTAAACCCTGACTTGCTTATGATGCGATGGCAGGTGTGACGTATACAGTAGATATGGTAATAAAAGTGCATTTTAAGTGTTGTGGGTGGATAGTCTAGTGGTGTCCCCCGTAGAAAGTCTTCACGTGGTTTCCTTGGTAGTGATGCTAAACCTAACTGCTTGGGCTTACCTCGATGAGAGCAATAATATTGGCATTCATTTGGCAGGGAGTGGGGTTTGGAGAGGCCGATAGGCTGCAATTTCTTAGGGTTTACAGAGATGTTTTGAAGGCACCTCTCTAGGGTTTGATACCCTGACCTATAACTTGTAAATTTTACACAGTTACTTCCAAGGCAGAGTCCTTCTATTGTTGGGTTTTCTGGTGGTCTGTTTGACTCTGGTTCTCATCGGGTGTAGGCATGTCGGTTTAGAACAAAGTCTCCTTTGGTAGGTAAGTCATAAGTTCCAAATCACTACTTGAGAGTTTATAATGTTGCAGTTGTACGTATTTTTTTTTTAGCTTCATACTTCATCTTTTAACCACACTATGTGTTGTATGGCAGGTGCTCCTCAGCTTTGGATTTATATCATCAAAACTAAGTGGGAAAAGGTGCTTGAAACCTAGTAAGCCTCGGTGGTTTCCTATAGGTTTCAACTTGGAAACTATCGGTCCTTGTTTGGTTTTAGCCGAAACTTCAGTCTTGTGGTCTGGCTGGGGATAATGTCGCTGGTGTAATGTTTGTAAGCTATATGGCAAGTGTAGGGAGGATTGAATCCTTGACCTACTTCTTCATTTATTCTCCAATGATTTACTGTGTATTAATTTGTTGAAAGTGTAACAACTATGTGAAAGGGTCTCAACCCTCGCCAATATGATGAATAAAAAAGGTTATCGTATTTGGAACTTAATGCTGTCTATGAGAGCCGTTCCTGAGAGCAATGATCCTGCCAGCCTGCGTTATTTTAATCAATATTTGTTATACAATGATAAGGGCAATAGCCCATTCCTGAATGTTTATAAAATGTTGAGTTTTGTTTAAAGGCCGAGAGTCGAATGGCTAAATGCCTAGTTTTGTAGTTTCAAACCCTAAACTTGTTTTTGTAAAAGGATAACTTCGAAACGTTTGTGAAGTCGATATTAATGCTGAGACCTAGTCTTGTATGTCTATTTTTTTTTTTGTCGAAAGATGATTGTTAACTTAAATTTCTTTGAAATTTATTCAAATGCTTTGTTGTTGATGTCGAAAGTGTTCTTGCGTTTAGGTTAGGCTTTGTACAGGGAATTTGGAATCGTGACTACGTTATTCTATTGTTGAACAAGGACTATGAACCTTGTTTGGAACCCTGTCGCAGTGAGTTTGGTGTTTAGAAATGTTAAGGGTTTGGCCGTGAGGCTGGTTATGAACTCCTCAACACTAATTGCTATTTTGGTTCTCTTAAACTATATAATCGGTAAGGGTTTCGAATGTAACCTGCAGGTGTAGACTGTAAGGAAAATTCCTTATATAGTTGAGCTATGTCTTGTAAATTCTATTTGATTAGCTAAACGATGAAATGTTTACTTAGTGTTATGTTGTAATTAGCTAGGGTTTGACACATTGGGACATTCATCCAAAAATCAGAGTTGTTTTGTATTTATAATAACAGTAATGTTTCAAGGTTACTTAAATGAAAAGATACTATTAGTATTGTATAGTAGATATGATTGGTTTCTATTTACCTTGTTTTATATTGATAAAAAAAAGTGTATCTCGATACTGTTTTAAATTTAAAAGGCAGAAATCCAAGGGTCTTAGAAGGATTCTTATATTGAAAATAATATTATAATTTTTATTTGATTTTTGAAATGTAAAAGGTTACCCTATAACTGTACTTAGAGTTTTATGCAGAAAACATGGGACTATTTGAGTTCATCTATTTCTATTGCTATAAATGTAAAGACATTCTAATGTTTGCATAAATAAATGTTGTTATGTTTTTCTATGACTGAGAACATAAGTTATTTTAATTGCAAAATGTAAAAAGCTAAAGGAAACATAACAAAGTTTGTTTATTCAATCATTCTATCTACTGCACATCATTTATCTTTTTTAAACACCCTTCCCTGTACTAGAGTACGGAACAAGGATAGTGAGTGGAAAAATACAGGGAAGTAATTTATCCTATCATTTCATATAACTTCTTCAATAATTTACAGAATCGTAATCAGTTCAGAAAATCAAACATTTACTTCTGCATGATGATAACTATCAACATTCAGCTAATAAATCCTAAATCAATAGTTATAGAAAATAAATTATAACTACTTAGGAAATGAAATAACAGTAAAACCTGCAAATGTAGATAGGGTGGACAAACACCCAAAGAGGCCTGTTCCTCCCAACCTTCTCCATAAGAAGTAGCCAATATCATTTGTTCCTTTGGACCCCTGAGCCTGTTTACTGAACAACTAGGTAGAAGAGTCTGTGTAGAAGCAAGGCACTCAAGTTGTACTTCCAGCAATCAATGGAGACTTGTAATACACCTCTAAATAAACCGCTACACTCAGTAGGAAAATATGCATTCAGCAAAAGTGAAACAGACTTACACTACAACTCAAAACATAGTTTCCCCTTATCGAATCTCTTGTGTGCATACAAAAGAACAACAAGGTAAATTTTCTCGTGAGAAAAAGTGTGAGCCTCTGCTCAAATTCAATGGCTTATAAAGATTCCTAGGTATTTTAGTGGTTAGTTTCCAAATAAATAAGCCTCAATCTCCAGTCCCATCTTTCAGGGAACTTTGACCACAATTCAAGAGAGTTGTCCCATAACAATAGCTAGTTACTGAGTTCCCGATGCTGCCACTTGTCCATTTCCATCTACCCTAGATTCCATTCCACCTAATGGGTCAGTAAACACTATTTCAATAGTCTCTTTGGGTGAGTGTCTCCTATTTTATTTTATTAAATAATAATATTGTGCAATTACAGTCATCCTTGGTCACTTGGCCAAATATAAAACTTTACAATAAAAGTTAAGATAATGTTTTTCTCAAACAAAAAATGTTTCAAGTAATGGGTATGTTACAAACACCCCCACTTAAGCTCAACATCGTCCTCGATGTTGCTTATTCTTCATCAGAGCCTTCCTAGAACAGAATTGAATATGCCTCCTTAATTGTCTGACATTCAAAACACCTGGCTATGTATTCAGCCACTTCATTCTTCATGTTGGGCCAAAAGTAATCCTTTCTTAGCATAGTTATCATTTTCTAATAACCAGGGTGTCCCGAATAAGGACTTTTGTGAACTTCATCTAAAATCAACAGTTTAACATTTGACACATTAGGTACATAAATTCTATTTTATAAGTCATTAAACCCCTTTTTTTAATGCTGTAATATGTTATTAAATTTTCAGATAATTTTTCAGCAACTTTCTCATGCAATTTCTGATCATTTTCATCTTGTTTAATTCCTTCTTCGATCTAGTTTTCTAGATCTGTTTTAAATGTGCTTATTGCTGCCACAAAACTTAATTTGGCATTTCTACTCAAGGCATCAACAACTTTGTTTTCTTTACCCTTACTGTGTTGAATCTCAAAATCGTACTTGCTAAGGAAAGCAAGCCACCTAGCTTGCCTTGTGTTAAGATTTGTTTGATCCAACAATTATTTTAAGCCTTTATTATCTGTCATTAGTGAAAACATTTTTCCAATCAAGTGATGGCGCCACATTTTTAGTGCATGTATCACGGCTGCCAGCTCTAGATCATAAGTTGCGTAGTTCTTTTCATGGATTTTAACTTCCTAGACTCATAAGCAATAACATGACCTTCTTGAGTTAAGACCCCACCAAGTCCATTGTTGCATGCATCAGTGCATACAACGAAGTCTTTATTACGATCAACAATTTTTAATATAGGTGCCGTTGTTAATAACTCTTTTAGCTTCTTAAAACTTTCTTTGCATTTTTTATCCCAAATGAATTTCTTTCCCTTATTCTGCAAATAAGTTATGGGATTCGCAATTCTGGAGAATTCTTCAATAAACTTTATGTAGTAACCTGTTATCCCCATAAATGACTATACGATAGTTACGTCTTTAGGGACAGGCCACTCGTTAATTTCTCTTATTTTATCTAGGTCGAGAGAAATTCTGTCTTTAGATATTATGTGATCTAAGTAGTGTATTTTATTTTTATAAAAGTCACATTTACTAAACTTAGCGCAAAGCTGATGTTATCTTAAAACTTGCAGAATTATTCTTAAGTGTTCATCGTGCTCTTATTTAATATTTGAATAAATTAGAATATCATCAATGAACACAATTACAAACTTATCTAGGTACTTATGCAGAACCTTATTTATTAAACACATGAAGACTGTCGGTGCGTTAGTTATCCCAAAAGGCATAACTACGAACTTGTAGTTCCCATAACGAGTTCTTAAAGTCGTTTTGAAAATGTCTTCATCCTTTATTCTAACTTGATGATATCCAAACCTCAAATCAATTTTAGTGAATATCTCTGCTCCGCATACCTGATCCAAAAAATTGTCAAAGCGGGGCAAGGGATATCGATTTTTAATGGTCATTTTATTAAGTTGACGGTAATCTATACACAGTCGCAAAGTACCGTCCTTATTTTTAACAAAGATAACTGGTGCTCCCCAAGGAGACACACTTGGCCTTATATAATTCTTATCAATTAATTATTTCAGATGAGACTTTAGTTCATTTAATTCTAGAATATTCATTCTATAAGGAGCCTTTGAGTTTGGTACCGCACTTGGTACTAACTCAATGGTGAAATCGAGTTCCCTTTTTGGAGGTAGTCCTGGAATTTCTTTTGGGAATACGTCAGAAAATTCCTTAAGAATAGATATGTCTTCCAGTTTTATCTTATCTTCTTTAGATGAACATTCGTCACTAATCACATTCACAGAAAACATTTTACACCCTTTTCTTACAGCTCTCTTTACTTGTAAAGAAGAAATTTGTTTCACAGATGTTTTCCTAGGAATTCCTTTTACTGTTTCAGTTTCTCCTTCGTGATTCAAACAAGTAAAAGACTTTTCATAACAATTAAGTATTACTCTATGTTGTCCAAGCTATTCCATGCCAATTAATACATCATATGACCCTAATGGAAAAACATTCAATTTAACTTGTGTTTTAACCTGACTTGTTAGTAAATCACAACTTTTGACAAATTCTCTAACTTTTCTTTTACTGCATGTTGCTAACTGAACTAACCATGAGTTATCAAATTTTTCTACCTTTAGCTTGCAAATTTTCACTAAATCAGGTGATATGTAACTCAAACTTGCACCTGGATCTATTAAAATGGAAATAGATTTGTTTTGTATCATACCTTCGATCTCGACCATAGAAGTTTGATGGTCTGCTTGTCTATTTTCCAGCGTTGCATTAATCCTGGGCATTTCTCTTGCTACATCACCAACTGTTGGCTCCGCTTGCATGGTGTGAATGTTGTTGATTGTCTTTCTTCTAAGTGGGAATTTTGCTCTGGTATATGGTCCATTGCATTCATAACACTTCAAAGGCGGCCTTTGTTCAACATTTCTAGAATTATTATTATTATTGTTGTTATTAATACTAGGCACATTCCTTGCAGCCGTAAAACTCGGTGGTGCATTACCTCTGTAATTATTATTATTCTGAAAATTTCTTTTATTGAAATTTGTATTATTCCCAGAATTTTTAAAATTAAAAGTTTTCTTCTTATGCTCATAATTACTTGATTTATTATTCCTCCAACTCGATACACCTTCTTTTCTCTTATTCTTTTCAAAACAGAAATTAGTCTTTCTCATGGCTTCTTCAACAGTTGAAGGATTGTCATATTCAATTCTGTCCTTTATGTTGAAGGGTAAGCAGCTTAAAAACCTTTGTATCTTAGGTTTTTCTTCAGCCAGGTAAGGTACATACCTTAACAAGCTGAGAAATTTGCTGCATAACTCCTTCATAGTCATAGAACCCATCTTTAAATCATAAAATTCCTTTGACTTATCTCCGTAATACTATTCGGATAAAAAAAAAATTCTTAAACATTTTCTTAAATGTACTCCATTTTATATTCTTGTCTTTAAGGCTTTTAACTCTTTTGATATCCTGCCACCAAATGTCTGCCCTTCCGGTTAGATTGTATATGGCCATCTTAGCTTTTAATTGTGATGAGTAATCATCAATCTGAAAATACTTCTTCATACTGGACAACCATGTCTTAGCTACCTCTCGTTTTTCATTTTCGTCATTAAAAGTTGGAGGTTTTATATTTTTAAACTCTCTTGAAATTTGTTCATAATTTTTATGTCTTTTCTTAGGACCACAGTCATTGTCATTGCTATCCTGATCAAAATTATATTTTCTGCGATAAGTTTTGTCATTAGATTCAGAAGAAGAAGAGTTACTTTCAGTTGTATAGTACTTCATTTTCTTATCTTTGTGTTTGTAGGACATTGTTCCATATTCAGATTTTACTTCTGTTCTCTTATCTTTTTCATCTTGATGGTACTTGTCTAGTAAAATCTGGTTTAATTCTTCTTGTGCTCTTAAAATTCGTTCGTTTTCTTCCTTAACATTTCTTATTTCAGTTTTTAAGTCCTTAACAGTGCGTAATAATTTAGATGATTGATCATTCAGTTATACATAGATTACTTCATTAATATTTTCATGTTCTTTATTATTATGTCCATTATGAGGAGATATGTCCTCTGCTAGTTCTTCTAGTATGTCCATACTTGTAAATTAAATGTCAAGCTATTCTGTACATAAACAAATTTAAATAAAAGTTAGCAACTAAATTTCCTGGTTTCTTTTCTTGTTTTGCGCGCATGAGCCTATTTCAGGCCTAGAGTTTGAACTTGCGCTCTAATACCACATGTAACATCCCAAAAATCACAAAAATTTAAAATTTTTTATAGTAGCATTAATTGCTATAATTACCATGCGAAAATATAATAAATGTTTGTTTGTTTAACTAGACGTCTCAATGTACTAGACATGTTACGTCGATTATGTTTGTATAATGTATTACAAAATATGCGTAATGTTTTTATAGCTACAATATACTATTGTTGGATGTTGTCACCTCAATTCATGCATCCTAGATCAGTTATGCTTTCTTATGTAGTCGTCGATAATTTATAGACTTGATGATGAATTCATTATATGTGCTAACTATTTATTTTTCTTGTTGATGATGAAGGGGTCCTATGGACACCCCGAGGCTTCTTTAGTTATTTTAGCTAAAGCATTTGAACTTTTGTCACATATCGCAGGTAAGAGAAATATTGTTTCGAAAAGCATAAAGAGGTCCTATTTAACTTCAGTTAGCCTTCAATGTTTGTAAAAAGGAATTCTAGTAACTTGAAGTAATTCCGGGTGAGATCTATCCTAGTTCGATCTTCAGTTATGTAACTTTTAATTGAATCTCAGAATTTGTAATTATTATTAATACATTTGTCTTGTATTAAAATATCGTGGAAGGTATTAGAACTTTGTTTTTATGACTAGGTATTTAAATCCTACTCCTAGGAAATATACCATGTATTTGATTTCACATTAAAAGGAGGCATAACCTATGCTTAGGTACTAGCAATGTAATACTAAATCTATCTTTTAATCTTATGCACTATATACCTAACCTATGTAATAATGTTATTATATTGACTTGACAATAGTCTATATTTGTAAACTATACACTATATGCACTTCTTCTATTAATTTATACCATGGATGTTTAACTATTAGAGCATTGTAACATTAGCTTATACTATGGTTTCGATATGTGCTTTATGGTCTTATACCATATACAAGGGTTTGATTGGAAAGGTGTTATACGTTATATGCAAGGGTTGGAAACATGCAACGTTAGTTTGATATAAAATAGTGCAACCATGTTATATTATGGTCGTAAGTCTCGCCATATTGGATGATCGAACCTTAACCTAGGATATGGTGCAATGGCAAGTCATACATAATACTTGGATAGATAATAGTAGTTTGACCATTGATTAATCATATGCATACTATAGTATGGTCATAAACCATGCAAGACTGAACCTTGACTTGGTTATGATGAGATGGCAAGTGTGACGTATACAGTAGATATGGTAATAAAAGTGCATTTAAAGTGTTGTGGGTGGAGAGTCTAGTGGCGTCCCCCGTGGAAAGTCTTCACGTGGTTTCCTTGGTAGTGATTCTAACCCTAACTGCTTGGGCTTACCTCGATGAGAGAAATAATATCCGCATTCATTTGGTAGGGAGTGGGGTTTGGAGAGGCCGATCGACTGCGATTTCTTAAGGTTTATAGAGATATTTTTGAGGCACCTATCCAGGGTTCGATACCCCGACCTGTAACTTGTAAATTTTACACAGTGAGTTCCAAGAGAGAGTCCTTCTTTTGATGGGTTTGTTGGTGGTGCATTTGGCTCTGGTTCTCATCAAGTGTAGGCATGTCGGTTTAGAACAAAGTCTCCTTTGGTAGGTTAGTCGTAAGTTCCAAATTGCTACTCGAGAGTTTATAATGTTGCAGCTGTCTATATTTTGTTTTGAGCTTCATACTTCGTCTTTTAACCACACTATGTGTTTTATGGAAGGTGCTCCTCGGATTTGGATTTCTATGATCAAAACTAAGTGGGAAAAGGTGCTTGAAACCTGGCAAGCCTCGGTGGTTTCCTATAGGTTCCAACTTGGCAACTGTTGGTCCTTGTCTGGTTTTAGCCGAAACTTTAGTCTTATGGTCTGGCTGGGAATAATGTCGTCGTTGTAATGTTTGTAAGCTATATGTAAAGTGTAGGGAGGATTGAATCCTCAACCTACTTCTTTCTTGATTCTACAATGTTGTACTGTGTATTAATTTGTAGAAAGTGTAACAACTATGTGTAAGGGTTTCAACCCTCGACAATTTGATGAACGAAAAAGGTTATGGTATTTGGAACTTAATGCTGTCTATGACAGCCGCGCCTGAGAGCAATGCTCCTAGTAGCCTGTGTGATTTTAATCAATGTTTGTTATACAATGATAAGGGAAACAACCCATTCCTGAATGTTTATAAAATGTTGAGTTTTGTTTAAAGGCTGAGAGTCTTATGGCTAAATGCCTAGTTTTGTAGTTTCAAACACTGAACTTGTTTTTGTAAAATGATAACTTCGAAAGGTTTGTGAAGTTGATCTTAATGCCGATACCTCGTGTCGTATGTCTATTTTTGTTTTGTTAAAAGATGATTGTTAACTTAAATTTATTTGAAATTTATTCAACTGCTTTGTTGTTGATGTCGAAAGTGTTCCTGCGTTTAGGTTATACTTTGTACAGGGTATTTGAAATCGTGACTGTGTTATTCGATTGTTCAACAAGGACTATGAATGTTGTTTGGAACACTGTCCCAGTGAGTTTGGTGTTTAGAAATGTTAAGGGTTCGGCCGTGAGGCTAGTTATGAACTCTTCTCAACACTAATGGCTATTTTGGTTCTCTTAAACTATATAATCAATAAGGGTTTCGAATGTAAACTGTAGGTGTAGACTATAAGGAAAATTCCTTGTATAGTCAAGCTCTATCTTGTAAATTCTATTTGATTAGCTAAACGATGAAATGTTTACTTAGTGTTATGTTGTAATTAGCTAGGGTTTGACACATTGGGACATTCGTCCAAAAATCAGAGTTGTTTTGTATTTATAATAACAGTAATGTTTCAAGCTTAATTAAATGAAAAGATACTATTAGTACTGTATAGTAGATATGATTGGTTTCTATTTACCTTGTTTTATATTGAAAAAAAAAATGTTACTCAATACTGTTTTAAATTTAAAAGGTAGAAAGCCAAGGGTCTTAGAAGGATTCTTATATTGAAAATAATATTATAACATTTCTTTGCTTTCTGAAATGTAAAAGGTTACCCTATAACTGTACTTAGGGTTTTATGCAGAAAACATGGGACTGTCTGAGTTCTTCTATTTTTATTGCTATAAATGTAAAGATATTCTAATGTCTGCATAATATAAATGTTGCTATGTTTTTATATGACTGAGAACATAAGATATTTTAATTGCAAAATGTAAACAGCTAAAGGAAACATAACAGAGTTTATTTATCCAATCATTCTATCTACTGCATATCATTTATCTATTTTTAAACACCCTTCCCTATACTAGAGTACGGAACAAGGACAATGCGTTGAAAAATACAAGGAAGTAATTTATTCTATCATTTCATATAACTTCTTCAACAATTTGCAGAATCATAATCAATTCAGAAAATCAAACATTTACTTTTGCATGATGATAACTATCAACATTCAACTAATAAATCCTAAATCAACAGTTATAGAAAATAAATTATAACTACTTAGGAAATGAAATAACAGTAGAACCTACAAATTTAGATAGGGTGGACAAACACCCAAAGAGGCTTGTTTCTCCCAACCTTCTCCAAAAGAAGCATCCAATATCACTTGCTCCTTTGGACCCCCGAGCCTGTTTATTGAACCACTAGGTAGAAGACTCTGTGTAGAAGCAAGGCACTCAGGTTGTACTTCCAGCAATCAATGGAGACTTGCAATACACCTCTAAATAAACCTATGCACTCAGTAAAAGTGAAACAGACTTACACTACAACTCAAAACATAGCTTTCCCTCATCGAATCTCTTGTGTGCGTACAAAAGAACCACAAGGTAAATTTTCTCGTTAGAAAAAGTGTGAGCCTCTCCTCAAATTCGATGGCTTATAAAGATGCCTAGGTCTTTTAGTGGTCAGTTTTCAAATAAATGAGCCTCAAGCTCCAGTCCCATCTTTCAGGGAACTTTTACCACAATTCAAGGGAGTTGTCCCATAACAACATCTAGTTATTGAGTTCCTGATGTTGCCACTTGTCCATTTCCTTCTACCCCAGATTCCATTCCACCTAGTGGGTCAGTAAACACTCTTTCAACAGTCTCTTTGGGTGAGTATATCCTATTTTATTTTATTAAATAATAATATTGTGCAATTACAGTCATCCTTGGTCACTTGGCCAAATATAAACTTTATAATAAAAGTTAAGATAATGTTTTTCTCAAACATAAAATGTTTCAAGTAATGGGTATGTTACAATGGCCATATCAAGATCATTAGGAATTGAAACATAGTATGATACAATCCTTAGGTATGGAATTCATTTAAAATTTTATCCATACTGTTGGGGAAGAGAAGATAGGAGACCATGCTGAGAAGGATTTGGCGAGCATTTCATTCTAGGCCAAGCTATTTCATGCATTGCCGAGGCATTTGAGGATGAAAATGATATGGTAAGCATTCATTTTTCAAAGGTGGTTCAGAGGCTCTTGCATTTTGGAAGTGACCAAGAGTATCTTGTAGTGTGATAAGTATGCATTTTTCTTTTCAGCGAATTCAAATATGACTCGGAGTCTCTTGCTTTGTGGGTCATTTACTGAGGTTTTTCATTTTACATTGCATTTCTATTGGCTACGTACTTCAACAAAGTGGTGCCAAATAGATGCATGGATGTGGAAGTTGTGTTTGCCATCTTTTGTCTCAAGTATGAGAAGGCATGGCCATATGAGGCTCTTTAGGAATTGAAACATAGTATGATACAATCCTTAGGTATGGAATTCAATTAAAATTTTATTCATACTGCTGGGGAAAAGAAGATAGGAGACCATGCTCAGAAGGATTTGGCGAGCATTTCATTCCAGGCCGATCCATTCCATTCATTGCCAAGGCGTTTGAGGCCAAAAAGGATCTGGTAAGCATTCGTTTTTCAAAAGTGGTTCAGAGGCTCTTGCATCTTGGAAGTGACCAAGAGTATCTTGTAGTGTGATAAGTATGCATTTTAGGTTTCAGCGAATTCAAATATGACTCAGAGTCTCTTGCTTTGTGGGTCATTTACTGAGGTTTTTCATTTTACATTGCATTTCTATTGGCTACGAACTTCAACAACGTGGTTCCAAATAGATGCATGGATGTGGAAGCCGTGTTTTCCATCTTTTGTCTCAAGTATGAGAAGGCATGGCCATATGAGGCTCTTTAGGAATTGAAACATAGTATGATACAATCCTTAGGTATGGAATTTAATTAAAATGTTATCCCCGTTGCGCTTTATTAATGTGAAAATATTCCCCCCCATTAAGAGTATTCTCAAGCAAAAATATCATTTCCAAGCCTATCCTAATTTTATTATGCGGTGTGTAGTTCATGAAACCCTAGCTGGTTCGTAATTTGGAAGTGTAGCTTAGGCATATGGTTGTTGGCTTAGTAAAAACTGAGAAAAATCCTAGTTTATGAAATGAATGCACAATGAATTCATTAGGCCATGAGGAGACAAGGGAGAGGGGCCCCTAGAGTTAGTCACACGCTAGGAGACAAATGGAGTCGATGGTTCATCGATCCGACCTCCGGTTTTTTATTTATGTCGAGTTGCAAGTCGCATGAAAATGTCATTCTCGGACACTTGGTGAGTTTCGGTCCGGTAGCGAAAAAGAAAACGGAGCAGCAAAATTGCATGATGTTTTCTCTTGCAAGTGTGTATGGGAAATGCCAATGTAGGAACACTAAAAACACTGGCTCGGTGGAGGGTTTTGCAGAGTTGACCCACCAATGCGAGATTGCATTGAAGGAAACTAAGAAAAAACCTAGTTTAATAAATGAATGCACAATGAAGTCATTGGGCCATGAGAACATGATGGAGAGGGCCCCCTAGAGGTAATCGCACGCAAAGATACCAAGAGAGTCAACGGTTCATCGATGTGACCTCTGGTTGTTGAGCTATGTCGAGTTTCAAGTCGCATGAAAATTCCGTTCAGAGACACTTGGTGACTTTCGGTCCAGGAATGAAAAAGAAAACGGAGCAGCAAGATTTCATGCCGTTGGCTCATGCAATTGTGTATGGGAAATGTCGACATGGGAACACTACCAACACTGGCTCGGTGGAGGGTTTTGCAAAGCTGACCCACCAATGTGAGATTGCATTGAAGGAAATTGAGCAAAACCCTAGTTTACCAAATGAATGCACAATGAATTCAATGGGCCATGAGAAGACGAGGGAGATGGCCTCCTAGAGGTAATCGCATGCCAGGAGACCAACGGAGATGACGGTTCATCGATCCAATATCCAGTTGCCGAGTTATGTCAAGTTGCAAGTCGGATGAAAATTTCGTTCAGGGACACTTGGTGACTTTCGATCTGGGAGTGAAAAAGCAAACAGAATAGCAAGATTGCATGCTATTGGCTCCTGCAAGTGTGTATGGGCAATTCCAACGTGGGAAAACTAGCAAGAATGGCTCTGTGGAAGGTTTTGCAGAGTTGACCCACCAATGCGAGATTGCATTGAAGGAAACAGAACAAAACCCTAGTTTACGAAATGAATGCACAATGAAGTCACTGGTCCATGAGAAGACAAGGGAGAGGGACCCATAGAGGTAATCAGACACCAGGAGACCAACAGAGTTAACGGTTCATTGATCCGACCTTCGGTTGCCGAGTTATGTCGAGTTGCAAGTCGCATGAAAATGTTGTTCAGGGACACTTGGTGACTTTCGGTCCGGGAGCGAAAAATAAAACGGAGCAGCAAGATTGCATTTTGTTGGCTCCTGCAAGTGTGTATGGGAAATTCCGACATGGGAATTCTACCAACAATGACCCAAGGGAGGGTTTTGCAGAGTTGACCGACCAATGCGATATTGCATTGAAGGAAATTGAAAAAAACCCTAGTTTACGAAATCAATGCACAATGAAGTCACTTGGCCATGAGAAGACGAGAGAGAGGCCCCCCTAGAGGTAATCGCATGCTTGGTGACCAATGGATTTGATGGTTCATCGATCTGACCTCCGTTTTTCAAGTTATGTCGAGTTGCAAGTCGCATGAAAATGTCGTTTAGGGACACTTGGTGACTTTCGGTGCAGGAGCGAAAAAGAAAATTGAGCAACAAGATTGCATGTCGTTGGCTCTTACAAGTGTGTATGGGCAATGCCGACATGGGAACACTACCAACACTGGCTCGTTGGAGTGTTTTGCAGAGTTGACCCACCAATGTGAGATTGCATTGAAGGAAATTGAGCAAAACCCTAGTTTACAAAATTAATGGACAAGGAAGGCACTGGGCCATGCGAAGATGAGGGAGAGGCACCCCTAGAGGTAATTGCATGGAAAGAGACCAATGAATTCGACGGTTCATCGATCCGACCTCCAGTTTCTGAGTTATGTCGAGTTGCAAGTCGCATGAAAATACTGGTCAAGGACACTTGGTGACTTTCGGTCGTGGAGCAAAAAGGAAAATGGAGCAGCAATATTGAGTGCCATTGGGTTCTACAAGTTTGTATGGGAAATTACGATTTGGGAACACTACCAACACTGGCTCGGTAGAGGGTTTTGCAGAGTTGACCAACCAATGTAAGATTGCATTGAAGGAAATTGAGCAAAACCCTAGTTTATGAAATTAATGGACAATGAAGTCACTGGGCCATTAGATCATGAGGGAGAGGGCCCCATAGTGGTAATCGCACGCCAGGAGACCAACGAATTCGATGGTTCGTTGATCCGACCTCTAGTTTTCGAGTTATGTCAAATTTGAAGTCGCATGAAAATGTTGTTCAGGGACAGTTGGTGACTTTCGGTCCAGGATCGAAAAAGCAAACGTAGAGGCAAGATTGTGTGCCATTGGCTCCTACAAGTGTGTATGGGAAATGTTGACATGGGAACACTACCAACACTGGCTCAATGGAGGGTTTTGCAGAGTTGACCCACCAATGCGAGATTGCATTGAAGGAAACTGAGCAAAACCCTAGTTTACGAAATGAATGCAAAATGAAGTCACGGGGCCATGAGAACATGAGGGAGAGGCCCCCATAGAGGTAATCGTATGCCACAATACCAACGGATTCTACGGTTCATTGATCCGACCTTCGGTTGTAGAGTTATGGTGAGTTGCAAGTCGCATGAAAATGTCATTTAGGGACACTTGTTGACTTTCGGTCCAGGAGCAAAAAAGCAAATGAAGCAACAAGATTGCGTGCCATTGGCTCCTGCAAGTGTGTATGGGAAATGATGACATGGGAACACTACCAACACTAGCTCGGTGGAGGTTTTTGTAGAGTTGACCCACAAATGCCAGATTGCATTAAAGGAAACTGAGCAAAACCCTAGTTTATGAAATGAATGGACAATGAAGTCACTCGTCCATGAGAAGATGAGGAAGAAGGCCCCCTGGTGGTAATCACACACTAGAATGCCAATGGATTTGACGGTTCATCGATTTGACCTCCGGTTGTCGAGTTATGTCGAGTTGCAAGTCGCATGAAAATGTTGTTCAGGGACACTTGGTGACTTTCGGTTCGGGAGCAAAAAAGAAAACAGAGCAGCAAGAGTGCATGTCGTTGGCTCCTGCAAGTGTGTATGGGCAATGGCGACGTGGGAACACTACCAACACTGGCTCGGTGGAGGGTTTTATAGAGTTGACCCACCAATGCGAGATTGCATTGAAGGAAACTGAGCAAAACCCTATTCTACGAAATGAATGCACAATGAAGTCACTGGGCCATGAGAACACAAGGGAGAGGCCCCCCTAGAGGTAATCAGACATGAGGAGACCAATGGATTCAATGGTTCATTGATCCGACCTCCAGTTTCCAAGTTATGTCGAGTTGCAAGTCGCATGAAAAATGTCGTTCAGCGACACTTGGTGACTTTCAGTCCTCCTAGGGTTTCTGTTTTTTAAGGATTTTATAATTTGCTTCTTGACAGCTCACCTCTTATACCATGTTAAATTTTTTATACTTGATCTAGATAAATGATTTATACCAATTATAACCATTAGTTCAATGCATAAATTTAACCATAAAACATTTACATAGAAAATTTAACATGTAGGATCTAGTTAAGAATAACAATGCACAAGAGACACAACATTTTATCCCGGGAAACCCTCATGGGGAAGAAAACCTAGCAACCTTTCTTAGAATAATTATGTTTAGAAAAAAAGTACAATGAAACCATGAACAAACCCTAACCCTCAAGGGTTTTACCACATGAAAAAACCTTAATGACACATGACAACAAGAGTACTTATCTCCATGAAGATGACCTCCAAGCCTTAAGGATATCCAAGCATATTCTTCCCAACCAACAATAGAAGGCACTTTATTTCTCGAATCTAGAGGAACATTTGTTCCTTTCACCAATGTTTCTTTGAGCACTTTTATGTAGTTACTCATGTGTAGTGTTGAATCTAATTGTACAATCAAATATTGGGGGTTGATGAAATGTGTAGCATGTATTGCACTTAGTTTTATTAAATTACACTTGAACATTGACATAACTTGTAATTTAATAATCCAAACGCACAAATTTTAATTAGACCTATCTAATTAGTGTGCATGAGTGAGTTCATAGAAACCTTGAAATACATTGTATTGCACTTAATTTTATTAAATTACACGAGCAAGAACTTTGACTTAACCTATAATGATCATCCAAAATCACAATTTTTAATTAGATATCCAAGTAGTGTGCATGTAGTGAGTTCATTGAAACCTTTAAATATAATAGTCTATTCTTTTGACATAGCGCATTCATGAGTAATAGATAATCTACACAAATCAACACAATAGATTAACACAAGAACATGTGGAAACCGAAGAACAAATACAAAGTTAAATGTATCATTCATTTATAAGTGAAATGTTAATGTACATGTATCCAAAAGTACATATATGTCCAAAAGTATCCAAAAGTACATGTATCCACTGAAGTCAATGTACATGTATCCAAAAGTACATGCACAATGAAGTCAATGTACATGTCTCCAAAAGTACATGTATCCAAAAGTACATATATATCCAAAAATATCCAAAAGTACATGTATCCAAAACTATCCAAAACTATCCAAGCCACATGTACATGTATCCAAATGTACGTATATCGCATAAGACACATCAAAACTCAAGCTTCCTCTTGTTCTTTCCCAACGTTGATCCTCTAGGCACATCTCAAGGATCAGTGTGTGTCTCCGGATCCTACAAATTAAATATCAATTGTTAAATTCAACTAACTATGTACTAATACATTAGCTCAACAATTAACTCAACAATTATCAACATGTGCATGGAAATTGCATGAAACACTTGGTCACTAATGGACATCTCACCTCAACGAGAGACAGTGGCAAAGGGGATTGCATTCCTTATGTAGCAGATGGAGCTATTGGTTGAACATCCAGGATGGTTGTAACCATGGTCGAACCAAGGGGGCCAGGAACTGCTCCTGCTACTGGTGGCTACAATCACAAAAATGTTGAAATAGTTAGACATGCATGAATAAGCAATAGACAACAATAATAAACTACGCAAATATCATGTTGAAATAGTTACATACCTCTGTGTGACCAGTTTCCATTGCAGATGCAGCACTGATTGCTTCATCAACCATCGATGCGAGGTTTTCAATAGACAACTTTGGTTCCTGATTCAGTAACCATGCAATTCAAATATTAACAAAAATGATTTATGCACTAGATTTCAAGTTAACCAACAAATATCATCGAAGGATATACATTACCATGGTATCAGTAAGCCCATGGTCGTGGGCAGCTGGAATCTTGCTAGGAGTAGGCCACCTCACATACACACAACCCTTGTTCACGAATGGCCTAGGAGGAGATATAAATACAGGAAATGGTCCAGATGTCTCGGTTGGTGCCTACAGTCATCAAGTGTTCATGTAGTTAGACATGCATGATTCAACGAACAGACATGTATTTAAAAAATGACATTTTTAATTGTTTACCTGGAGCCCAGATGTTTCCTCAGACGATACGACCATGGATGCTACATCCATATTGGCTTTCCCCAGGGAAGGATCTACCATCTGCAAGTTTAACAATTGTAAATATTAGACCGTAGATAGAATTAGTGAACTAACATGTAAACTATGTGGAAATTAACAAATTAACAAGTATTAAAAAACTGAAATTTTAAAATGTTTACCTCGGTCTGAGATATGACAATGGGTGCTATATAAGAGGGGCCTTCCAACTAGGTAGCATCATGAATCCCTCCACCAATGATGGGATCAGTGGATGGAATGTCATGCCCCCCTGTAGAGTCCGGAACATCTGACTCTAGGGTGTCACTACCAGCATAAAGCATCAACTCCAAGTTCACAAAATTAATATAGTAGCTCAAGCTAAATATATGTGTACAAAGAGGAAAATAAATGAAGAACTTATTACGATTAACCATCTACATAGCTCACTCAAAACCCACTAAAGGAAACATCCGAAGTAAGACCATAGCAGGGACGACCACACGATGTGCACTCATGAGGCTCGATACTAGGTTGGGGATGTGTCGATGGTCCTGCACTAGACGATGGTCCTGCATGATGATGACCTGGTGTATGTACCACACCAGGGACATATGTCCCTTCCTCACCAATATGATGAACCATAGTGCCATGGCGAACAACCACCCATTCCAAACTCAAAAACTCGTCATGTGTCTGTGGAATAACATGATGTGCAGGTGGGACATCTGGCCCGGGCAACTTCTTGCGAGGTGCAAGGATAGGGCAATCAGGGTTTCGAAGCCTTGCATTGGGTCGATTTTG
This sequence comes from Larix kaempferi, assembly GCA_027924585.1. Classification (NCBI taxonomy): domain Eukaryota; kingdom Viridiplantae; phylum Streptophyta; class Pinopsida; order Pinales; family Pinaceae; genus Larix; species Larix kaempferi. The sequence continues at coordinate 11,215,408 of BSBM01000109.1, forward strand.
GGGCATCCCCCCACCGATCCCCTGAAACTGCAAGATATCAAAATAGTTTACATATTTATGTAACACGAACTCTGCATACAACTTTCAAAGGAAATATAGGGGAATTTCCCTGTTGTTATGTGGTGGCATATCAAAAACCATGTACCATCTGTCTATCCAGTTATCAACAAATGGTTTAAATGTGCACCACTTCGTAGAAATATGAGGCATGTTTACATTTGGGATTTCCCCCGACCGAGGGTCCCTAAACAATGCAAATATGAGCTCTTTGGATATTTTCAATTTTTTTATTGCAGTGTAGTCTAGACCATCAGGATATTCTTGCCTTTTTCTTTCTCTATATGATGTAATATCATATAATACATTGCTAGACTGTGAAATGGTGTCAACAATTGCATCCAGAGTTGATGCAAGTGAGCGTCGAATCCTGTCACCACCACGAAAAGCTGCACTAATGCCCCTCAAGTGGGAAATCTCAATCAGTATCTTGGAATTTGTGTCCATTGCCGCCACTGTAATAAAAACATCAATACAAAAACCATTAGAAACATATACATGGTATATAATGACATCTCTTCAAAATTGAAAATGTATTAAATCAAACTCAAGTAAGCAATTTAATGGCATTCACTTACATACATTTAAAACTTAAAATTAAACATTTCACAATTAAAAAGTAAGTTTCGTTCAACTTCTTTCTAGAAGTTAAGGCACTTCTTAACCCTCATTGTTGACTTTTCCATGCAAACTTGGGTTTAAACTTCTTAGAATTTAGGAGTTTTATTTTGATATGTTTTGGCCTTTACGTCCCTTGCAGAAAACAATATTTCCATCAACTTCAGAAGCTAACATTAAATTTATTGATTTCAACACATTACACCTTGTGGTTGGAGGGGAGGACAAAGTGGCATGGAATGAAATAGATATGTATGAGTTTGTCTTACCAATATGATTAAGTATACTTGAGATGACTATCAATGATTAAGATGTTGAATAATCAACTAGAGATTGTGACTAGAATGACAATAACAACAATGTCAACTTAATAAGATATCACAAGTGGAATATCATAGTGTTATCTCAGAATTATCACATGTATATTTATTAATGATCCAAGTATTATGATATGTGATTGATATGACAAAATGGTTGATTAGGAGGATGAAGATTAAGTTGAGATAGAACAACTAATTTTAAATGTCACAGTCCTAGGATTGTGACTACAGTCAGCTAATGAATAAGTAAGAATAGGATATGACTTGTTAGGCTTAGAAAGATGGTTAAGATAACATGCCTGGGGGCATGTCAAGTGGTAAAACTCAGGCCCATGTCTTAAACATAGTATTTAAGAGGGATGGAAGTTTAGGATAGATGTAGGGTTAGGAAAACATCCAAGGGAAGAAGGGTCGAGATAGGTAAGAATGTTAGAAGGGTTTTAGGATAGGCTTCTAGGAGTAGTTACCAAGTCAGGGTCGCAGGTCTTTCTAAGTGTAGATTACGATTGTTGGATATGTAAAAAACATGGGTGAGGGACTATTAGGATACGTGAGGCAAGAAAAGGGGTGATATATGGCTGCCACCAATCCTCTAAATATCATTGAATCAATCATGGTTGGGAATACTATCGCGACACACTCTAGGTAGTTCATGGGTGTTCACCATTTCCATTGTTCTATAAACATGGAAACCAACCAAAAGTGACATGGGAAAATGGGGAAAATGTGGACTGGAATACAATTGGTTGTAGATGAGCTTAGAGACTCGACATGTCTTTGAGTTGAATCGACAGTCCCTGAGCGTTGAGTAGATTGATCGAGGGTGTGGATAGGGAAGGCCGGAGAGGCAGTTTTTTAATGTGTTTTGGCATTTAGTTAAGGGTGCTTAACTAAGAGTAGATTGATCGAGGGTGTCGATAGGGAAGGCCGGAGAGGCACTTTTTTAATGTGTTTTGGCATTTAGTTAAGGGTGCTTAACTAAGAGGCAATGTATAGCTACATACACTTGTGATGAAATTTTGATTATGTTCATGGACAAATTTTGATTATGTTTTGAGAAACCAAGTTACTAATTCTTTATGCATTTTTTCTATTCATGCTTGTGCATGCATTTCATCTTGTTATGGCCATTTCTGAGGAAAGTTATTCAATTAGTATCATGGGGAAATGGCCTTTGAGGGTTGGAAATTTGGGTTTCATGTGGATGGATACATTGTAGAAAGGGAGGAGTTCTATTTTTTTCGATTTTTGGGTTGGATTAGGAATTTTTGAGTTCTTGAAAAGGGATTCATTGTAATTATTCACTCATATTGGTTGAGGGAGATGTGAATTTAACTAGAGATTGGATTATTTCCAATTTGATAAATATTAAAAAATTAGGTTGTTTTAAACTATAAAAAATGGTAGTTTAGGTTTAGAATTGACAAAAAAATGGTATGGGTGAATGAATTACCTGATTAGATGACAATCCACTGGTGAATTTTCCTCCTCTACAATGAAATCCGGCTCCTCCCATACTCTAGGGCACAAAATCCCTCGTCGTCCAAGCTCGAATTCACGTTTCTGGTGCTTGAAATGCATCGTGGGTGGTCGGGACTGTGTATTTAAATTGATTTTGGATTTACAAAATGCGTACACGTTATATAACTACATAACACATATGCGTTTTTTAGTTCTATAATGTGTACACGTTATTTTTACCTATCCTACATGTCTAATGACATGTCAAGCTCGGTTTTTACCATACCAAGTGCTAAGTATCAGAAACGCATTATATTTTTCTGTAACGTGAACATGTTTTCAAAAACTAGGATTGCATCTAAAAGGTTCCTCGAGTAAGTGGGTATTTGTGGGTAATGTGATCCACTCCATCAAAATTGTAACATCTAATAGTCCCTTCTCTCCCCCATCAACGTAAAATCATCTGGCATGCCGCATGCAACTTGTCCAAAGAACATAAATAATTTATGACATGTGGTATGCACTCCCCAAGTTCTGTCCACCCACCTAGCTAAGGGGCATGCATTACAACTCAAAAATATTTGAGAAATGTAGGCTCACACAATCTGATTTGCATATAGAACCCTGGTAGAAATACTTGGCATGCCAAATTTATTTAATGTAATACCCCGCTTTTGTGTGCATAATCTATAATTGAAATTTTTTAAAATATTGATAGGACATATGAGTGGATTGCACACTTCTTATTATGCCTTTGGTTTGAATCCATTAAAATTTGTTTCTAATGTATCATGAAAAATAGTATACATTGACATTTTGTTCCCATATTACCTAGATTGTTCTGATTTGTCTCGTTTCAGTAATTTCGATGTCTGCTATATCTGATTTATTGACCATATGGTTGTTCTTGTGGCTATGAATATTTTTTTTTATCAAGGAGGAATCCCTTCAAAGGATTACAGTGACAATTTAAATCAATGGAAGTTTTATGAAATCATATACGCCTTTTTGTTAGGAACCCATGTCTTTACTTTGTTAGTATATTGTTGCTAGACGCATATGCTTTGTAAGTCATCATGTAGTATTTGTTGATCCATAGTCTGTGTTATTGTTGTTGGTGCATATGCTTTGTAAGTCGCCCATAGTTTTTTTGATCCATAGTTTGTATTGCCCCATGGTTTTGACTCATAGTATTGGCACCTAAACTTAGTATATAAGTGTGTGTTGAGGCCTATGAAGGCACCTTAAAGTTAATTGTATTGAGCTTGCTCAAAGGAGGTTGCCCCCTCGAAGTGGCCTGCGATCAATATAAAAGTGATTCTGAGTTCTGTTATTTCTGATATCTTGTGTATTTGCATTAATTAATTATTGCAGGTTCATCACATCTGGTATCAGAGCACTTTCTTGGGCTCGTTGGCTGGAATTTTGTCAAAAAAAAAATTTCGCATCTGTTGCAAGTTCGGATCTGGGAATAATCCCTATCCACTTAACTGTGGGAAGTACTTGGGCATAAGCCCTAAAAATCATTGTGAGGAGTACCACAGGAACCCCAAAGTAGTTGGTCCATTGAGAGGACCTGCTAGTGAAAAGGGCAATGACCCCTACCTGATTGACTAGTTCCCACTCGTGAGGTAAACCAAGAGCTGTCGTTTGTGGCAAAGCGGTTATCAGTTTTACTTGAGCCGTGGAGTGAGGGGTACTGCCCCAATACGCAATCCGTCAGATAGCATTGGTGGCCGAGTGAAACACCTGAACTACTAGGAAGCCAAACATACCAGGGGTCCACATATATTTTAAGCTAAACTGTTGCCAATCACTTTCGTACTGTTTCGGATCCATTCTGAGCCATTTCATATCCAGCCATTTCAAATCCATTCCGAAAGCCGTTCCAGATCTATTCTGAAATCCATTCCAGATCCAGTCATTTTCGATCCATTCGGTGTCATTTCAGATCCATTTGTTGCCGATCCCTTCCGCGATGTTCCAGATCCATTTCTGAAGAAAAAAAAAAGTATAAAATTATGTTTTTCGGCCATATCTCCCTTGTTTTAACTCTGTTTCCCTTGAAACTTCTCTAACACCCCTACAATCCCATTCTGCATATTTCATTCCTGAGGACCCTATCCCACATTCCACTTCCCAACACCCGAAATCTCACATTTTTCTATTTTTAGGGTTTTCCATAACTTCTTCGATTTTCACCCGATCGCCTTCAAATTTTACCACAGAATTCCTTTCCTAATTCTGCTTCTTTTTCCCTCTCTGCCAAATTTTCTCATTCTTTCACACCGCTTCTAAAATCCCCCTTTTTTTCTTTCCTATCGTTTCGACAGTTTCCAAAATCTAGTCAAACCCCAATTACCCATCATATTTTTTCCACAATCCAAATTTCCCTTTACTAAATCAGCTTTTGTTTGTGTTTTTCTACCCATTCCAAAAACAAAAAAACCCTGGTTATGGTTGTCACCCATGCAGGAGCACACATAATGGAGGAAGCACTTGCAGCCATCCAAACCAAACTCCAAGATCTGGATGAAAAATTTCTCAGCCTCTATCTTTAGCATTTAGCCATGAACAATAACCGATAGCTAGAATCATTTGTAGCCACCGGGTTCTCTTCTTCCAACAATTTTCGTGGGCCGAAGCTTGATTTTCCTCGCTTCAATGGTACTGATCCGACTGGATGGATATACCAAGCAGAACAATATTTCAGTCTACATAATACTTTTGATGTCTAGAAAGGTCCACTTGCATCCTTTCATTTGGAACAGGAAGCCCTTCAATGGTACCGTTGGTACATCAAAGCTCATCGTGAGCCAAACTGGACAGATTTTTTCCAACTCCTTTTGCCACGATTTGGTCCTAATGCTTTTGATGACTTAACATAAGCACTTACTAAACTTCACCAAATTGGTACAGTGAGAGAGTATCAGACAGAATTTGAGAAACTGGGCAATCACACAAAAGGATTGTCTAATGAATTCTACAGGAGTCGTTTTATCAGTAGTCTCAAGGATGAAATCCGCTCAGAGGTCAAAATGTTCTATCCCAACACAATGATGGAAGTCCTAAGGTTGGCTAAGTTGGCCGAGGACAAGATCACAACTCAACAACTCTCCAAACCCACCTTTGTTCCCTTCAGAAATATGGGTTCCCAACGACCTCCCATCATGCCTGCTCCTCAACCAACTCCTATCAAGCATTTGTCTGAAACAGAGATGCACGCACACCGAGAAAAATGGCTTTGTTATAATTGTGATGAGAAATTCACTCGGGGACATAGATGTGTTCAACAAAAGCTCTATCTCTTGGATGTGGATTCTCCGCCTGCCTCAAAACTTGGTGAAGAAGCTCCAGATACAGTAGATGATTAGGTTGACATTCAACATCCACTTGTTGACACCCCATCTCAGGATGACCCACCCGATATCTATCTCCATGCTGTAACCGGCATCACCACCCCACAAACAATGAGGGTCAGGGGATACTTCAAGAAGCCCCCTCTTACCATACTCATTGATTCTGGTAGCACTCATAACTTCATTGACCCTCAGATTTCCAAACAGGATGATTGTTTTGTCCATCCTTGCTCCAACTTTGAATTCATGGTTGCCAATGGGGGCACCTTACCTTGCAAGGGGAAGTGTCACAATGTGCGTATCTCTGTGGAAGATTATAACCTACGCTCTAACATGTTTTCCTTGTCCTTAGGCAGATGTGATGTGGTTTTGGGCGTTCAATGGTTACGCACACTTGCCCCCATCTTATGGGATTTTGCTGAACTTTGGATGCAATTTTCAATCAATGGGACACAACACAAATTTATGGGCTTACAACGAGGGTCTCTCCGCATCATCAGTTCACATCGCCTAGAAAAGATCCTTAAGAAGAATTCACATGGTGTCATTGCTCATCTCCATTCCCTTCAGATGCACCCACTAATGGTTTGCACTACTTCCTTGGATAGATATGTAGGTGTATTTGTTGCACCAGTGGGCTTGCTGCCTTCGCGAGACCTTTCCAGTAAGCATTTAGCCGCATCTACATCTCAGCAGGACATGATGGCTATTTTGCATGCAGTACAGAAGTGGCAGCCATCCCTATTGGGGAATTATTTCTACATCAAGACTGATCTCCAGAAATTGGAAACTTTCCTGGAACAACGAGTCTCCTCCCCAGCACACCTAAAATGGGTTATCAAACTCATGGGTTATGACTATGCGACAACTTACCAGAAGGGTAAGGACAATATGGTGGCAAATGCTCCTCCTCGCACATTTGATGACCCAGTTTCTCTTACAGCTATTTCTCTACTTGTTCCAAATTGATTGCAATCTGTTCAGCAAGGCTATCTCTTCTATGAACTCCATGCTTCGTCATCAATAGGGCACTTTGGGTTCCTCAAAATGTATGACCAGGAACAATGTAACTACTTTTGGCAGGGACTCAAAATGACAATTCAATGGATGGTGGTTGACTGTGATACTTTCCAAGTCAACAAGGGTGAAACGAAACTCTTTTTAGGACCGCTCGAACCCTTTCCCATCCCTCCATAGATTTGGACAACTATTTCTATGGATTTCCTAGAAGCACTCCAGTGGTTTAGTACCACATCTAAAAGGACACCATATGAAGCAGTCTCTGGACAGGCACAACTAGTTCTTCTTCCATACACCTTCAGCAGCTCCCCAGTTCAGTCAATTGACTCAATTCTTTGAAACCGTGATCAACTTCTTCTCATTCTGTAGGACAATCTTCACATGGCAAGAATTTGACTGAAATAACAAGCCGATCGGCACCGTTCTGCGCACACTTTTCACGTCGCTAATATGGTTCTTCTTCGTCTATAGCCTTCCACACAATCCTCCCTGAAACTCCAAAGGCACCAGTGGCCCATAATGCAACCCGAGGATGCTACAGGGGACCCACTCCTTCAAATTCTGCATCAATTTCCACATCTAAAGCTTTGAGGACAAATATTTTTCTAAGAGAGAGGGTATGTTAGGAACCCATGTCTTTACTTTGTTAGTATATTGTTGTTGGATGCATATGATTTGTAAGTCGCCCCGTAGTATTTGTTGATCCATAGTTTGTGTTATTGTTGTTGGTGCATATGCTTTGTAAGTCGCCCATAGTTTTGTTGATCTATAGTTTGTATTGGCCCATGGTTTTGACTCATAGTATTGGCACCTAGATTTAGTATATAAGTGTGTATTGAGGCCTATGAAGGCACCGTGAAGTTAATTGTATTGATCTTGCTCAAAGGAGGTTGCCCCCTCGAAGTGGCCTGCGATCAATATAAAAGTGATTCTGAGTTCTGTTATTTCTGATGTCTCATGTATTTGCATTAATTAATTATTGCAGGTTCATCACACTTTTAGAATAGAAAAAAATGTTAGTTTCTTGCGGGTAGGAAAATATATACATGATGACTTCATTAATTATTTATTTAAGAAGAAAAATAGTTGTAGTACATCACAAATCAAAAGTTGTAAACAAATAAATCACGAGCTAAAATGTCTTTCCCTAGGGAGCTTTTGTCTATCGCGGAAACGAAAACTGTGGGTTATGAGAGATAAGTCAGAGGTAGAATGAATTTTTAAGGGCCTCCTTCAAATTAGTAAGTAGAAAGTAGCTAAATATTTCCGCAATTAATATCTAGGTCAGCAAGCTATAGTTGTTAGGCCTAATTAATTGTAGTTTGATATCCATTTCATACCTTAAGGGATATGTCAGATTGTGCATAGTCGAGGTAGTGGAATCTAACGGCTTTAAGGTTGGACATTTTCATCCATAGTAGCATAATTAGGCCGTATTGCTACTTAGTGTATGGAAATTCGGAATAAATTTGAATTCGTCGAATATTTGGTGTAGATGTAATACATATATGGATTATTAGTGGAGAATTAAAATTTAAAAACTAATTTAAAGAAAGAAAGAAAAACATTAATTATTCAAACACTATAAAATAAAAATACCATTCAATTTCATGCTTTCTTATTAAAATAACTATATATAAGTAGTTGTCGGCTCTCACAATTCCATACCAAAGGTTCTTGAGATTTTATATTTTTGTTTTTTAAATATATGTTAAATTTTATTATATAAATGTCTATGTATATTTATAGTATATTTGTGAGTATTTGATTAAAAATATTATATATAAGCAAGCTACTTTCGTATTTTATTCATACTAGATATTTTCATTACATATTTTTTCCATATCGAATCGTATTCGTACTCGAATTATGCTACTATGTTTTCATCTACCATGTGGGACCAGCTAAAAGTTCCAACTGGTCTGTTTTTGTCACTTTGCAAGCTGGCTTGAAGCGGCTGGAAATCTCAGCGACCCTTCAATTTGCTTCGATGGATAGAATTATGGATAATGGTACTACTTCCAAGCAAAATACATTGAACACACATGTATCAGTACACCAAAAGACCGAAGAAAATGTGTCAGATATGGCATTGCGTTCAAAACTAGACTTCCTTTCCAGGAGATAAGTATGCAGTTCAATATTCCAAACCCAGCAGTGTCAAGATGCTTATTCTATTAATATGGTAAGCATTAGTTCCAAATTTTTAGATGCCTAGCCCAAAGTGGAGATAAACAACAAAAGTAAGGCAGCCTTCTCAGGATCAAAAGCGCAAGGTCGAGGATATGAAGAAAAAAGTAGTGGTTGTTTAGTTACAGTCAAGGAGAAAGGTCAAGCATGAATGGAGAATAGTACAGATTTCTAGGATGACTAGAGGCAAATATTCAAAGTTTATATTTACAAGTTTTTTATTCTAGGATTAAAACAATGAAACTAAGTGTTATGAATAGATTTTTATGCAATATACCTACATAATTTACTTCAATGCAAAATGATATTTGACAATACATTAACTTTCATATTTATGAAATATAACATTTACAAATAGGTAAATAGGTGTTACCTCAATTTCAAAAACAGAAGAAAAAATGAAGAATGACAAATGTCATAAGATGTAGATGCAAGATGTTGCAAGATGTTGATGTTCGAAGAAGAGGTTGCTACTCCAAATTTGGAATTTCAACTCTAAGGAAGATGTTGCTCCAAATCTAGAGTCTCAACTCGGAGTATGGAGATAGAAGGAAATATTTGCATCAAGCAAAGAAAGATCGAGAATGGAGTGCTTATAGAAGGCTCGAGAAGGCAATGCCAAAAGCGGTGGTGTTGTTAATCTCTAGTTTGCATCGAAGGAGGTGAGAGTTGGCAGTGGCGGTGGCTTTGAAGGACCAAACAAACTCCGAATTAAATGATTTGCATGAAGAATGAAACAATGAAACATTTTCTTCAAACAATTTATGTTCTATATAGTTCAAACACAATATAACTATTTTCAATATAGTTTCATTCAATGTCTATAATTACATGTTTTCAATCTTAGACAACAACCAAACTCCCTCAGAAATTAATGTCAACAATCAAACTCCCACAGAAATTAATGTGAACAACCAATCGCCGTAAAAAAAATTAATGTTAGCAACCACGTAGACATTGGTGTCAATGCTGGTGTAAATGCTAACCTTTACTAGAAAACACCTGTGCGGAATGCACTAAGATCCCATCGAAGAACGCGAGGAGAGGGAGCCATTCCCGATACTCCAATGAGCTTGCATAAAGTATACATTTTTATATTAATTAATTCAAAATTAATTTGAAACTTTGGTTAAAAAGCCACATTGCATTTGAGTCAACTAAACCTAATGCTTAATCAACGCGGATAAAAAACAATTAGTACCTTGCCTTCAGGAGGAACTAATAAAATTTTTACATTATATAGATCCTTAACCTAATTATACACATCATAGATTCTCATGTCTTGTAATGAATCCTTGCACCTGGTTATTTTTATACATCCTCTTCAAGTATTGTGTTATTAAAGAAGAAAAGTATTAAATCATTTTAAAATATTCATATAATTTGTGTAAAATACAATGTGGTAATATAATTAATTAGAAAATATATTAAAACTCTACTTTAATGTATATTTCATCTTAAAAACGATATCAAATTATTTATATTTAATTCGAGTGGACTTGGAACAAATTAATGAATATTTTTCAAAATTATAAAAAAAAAAAAAAAACTTTATATATTTCATTAAAAAAAGATATCATATTATTTATATTTTAATTCTAGTGTATTTGAAATAACGAGGTTTATAAAAAATATATATGAAAATTAAAAGAAATATCTCTACAAAATGCATAGTTTGAAATAATATTTTAAATATTTTAAAATAATTAATATATTTAATTGGTGTAAACTTGGATGAATTCAATAATAAAATTGAAAATAATTATATCATATCATAAGGAAAGTATTTGAGCATTTTTGCACACTGTATAAATTGAAATGCTTTTATAAGTTGTATAAAATAAATATTTTTTTCCCAAAAAAGATCATACTGCATAGATTGAAATACTTTGATAGGTTGTATAAAATAAATATTTTTTTCCCCCCAAAAATCATAATTCTATTATATTAAAAACAGCTTTAAACCTTACAAGTATTTAGCTTTGTATCACATCTGAAATATTGTTTAAACGACATTACGTATCTTCTATGCTGAAACCTATAGTCTTCTATAAACTATCATTTTTTGAATACTGAATAAAGCTTCAAAACTGTAGTAGGCAGGCCAATACATAGCATATAGTGAGATCAAATAAACTCATATAGGCTCCCATGTAGACATGGGAGCCTACACCAGTATAAAATGGGAGCCTATATGTAGACATGAAAACTAAGTTGGATAAAATAAGTTATACGTAGACATGAGAACTGAAAACTAAGTTGGATAAAATAAGTTATACGTAGACATGAGAACTAAGTTGGATAAAATAAGTAGCATGTTATACGGTATTAAATCATTTTAAAATATTCATAAAATTTATGTAATATACAATGTAATTAATTTTTAATTTATGTTTTATTTTAAAAAGTTATTAAATTATTATATTTTAATTCGAGTACTTGGAACAAATTAAGTTTATAAAAAAATTATAGAAAAGCGAAAAGAAGTATTTTTACAAAATACATAGTTTGAAAGAATATTATAAATAATATAAAATAATTAATATATATATATATAAACTTAGATCAATTTAGTAAGAAGTTTCAAAATAATTATATAATATGTTCAAAAGTTTATTAAATTGTATAAAATATGTAACATGTTATATGGTTTTGGTATTTACATATCTAAAACATTCAATGATCTAATTATATATGAGAATTAAAATCACAAAACATGCAACATACTTTTATGCTTTCAATTAACATATACGTTTGCTAGCTATTTATTTATACATTATCAAGACATTAGTGTAACGTCGTGAATGGATTGAACCTCACAACTCATATTGCTTTCCATAGTCCGTGTGGTTTGGACCAACCAATCAATCATTGATTTAATGGAGATAAAAAGCTTAGGTCCCACACAACAACATCTCCATAGTAAACGTGGTGTCACCATTCCCTCTCATCTATACAAAATGTATTGTTTCATTTCGATGCCATCATTCTCCTTCCCTTCCACATAAAAGTTGTCATCTTGTTACTACAAAGAAAGATATTTAGTTATGTGGAAAATAAGATATGAATAACATATATATTAAAATTAAAATAAAGAGATACTTTAAAATTAAAAGTTTTATATTGATTATCTTTTTTTAATTAATTGCGTCCTTTTTTTATATAGTTATTAAAACTTATATTTATTTAATTATATATATATATATATATATATATATATATATATATAATTAAAACTTTATAACCAACATTATATTTATTTTTAAATTTTTATATTTATTTTTATAAATTCAACATTTTAACATGTATAAATGTTACACATCTCATAAACTTACTAATCATCTTTATACATAATAAATTCTATTATATTATACTTCATAAATTATATAAATTAATTTTGAATTATAATTATAATTATTGTTAAATATAAAATTAATATAACAACTTATTTTCTCAAAAAATTTACCAATTTTTTGGTATGTTCTATTGATTTTTGTTTTTTAAAATGTCAACGTATCATGTGTGGTTATATTTATTTTAGTCTCTTATTTAAAAAAAAAAAATTATAATTTTATTATTATAATGAAGTAACATTTCTCAAAGTTCTAATTAAATCGTAAATAAAAAGAATCAAACAAAAGAGATCCTAAACTAAAAACAACTCATTACATTCTCATTAAAGAGTATTGTGTTGTAAATCTTATCACTTACTATATAAGACCAAAAGACCAAATCTATATACAAGTTAAAAATATCTAGGCTTTCTATAAAAGAAAAGATTGTATACTTCTTAAAAACCTTTAAGAAAAACTTGTCTCCCTATAGAATTCATAAACTAGAATCTTCAAGACAAAACAAAAACATCTAGATCAAAATACAAAAGAAGTTTTAATATTTGAGCTTGATCCATCTTTAAATTCCCTGATATGCCATTATCCCAATTCCAAGCTTGTTCCATCTTTTGAGAGAATATTTGCTACATTATTCCTTTCTCTGTATATATGAAACAAACTGATTGACTCCATATATTTATGAAGGCACCTTATCCCATCCAAAAAAGGATCAAGAGCAATATTATGACATCTCTTCTCTTTGATCATCCAGTCTATTAGTAGCTTTGAATCTTCAAAGATTTGAAGTTGTTTGATATTCTTCTCTGAGGCTAGAATTAGTAAGAGCTTGAGGGCATACAATTATGGGAAATTATTGGATCCTTTCCCCAACTCTACAATGAACTGATATTTAACTTGCTTGGATAAATATAAGACTCAACCTCCCCCACATAACTTTTGATCCTTTCTCGCTCCATCAAAATAAGACCAAGGTTTATCCTAATATATACATTGTTCAAAGACCTATCTCTTACCAGTTTGAATTTCAGGTTGAGAATAACTATGATAGATTGGAATGCTTCTCGTAGCACAGATCAACTGGCTTATATGTACCCGTCTTCAAACAAGACTCCATTTCTGGCTATCAAGATTTTCCAGAGTATAATAAGTGCCACTGATTTAACATTGCATAAATTTTGAGAATGGCACCAGTTCCATAAACAAACGCTAACAGTTGAGCCCACCCACAAGCACTTGATATGCATCAAACATTCTACTTCATTAAAATCCAATAGAAGGAAGCTACAATCAACAAACAAGGGATGATTGGTCTCTTCTACACTTTTACAAAGGTAACAAATTCCAGGACTAGATATGTTATGATTTTGTAAATGGTCCCATGTTAATACCTTATTCCTCAAAATAAACCACATAAGAATTTCTTGCTTCGGTGGGAAACTAAACTTCCAAATTGATTTCCACCACCAATCTAGTTTTTTAAATAATTTAACATTAAGATTCATATCCCAATTTTGGATTATACAAACCATGAGGAATTGGATGCCATATGAGACCGTCTTTTTGAAGGGAGTGTTTCATGTTCAATTTCTTGAGCTAATTTGTCAAAGTTGTCCATTTACAAGCATCATCATCTCTAAAGCGCAGAGCATCATCATTTACCCATCCTTGTCCATATAAAGAGTTAGTTTCATGATCAAAAAATTGGTTAAGATAAAAAAAGACCTTTGAACCAGAGTTGCATCACCATACTGAAGGGAGTAGAATGAATAGATTCACTCCCTATCCAGGGATCTTCCCCAACTCTAATAGACTTCCCATCTCCCACTTTCCAAACTAGTCCCTCTCTCATAAAATGAAAGAAATAGTTGATTTCCACATGATTGAGACATTAAAGATAGATTTGGACGGGTTTCAAAGCCACTCCCAAATAGAAAGGGGAGATATATATTTCTTAATCACTATTGATTTCCAAATCCCTGCTCCATTGAGCACTCTCCATGCTATATTTGTTGCTAACACATTGGAAAAACATGAAGAATTTTTAATTGCCATCCTCCCTGGTTTCTAGGGACAACAAGCTCTTGCAATTTTATCCACACTGTTGCTTTTTTATTTAACATTCCTTACCATAAAAACCGATAAATTAACTTCCATATATAGTCCAAAGTGCCTCTAGGAATACAGGACATAGAAAGCCAATAAACTGGTGTGGCCTCCAAGGCTGATTTTGCTAACACTAACCTCCCTTTCTTAGAAAGCCACTAAAACTCCAATAAGATATCCTATTTTCACATTTTATAATAAGTCATTCCCAATGTTTTTTTATAAGAGGTCGGTTTTAAATAGAAGCCAAAGTACTTCATCCCACTGTCCAGGCCCAAAGAGATATAAAGAAATAAAATTCTAAATTTTATCCAAACTTCCTTCTCTACATCTTCATATGCAATAATAGATTTTGATTCATTTATCTTCATTCATATTCCTGCACAAAATAACTTAAGGATTTATGAAATCATTTCAAGATCTTTCATAGCATAGTCTCAGCACAAAAGACTAGGATATCATCAACAAATAAAATATATGCAATAGCCAAAAATTCCCTCGTATGTTAAGTCCTTTAAATCTGTGTCTCTTATGTTGTGTAGCTTAAATTTTTTAATAATAAAGCTAAAATATTTAGACTAGGATATCATCAACAAATAAAATAAGCGATAAAATATGCAATAGCCAAAAATTCCCTCTTATATTAAGTCCTTTAAATGTGTGTCTCTTATGTTGTGTAGCTTAGATTTTTTAATAATAGAGCTAAAATGTTTATAAGGATGTGATATCATTATCATTAAAAGAAAAGTAGGTTAGAGTGTAATTTTTAATTTTTAATTTTGTAGATTTTATTTTTATTTTTCAAAATAATTTTTAATTATTTAATTATTATTTTTTATTAAAAAATTAAAATATATTATTAAGTATGTTTTATATTTGTTATTCATTTTAAATTAGTAAATTTATAAAAACTTTAAGAAAAAGTTGTTTCAATTAATTTAAAGATATAGTATATTATTGAATATTATTTTTTATTTTAAAAAATCAAAATAAGATACAGTAAATTATTGAATATTATTTTTTATTTTAAAAAATCAAAATAAATTATTAAATAATTTTATTTCACATCTAATTTAGTATAAAAATGTAGTAAATTATTGAGTATCTTTATTTTTTTTTAGCACTTTTAATTCGATTCCAATCATACTAATGAACATATCATCAAATTTAAGAAAAAGACATTTCATCTATGTTAGAGTTGAACAAATAAATTATTAATCATTATTCTTTTAGTGCTTTGGCACGATGATATAATTGTAGGTTTGAAGAACACCACATTTCATTATGGCAAGAGATAGTGTTATTTTTAATTTCGATGACGTCACTAGTGGATATATCATAGAATTTAAGAGAAAAACATTTCATTTGTGTTAGAGTTGGACAAATAAATTATTAACCATTTATTTTTAGTGCTTTGTGTTTTTCATTCTAATGAAATCATTATATACTTGAAGAAAAACACATTTCACAATGGGTATCTATTTTAGTTATTTTTATTATTCATTTCAATCATAATAATGTATATGTAATAGACATTGAAAAAAACATATTTCGTTGAAACATATTCCGTTGTTTCTAAATATCTTTTTGAAGTATCATAAATATGTCATAATTTAGTAATGATTGATGTCATCATGTATTAATTTAATTTGAAATAATAATACTACTAATAATGACGATGTTGTTGTTTTTAAGTATAAGAAATATGTTATACTTTTGTTACGATCGGTATTATTATGTATTAACTTAACATAATAATAATAATAGTTATTAATTTTTAATATATTTTTCGATATTAATATTTTTAAAAATGAAAAAAAAAACTATATTTATAAATAAACATTATTAATATAAAAATATATAAAATATACATAAAAATATTTTAACAATATAAATATTTAAACTATCATTAAAATTTCATTTTTACAAATTAATATTTTCAACTAATAAATAATAAATATAATGATATATAAAATTAAGTAATCCCTCTCTACATGGAAATAAAACGTGTTCTCATATGAACTTCTAAACTGTTACAATTAGTAATGCTTTCTAATTAATCAAATGTCTATGGATTTTAGCATATTAAGGTTTATTTGCACATAAATAATTGATTAAAACTATATGTTAATTTTTTATTTTATTATATATTTATATCTAAATATAGAATGATTTGTTTAAAATATATCATAACTTATTAAACAAGTAAATATATCCAAATATTATAAATTTCAAAATATATAATAATTGGTTTAAAATATATAATAATTTATTAAACAAGTAAATATATCCAAACATTATAAATTTAAATCCTTTAATAATATATTTATTTTCTATTTTCTCTTACAATATACATACAAATTGGAAACACGAACCTATCAACAAAACAAAATGCACAATTGGAAAACAAAAGCGAGAAAGTGGTGGGTAACAACGCATGTATCCTTTTAAGCTTAAACATCCTTTTCAAACTCTCGTTTTTTGGGCGTTATTGATCTGGACAAGGACAATGAATTGCAAAAAAGTAGATTAGCTTTACCTTTAAAAGTCGACACAAACGTCTTTTTACGATCATTGTATGGGCACATTCAAATAAAAAACAATATGCTGGTTTCTCATTAACGTACCTTTATATTCCATTAACGTGCAGTGGGTGTTCCCAAAAAAATCGACAAGATCCTTCGTAATCATGACCATATCAATGTCTTTGTTATCTCTCAATGGAGATGGAAACATTGAGATGGAATAGTAACAATGGTAAAAAATATTAATGTACGTTTTTTCTGGAGCTTTTATGAGGTTGTTAAGTTCTCGCCAGTAAAACTCACTCTTGTAAAAGTAGTTTTGACATGGATACCACTTTACTGGTTCTCTCTAACAAGTCCCAAATTTTATCATCAATTATTTTAGAAAGCTTTTCTTAATTTTCTCTAAACTGGTGGCTTGGATTGTAGTAATCTAGCTATGGCTAGTTGGGAAAGACTAGCATTACCTAAAAGTTGTGGAGGATGGGGTATAACAGAACTTTCCACCTTAATATAGCATTTAGAATCAAAAGTTTCTAGAGAGGTCTTTTTGGATCTACTCTTTAGTCTAAAGTGTTGGCTGTGAAATATACAAAAGGGGATATTACTAATTAGATTAGAAATCCAAAGAAAAGGACTAGAGGAGTTTCACATGTTTGGGCTGGTTTTCTCAATGTCTACAATTGGATGGCAAAAGATCTCTTCTGGCGGGTAGGAAATGGTAAGGAGATTTTGGTCGGTATTATTCCGATTTTGGAATTGGAAGAAAATTATACACTATCCGAGGATATTCTTAACTTTTTGAAGGAATATGGCCTCTACACTCTCAACAAAATCAAGAAGACAAGGGATAAGTATACACAAAACTCCTAATGGTTCAGTGCAAAGGATCTAGGATTCACCCAGCGTGCTGCATTTGAATGTGACCGTTACATAAAGAATCTGAACTTTGTTGGATGTAGACTTACACAAGAGAGGAATATGATTATTTGGAATGGTAACGTAACTACAGGAATAATGGTGGCTAAGTTTGCATACACTGATGTTATAAAAAACAATTGTTTTTCTCCACAGAATTGGTGGTATAAAAGGCTTTGGCAATGGCATATCCCATTGAAATACAAATGTTTTATGTGGTATGCATTACAAGGGAGACTTAAAACCTAGGATAATCTTATCAAGAAAGGGTGGTTTGGACCAAGTTTTTGTTCTTTATGCAAAAACAATTCTGAGTCTACTTATCATCTTCTTGTAGAGTGTGTTTTTACCAAAAATATTTGGAACATTATATGTTTTGTTCTGAAGCTTGATCAACAATGGGGTCTTGATAATTTTGATATATGTGCTCTTCATTGGTTCATAAGATGCAGAACAAACCCTACTATTTCAGTTTTAATTTCCTGGTCTATTTGGTATACTAGAAATAAGGTTGTATTTGAGAACAAGGTTCCGAGCTTACAAAACACTTGCATTCAGATTTTGAATTTAATCAAAGCCTACTATACAGAAAATACAACATCAAAGGTGCAAAAAGTGAGCACTTTAAACCCACAATTCAATGGTCCTATTGCATTCTTCGATGGGGAGGCTACAAATGGCTTATGTGCGACAGGTGGAGCTATTTTTTAAAATTAGGAACAGTTTTTCTCCATGAGACTTAAATGTGGAACAAGTTCCAACATGAAATCAAAGCTACTTGCTCTTTGGTGTGTTTTGAAAGTGGCAAACATATTTTGTTTTGGTGACCTCAATGTTTTTGGGGATTCGAGGGTTACCATTAAATGGGCTTGCGGAGAGTACTTGTTAAAAGTCACATCTCTTCTTCATTGGTGCAGTAGGATCATGGAATAAATTAAGGTATTCAACAATATATCCTTTGAGCACATCTATAGAGAGCATAACTCTTTGGTGGACTAGCTGTCAAAACAAGCTTTGGAGGGCGAGGAAGGTGTTATTGTGTGTGAAGAATTCCAGGGTCAACACTTATGTGATATGGGAACTGTGAGGATCTTCGAATGATGTTATAATTGGTGACTTTTTTTATGTTTTATCTTTTTTGGTAACACGGGTTGGGAGGAAGCGTTTTCTTTTTGAAAAATCTTGTTTGAGATGGAAGATCTCTATTAAGTATTTTTTGTTGAAAAGTATTTTAAATAATTGAATGTTTATGTACTATTTGATTCACTATGAATAACAATAGTATGTTTTTTTTCTGCTAAACAAAGTTCTCCTGAGTGGTTTTCCATGTTTGGTGGTTTTTAATGGTAAGAATTTTTATTTTTTATTTTGTAATTTAAGAAGATTTTCCTTTGGAGATGAGGTCACCTTAAAATAGATTGTTGTTTTCATAGTCTAAAAGTATGTCCATTATTCAAAAAATATAGGATGGAAATATCAGTGACAATTTCTAGAGTCATGGTAATGACTCTACAGGTAGACTAGGTAAGTGAACCCATATTTAGAGCTTAAGAGACTTTGATATATTTTTGTAGATATATATTTTCTATAGCTTATATGTATAATTGAAAAGGTTGGTAATGGGCTACATAATTAAAGCAATGATTAATGTTGTTAAAACCTATAGACACATCTAATTGTCTATCTAGCTTTTTTAGCTTCAATGTGTTGTGCATTGTATATATAACTATTGAGGTCTCAACATCAGCTAAGCTTTTGAGAAAAACTTGTAGACCTTTTTTCTTCACTTGAATGAAATCTCTTTTGATTTGTAGCTATCTTATTTTTGCTTCTTACTCATAGAAAATAGATTCTTCTCCCAAATTCATTCAAAGGTCCTTTCGACTTTCATCATTTTAATATATGGATTTATTTAATTCCCTTTTGAAAATTAATTATATTTGGTTGTCCTCAATTTTCAAATTGAAAACCATATTTCTTTTTTTCTCAATTGGAAGCCTCATTTTTTAATCCGATTCAGCACTGGGACTCCTTTATTCTTTTTGAACCACTTCACATCCTTGATTGCAAAATTAAGCACTATTCTTTGGTGAGCCTCTCACATTCCTAATTTTGTTTCCTCTACCTTTCAATTTGTTTGGAATTTCTTTATTTGATTCTTCAATCAAGCCCATTGTCTTAGATCCAACCTTTTTTATTCATTTGAGTTCTTTTTCTATAAGTAATTCATTAATTTGTACTCATCTCCATTGTATCCTTTTGAATGCATTTTAAAGATTTAAAAATCTGACACATTCACTTAATAGAGCTTGATCACTTGAACAAACACCCTTTTAAGATTGAAGAATATGACACATTCACATAATAGAGATTGATCACTTGAACAAACCTTTTTTTTCATTTGGATGTTTCTGTTTGATCTTTGAATAAAGCTCAATCTAGTGATCAGGACCACATTTTCATTTCTCTTACATTTCCTGAATTTATTTCTCTCATTGTTTAATTAAACATATCTCATTGTTTAATTAGGCATAGTTCAACCATTGCTCTTCAAAATTTATATCTTATTTTCAAATCAAACACAACTCTTTGATTGGGCATCACCCATATTATACTTCAAAATCCCTTTCAAATTTTCATCATCATTTACCAATCATTCTTAGTTATGAATTTAGACCTCTTTTTATGGGATTTTCAAATTTCGAATTATGCTCATCTTTTAAATATTTATTATCATAGTAATGTAACTATGTAACTTTTTGAAACGATCCTTTCAACGAGTTAAAGACATTGCACGGTTTGTCCTTCTCACAGTTTAAAACAAAAAAAAAATTGAAGCGATTTTTACCACCCAAGGGAATATTTTCTACCATTGAAATCCACTCTACTATCATTTCTAACATTCAAAGATTCCATAAGTACTGCATAACAAGTACTATCTAACATTTTATCCATGTTTTATCTAATATATCTATCATTTTCTATATATTATTGAGGCAATAGAGTACACCATATACCAAAAAAAACACAATACGGTTTTTCTCTTCTACCATTAAGAAGATCGGATTTGCTATTACTAATCCACAATAGGGTTCATGCATGCTAATGCAGGGTTATGAAACAACAATAAATAAATGCTATAGCCAATTATGAATCCATAAATATAAATGAAAATTAATACATGAGAACTAAATAAAGTAGAATATAAAAAATTTGATATCAACAACAATAATTCTTCATATTCATAAACAAATCAACAAATTAAGAACAATTATATCTTTTATAAATTTTTCACCAATTGGAAACAAAAGAACGGCATTCCCAACCACAAGATCTTTATAAAAAATAATCTATCTATAAAAGACACCACTCTAAAATTAAGGCTATGAATCTATAATAGTCAATTTCTATGGATTGGCTCTTGTTGCCCTCACACAATCCCAATTTCCATAGTTTCAACACAATTTTACACTAGAACATTCTTAGATAAACCAACCTTTCTTCCCCATAACCTACACAACACCATGAATGGATCCCTAGTAGTTATTCCTATTTATACATATTTTACCTCACGATAGGTTTGCTTCACATTTTTATTTGTTCTATGGATATTATTGTGATTCAAAGTGATGCAAACTTTTGTTCTTTTATTATCATGCAGTAGTTTAGAAGGTTTCTTATTCTCATGTGTTAGTGAAGATCCTATCTCCAGCTAGACCTATCGTTGTGATTAATTGCTAGTCTTTGGGTTATTGCTTAGATCTTATCTCTGAGTTTTTATTTAGACAAAGATTGCATAATTGTCCTTAAAGGGTGTAGTGGAATAACATTAATATTGTGAACTATGAGAATATGAAGCATGAAATGGATTTCATGGAATTTTTACAGATGTAAGTAGGTTTTTACATAGTAAGAATAGCCTCAAAAGGTAGAGGTGACACCACATGCTAATAGAATCAACCCAAATTCCACCCCTCCAGTTCCATCAAATAATATGTTATATTTTCAATCTAATCTTGTTTTTAATTATATTTCACATAGTTATACTAATAATAGTAGTAGTCATAATGTACCATTAGGAGGAAGCAAAAGTGTAAATAGTATAGAAGTGTCTCGTAGTAGCTGAGGAGCTAGGAGCTTAGTTGCAGTTATGAACCAAGGTCTATTGAAACAACCTAGTCTTGGTGGATTCATTTTAATTGGATATACTCTTAATGAGATGGTTAGGGTACCTGGAGTGTCACCACAGTGTCGCGATCTAGGTACCTAAAATTTTGCAGTAAAATAGATGAAGATGCAAAGCAAGACTGGTTCTTATGTGAGGAAAATTGGACACCAAAGATAGTCCCAAAATCCTCCAAACTAGTAGAGTTCCAAGTAATCTTAAGATCTATAGATTTGAGATGGTAAATAAAATTTGTGAACACTCTAGTGAGAGGAGAAAATATACCTTTGGTTGAGATTCAACTCCACTTTCTAGAAGAATTACAGTTACCTAGGTCTTAACAGCAAGGTATTGTAGTGGGGGATTATGGGTAGAGTTTTAAGGAACCAATGGGTAAGCTCAGTTTTCCCATTCATGAGACTCACCATAAGGAATGGTTCATCCAAGGGATACTTTCCTTAGTGGATATTTTATTGTGGGAGGGAATCATGTATCAAAGTACCCATTAATTAGTGGTGTTGAGTATTGCAAGTCTCCACTACCACACTTTTCCATAGACTTGTGCACTGCCATGACTAAGAAAATGAAAAACAAAGTGTAATACGATGAATATTGCAAGATTTATAGAACTCATGGACACTCCCAAGGAATTTCCCCATACTACAAAAATATTACTCCTTTTTAATTGCAATATATTTTGAGTTTTATAGGACTACGACCCACAATATGAATAAATGTCATGCTCTCAATGAATTTGTAGATATGTTTGATATTTTTGATTTCTAGAGAACTAATGATGCATAACTTCCAAGAGGAGGTACTAGAAAACAGGGTTGAGGTTATAGAGGAGGATGGATTGGTGGATGATGGTATTTTCTATGCTATAACTATGATAATCTAGGACATATTACAATATATTTTCCACTTCCTAGAAGACCTTGGTGTATTCTTGCCTATTCAATACCCGTGCAGTAGAGGAATGTTCTGATTTGATTGTGAAATGGGAACATCACAAGGCAGAGCTGAGAAAATTCTATCAATTTTGAACCTAGACCAAGGAATAAGGGACCTAGTTCAACTATTAATGTTGTTACTCATGGAGGTGCCTGAAGTGGTGGTGGTACCACTATAATGGGAATTCCCAAGATCGAAAAGATAAGAAGGTCACGACACTCCCAAGTTTGATCCTAAACAGAAAACGTAGTTTCTCAAAGATGCTATGGAAAAATTCCGAAATATGGTAGTATCAACCATGCCCATGGTTGTGGGAAGTGAGACAAGCTAGAACTATGAACTGATTTAGCAATTCCTCAATAGTGGAAACTTCAATAAAGCAATGGTTCGAGGTAACTCTAAAAGGATAATTAATTAGAATTTAGTTTCATCTCTTTTTTGATATCTTAGATGATAGAAAACTGATGGCAAAGTTGTGGACCACCATGAAGAATATATTTGGATGTGATAAGGGGCTTAGGGCGTACACTATAGGTAACCTCCCTAAGAATCAATAGAATAGGGTAAAAAGGAAAAACAAAAGACATGGGAAGGAATTTAGGGTAGATCTGTTAGTGGATGGGTACACTATTAAGCATGTGATGTTAGGTCTTGGGTATAAAGTCAACATGTTACTAAAGAAATCATGGGAGGTGATGGGAAATCCCAAGCAAGTATATTCCCCCATTTAATTGCAAATGGATAATCGTTATCATATCTTCCTTCTTGGGCAGTAGGAGAATCTAGATGTAGATTTATTTAGTGATAAGACCTTCATTTATTTTAAGGTCATTGAAATTGTCAACTCATGAGATCCATACCATGTATTATTGGGTACACTTGGATCATGATAATTATTTTGTTATTAATTTAAATATAGAAACAATGACGTTTGAAGGAAATAGTATCAATGTGATTCAAATTCTAGATACCTACAAAGGATTGCAAGACATAGAACTAACAAATGATGCCATGGATAGGGATGCAATCTATCAAATATATCATATGAATTCTAGGAGAAGGACTCATTATAAATATATTCTAATATGGATGGGGGCGTTCCCATGAAGATGTGTAACACTTTTAGCAAGTAGAGAGTGTGAGTATGGTGAAAAACAACCTTGATCAAGTTGTTCTTAAGACCTCGATCGAGCTCTTAAAATATGATTGAGGGATTAATAAAGCACTTGCTTGAGCATTTTAATAAGCTCAATCGAGAGTTATGTAAACCCTTGATCAAGCGCCATATATTGATCAAGGGTTCACATAACCCTTGATTGAGAATGACAACTCAATCGAGGTAACTTGCTCGATTGAACGATTGAAAAAATTGTTGGAACATTTAGAAACCCATTCCATACTTAGGATATATTTAATTAATCATCTACATTAATTTTCCTAGGTGTAGACTAGGTAAATTGGCCTAGTTTTGTCTTTTAGCGTGTTGAAAGTACATTTATCTCACTTTGGGTATTAATACTGAAGATATTCATAAATAAAAGGTTTAATAAAGTAATGGTTAACGAAAATAGGTAACAACATAATAATATTATTCTCACTTAGCCTCTATATCGCCTTTCCTCCCCTCCTTGTGGACTCATATCCCACTATTCTTTCTCCTTCTTCATTTAAATATTTTATTTTAATTTTATTGTTTATAAACGTACAAATTACAAGTAACATATGTTCATATTATAACCATTTCATCATAGAAATATACAATATAACAATATGGAAACCAAAACTGTCGTATTACATTTCCACTCGCCTTAGATTTGCACTTTCCTCAATGCTATATCAACAGTATGTATAATGTCAAAAATTAATATAAAAATTTAAAACAAGTGTAGGTATGATTCCCACATGGCATCATCTAGCTCCCACATTGATTCTTCAAGTTTGCAATGGTCCATTTGACCATTACTTCTCCTATTGCTCTATTCGTAAGAAACGTGAAATTCTTGTTCACAATGCATATTTGTTTTACTTGAATATATCCATTTGGATCTACCAGGATAAAATATCGGTCAATAATGTAACATCCCTCTTTTGACCCTACTCTCTGTAATTGAAAATGTAACTATGTTCTTGTTTCTAGCGAGGAGCTCAAGGCCAAGGCTCCCACCAATAAACCTTGTCAGCTTTGTTACTTATTTCCTAAGTTATAATGGTTGATTATAGACCTAGGAGATTGAAGGTTATGATGCAACTAAACGACGGGGCAAAGAATCCACTATTGGTAGAGGTTAAAGATAAGAGAAGTGTTGTGAAACTGATAATAATGACTAGGTGTCATTATGGTGTCTATGGGATACCGAAAAGAAAACAAGTTATAAATTATAGCCTTTTGGTCATAAGCCAAAAGTAGTAATTACATGCTCAATTAATGACCATTGAGTATTGCTAGATAATACCCTACTTTCCTAAGAAATCAAGTGGGATATGTACTTATTAACATAAAAGTAATTTACTTCATATTACTAATCCATGATACCTCATAAGCCTATGGTAAGCAATTTATTGTTAATGAAACCAAGAGTGTATTGAAATAAAGGAAGATGCTATACTCTATTTATATATTAAAATTATATATATTTAAAATAAAATTTACAAAACATTATCCTTGATATACATTAAAATTATGCCTAAATACTTTTAGAAAGAATTTCCTTTAAGGCAAGCATTACTCTTATTAAATTAAAAACAAGTAGCAACGGTTATTATTTATAACTTATGCCTAAATTGCTTAAAATTATCGTGGAGCATAAAGGAAAAACCTTAGTGTGTGTATATATATACATTGGAATCTGTTTCATGTTAATTACATATAAATTCTATGAGATAGTATTTATATTATATGTATGAGTTGAATGAGCAATCTACGCATATATTTTGATTGATAGCGTTTGTATTTTATTCACCACACATCCCCGTAGAATGCGATTCTACGCACATTTTGATTGTATATTATTAACCACACATCACATCTTTGTATTAGTGCGATCACATCGCATCTCTGCAATACTGATCTACAGAGTTCGAACCACATCGCATCTCTGCAATATTGATTCACATAGTTTGAACCACATTGTATCTCTATATTAGTGTTTGAACAGAGTCGATCTCTGTATAGATCATATGATATCTGAAAATTATTTGATAATGAGATCTATAATAAGGAGATTTGCTTGAACAGATTCGATCTCTGTACAGATCATTTGATCTCTGAAAATTACTTGATAATGCAATCCCTGATAAATATTTTTGCTTGAACAGAGTCGATCTTTGTATAGATCATACAATATCTGAAAATTACTTAATATGCGATCTCTGATAAATGGATTTTCTTGAACAGAGTCGACCTCTGTATAGATCATGTGATATCTGAAAATTAATTGATAATGCGATCTCTAATAAAGTTTTTTGCTTGATAATGCGATCTCTGATAAAGATTTTTGCTTGATAATGCGATCTCTAATAAAGTTTTTTGCTTGATAATGCGATCTCTGATAAAGATTTTTGCTTGATAATGCGATCTCTAATAAAGATTTTTGCTTGATAATGCGATCTCTGATAAAGATTTTTGCTTGATAATGCGATCTCTAATAAAGTTTTTTGCTTGATAATGCGATCTCTGATAAAGATTTTTGCTTGATAATGCGATCTCTAATAAAGATTTTTGCTTGATAGTTATCTATTCGACCAGATAACTATTTTGGTTGTTGTATTGTTTAGATGATGTCAAGTTCATAAATGTACATTTCATCATGAGTTTCCTGGTTAATGGATTTCATTCATACTTATAGATGTTATGATATATATTGTAGAAATAATGTGGGTTAATGAGAGTACATTTGTATTTAATTGACTTGTGAGATTGGTTGTAATAATAATTTCTGTGATTTTACTTTGTAAAAGAGGTGCATTTATATCTAGAGGATCGATGTCATTATCATAGTGATACGGTGTGAGTTATACATTTATAATTTTCGTTGTAAAGGAAATGCATATGATAGAGTAGTACCTTGCAATAGTCAAAGCTATATTGAAATTTGAGTGTACTATGTCGATCTATGTTACGATGTTTTATAATTTAAATTCTTAGTGAATCTAGCATGGTGTGGCCATAAGGAAGCTGATTAATATCAAATGTATGGGTCATCATATAAATAATTGGACTATATTGGAAAAGGGTTATGTATCCCTGTGATAAAATATTAATTTATTACACTAACCTTGTGTGGTAAGTAAGAAGGTGTCTTTTGAGGTTTAATAAGTTATGGAGAAAGTAATGATGATTTATTATAGTCCCTTACGAGGACAAAATGTAGGTGTTATTTTATATTCCTCTCCAGGTTGACTTATAAAGTAATTACTCTTTTATATTATTCTATTAAACTTTGGTTGATGAAAGAAGAACATCATAGTCTTATAAGTCAAAATGATTAATATTATAATCTTGAGACATGGGGTACATGTTAATCATAGTAAGATTGAAAATTATTTCGGAAAGCTCATCATTACATGATGAGTCCCAAGTTAAATGGGCTTACATACAATTAATAAGTATGTTTAATGATAATGTTTCATATTACCATACTAACCTATATATTTGTTGTACAATGGAAAATGAAAATTTTTACACCCCATTTCCTCATAACACTAATGAGGAATTGAGGTGTGTTACAAATAACATGGTTAGGATTAGGTATATGCTATTTTAATAATGATACATGAAATGCATCATGGAATTTTATAATAGAAAACTTATATGTACTAGCTCAAACAATCCATAATATTTGGCATCTGACTGAGGAAAACTTCCCAACTTTAAGTAACTCTTCTTTTCAAATGTACATGTGCTCTCCATCCCTAATCTCTCTTGCTACCCTAGCCTTTTATCTTTATTACTTTTTCATATCTTGTGTTTCCTTCAAGTTTTTCTATATCTTAGCCATCTTCTCCTCCATAAATATTTGAGTAAACTTGGTATAGAAAATAATTTATCCATTATATTATCCTAAATAATCAGAGTAATTTACTTATTTCCATATAAATATTCAACTGGTCTCTTATTTGGATAAGAAAGATATTCATTATTACATATAGATTACACTAAATACAATTAATCCTGCTACTTGAATGCCTTATCCATCACATACATTCTTAACATATTATTAATCACTTTATTAACTCTGTATGTTCCCATTATTTTGTAATTGATATGTTTTACATAAGTTTGAACTTGTTCCAAAATCCTTTAAATAACAATTTCGAATTTTTTCAAGTAAACGATGGATCTTTGGATATTGGTTATCTTATGAGGGAATATGATTGGAATAATGTGAGAATTTTTTTTCAACTTATACACCTCTCCCATGATGGAGTTAGGTTCCCTTGTTTTCTTTCAAAACTTAGTAATAAAATCAATGGTTATGAGTCGCCAATTACAATTTTGTATTGATAATAGTTGTCATAGCCCCATTGGATGCATTTTCTCATATTCTATAGAAATATAACATAGAGGAACTTAATTTTAATGAAAAATTTGTAGAGGGATAGATTATAATATAGAACATGGAATTGATGTCTATTAATCTGTATAGTTGTTTCAAGTGGTAACAAATCGTAATGAATAGTGGTGTATGGACAATGATGTATGTCTCCACTAAGGAGTTCCTAACACTACAATTGCATGAGAATCCAAAAAGATCTGTTTTGGATTCATTAAAATTTATCTACAAATTGATAGTGTTTCCAAATATCCCTTGCACCGAAACATCAAGTCATTAATATTTTTGGAAGAGAGAAAATTATGAATTATATTTTATATGAAATAAAAGAGAATTACACTATCTATGGGTTCATATACCTAATATGGGTTCATATACCTAATATAGACATATTTCAAACTCATCCTAACATTAATGTGATATAACTTCATATGTAATTTGATATCGATCAAATTCATTATGCATGAATCACATTGCAATTTATTATCCATGAATCACATTGCAATTATACCCTTAGCACAATTTGTTGTTGTATTGAAGGGAAAGGAATGGGTCTTGGTGACTTTATTATTAGCTAACAAGTTCAAATATTTTACCCAACCCAATGAGATTCTTAATAATATTAAAGATTCTTTTCATTAACAACATCCCTTTCATTTGTGGAAATGCATCTAGTATGTTAAATGGATACAATGATTGTTGTAATTAACAAGGTCTTCAAATGTCAAGTTGTACACCAAAGAGAAGAGTAATAAAAACTTATGTTGTGCTAAATGTCAAAGTTATACACCAAAGAAAAGAGTAATAAAAACTTATGTTGTGATATTAATAGACTAGACAAAACAAAAGATAGTAGTAAGAAGAACTCAATGTTTTTGTGGATGAATTATTTCAATCACAATGCCAAGAAAAGGTGTCATTTCTATAAGTCAAGTCACATTAATATGAAGAAGGATCTCATTTAGACACATGACTCCATAAATAATATGGTTTATAATCCTTTCCAATAAAATATTCAATTTTTTTTTCTGCGGAAAATGCCAACACTTGCTATTCTGAAAGAATCAAGGTATGGCCAAATTTACAATTATTACATAGAAAATTGGCTCCCAAGGAGCAGGTGCCACAAAGCAAGATTTGAACCCGAGTGGGGAGGATAACAACATTCCTCCCAACCACCCGATCTACACTCAATTGACAATATCTATCAATTTTACATATCATAACAATAATTAAATAATAAATTTAAATAAAAAAACCTAACTGAATTTATTATCAATTATTTTATTAATTTTTTTTTTCCAACGGAATAACATTATCATGCGTAAAACACTAGAGATAGATTGATATGATAATGAATCCACTCTCCTTTTTATGAAAGTACGTTAAACTAAATAAATAGTTAAGCCCCCAATGGCTTGAGTGGCTATTCGAAAACATACAGTGCAAAAAGGTAGACATTGATTTTAGTGATATGATATAATGAGATCTAAATTTTAAACTAATTAAATAGTTATTTATGTAATGGTAATGTAAAATAAAGTTTCTAAATGTCTAACTTCCACACTAAAAAGAGGTTTTATATCTAGGTAAATTACTTTATTATTGTAATATTGAATTATGATCATGAGCAACGATTAAAATAATTTACATATCATATCAATAAATTTTATTCAACAAATATCAATGAATTTTTTATCTGTATTCACTGTATTAATTTATGTCTCTTCCATTACCATACATACTAGAATCAATGGTCCTTTTGGTTGTAATGATGTCTAGTAATGACATTTTAATGTATAAAAGCCACGAATAGCAATGACATTTTAGTGTATAACAGCCACGAATAATAGATTGAGATGATGATGAAGACTCTTTGCTTTCTTTTTTAAATAATAGATTGAGATGATGATGAAGACACTTTGCTTTCTTTTTTAGGATGTAAAAGGAATTCAAATAAAATATATGATAAATGATTATTTAATATCCTCAATGCCTTTTGTAGTTGTTGAACAATTAAGTATTAAATGATATCACACACAGTAACACGTTAGGATATGTTTGATTTTATTTATAATAATTTTGTTGATTTAAAAAATGATAACACAAATATGTTGTATTGATTTAATAATGATATAGATAAAATTCATTTAGATGAATCATGTCAAAATTTTAGTAATTATATAATACAAACATATGGTGCATTGATGTTAGTGAAAATGTAATGAAAGTTAATTTAGGGTATTGATTGCAGAAACTACACCAAGAAAAGTAGTTTATGCACTAATTTCAACACTAAGATAGTGTTAAGTATCAAGTGAAATAACTTTAGTAATAACATAGTGTAACTATAGGAAAATTAGCAAGTAAGGGAAACATTTAAGTTAAAGAGGATAAATTAAGATTTATGACTATATACACTATTTTTAAGTTTAGTACTTTTTTACATTTCACCATCTTCATCATTGAAAATTGTTACTTCATTATTTTTAATCTAAATCCTCATGTAACTTTTGAAGTGAAATGACTTTCCAAATAGTACGCTCGAGATTCTATATGATACTAAATTTCAAAGGATCAAATTCATGTAAAACATATGCATATATGTGATCATGATCATTTAAAGTTTTGACATTGGAACCAACATAGGTCCATTCTAACTCTATACTTATCAAGTTCTTAAAGGGATCAAATCCCCAAGTACAAAACTTTAACTAATTTTTGCACTCTAAAAATGTTTGTACCTCTAGGGATTTTATCCCTATCAATTCTTAATAGATACATAATTAAGATACATTTAGGATAGTGAATTCTTAATCATGAGTTATTTATATGAATGTTATATTTAATGTTTATATGAATTTCTTATATTTATTTAAAAATGTCTATCAAATAAACATAAGATCCATAACCTTGGAATTGTTTCTAAAACATAGATATTTAGTTCAATTCCCAATCATCAAAGAATTAACTTCTCCTTAATATTCTATCATTTTTATGAGAGTAAATATTGAATATCCTTTTTTTTATTTTTTCCCAACAATCTAATTGCACACCAAAAGATTTCTATCTAAATTAAATGTTACATATATATAAAATAAACTAATAAACTAGTTATGATATTATGAAAAAACCTTAATCTCATAAATTAATTTCCCATAAACCAATAACTTTAAGATCCGCTCTCTATTATAAGCACTGTTTATGACGTTTAAGTCGAAACATTCCCATTTAAAAGGAGAAAATTACTATCTTGGACGGAGAAAATTACTATCTTGGTTAAGTCCAAACACTGACATGATAAGTTTTCACTCAAGAGTACAAAATTACTAACTATTAACACGTTCACATTTTGGTAATTTTTATGAAAATAATTATTATACTACAACAGAAGGTTTATGTTTTATTATATTATAACAAAAAGTTTATAATTTTTAGGATATATAACATTTTGTATTTACCTTATTATTTTTTAAAAAACTTTGATTCTTCAATTTATTGAATTTATCATTAAAACTTTGTTCAAATTAATGTAATCCTTAAACTTTGATTGTTCAGTTTATTGAGTTAATTATTAAAACTTTGTTCAAATTAATGTAATTCTTAAACAATAATACCTTAATATCATATATATTCACATTAAACCATAGACAATGTAATAATAATATTTTCATTTGAATACTGCATGTTTATGGTGGAGCAATATTGCAATTGTTTGGTAAAACGTATTATTGCTTTACCTTTGATACTTCCACGTCATGGTTTCTGTTTTGAATGGTCGCTAAGTGTGCGCGCGCATATATATATATATATGATAGAGTTGAATCATTTTGTCCCTATAGTAGTAGGGCAGCCCCACCCGCGGGTGACCACCTCATCATTCTATTTTGGCAGATAGTGCTTCGTTGCATCCCCACCCATGGTTACCACCTTATGATTTTATTTTTAAGGTTACTGCACGGTATTGTTGACCGAAGTGCCAGCCAGGATTCGATTCTTTTGTATTATGCTTTACTTCAACTATTGCACCAGGACAGCCCCGCCGACCGGTTACTACCTGATCAATCTATTTTGGCAGGTAGCGCCTTGTTTCATCCCCACCCATGGTGACCACCGTATGATTCTACGATCAAGGTAAGTTCTACTACATGATATTGTTTACTAAAGCAGCAGCCACAAATAATTTCTCCATGGTGTCATAGTACTCGCCTCTAAAATGCCTATTAAAATTTGGAATGTCTCAAAAATGCATATTAATATTTGGAATTTCAAATCCAAACATAAGCATTTTATGATTTGTGATGGGTATGTTTGATTATTCATCTAATGGGTAAATAACCTTGTAACAAACAATTTGTTTCTGAAATTCTATATTTATTTATAAGCTATATTTTTCTCTTTAACTTTTAATATGATATAAATTAATATAAATTGATAAAAATTTCTTTACATATGATAAGTCGCTTAAAATATTCTATTATTCGATATCCTAATTACAGTGTACTCATAATTATTTTGAATTTCAAATAACTTGGAGAATTTCAAATTAATTAATTATATAGTTAATTTTAATATAATTAACTTGATAAATAATAATTTAATTAAAAATTTTATATTTTATTTACAAAATATGTTATTTATATCAATGTATTTAATTGATAAATTCTTTTTTTAATACTTAACTTCTCATTCATGAAGTAGATGTATCAATGATAATGAGAATGACTTTATTTTTTGTCTTTATCAATGTAGTTAAAGATATATAATTATACTATAAAATTTTTAAAAATTTATATTTATCACACAGCTTTTCACGTATAGTTATAGTTATTTCTATTGTACTTTATAATTTAATATGATGAAAAGTAATAACAAATAAACTAAATAAAAATATTTGTATTTAATTTAAATTTTATAAAAAATAATAATAATAAAATTACTATAAATCTATTTTTTAAATTTAAAAAAATAACATATATTAAATTTTTTAAATTATAATTTTTTTTATCTTAAATTTATATACCTTACAAAATTTAATCCTTGTTAAATAAACCTATTGAAGTAGAGTTATGCCTATGATTTTAATTTCCTTGATTATGTTACGAAATAAGATTTCCTTTCCCTGAATTCATTGCCTTGAACATATAACCATTTATATCATTTAAATTTGTAAATGGCATATTGACATGGCTAGCCAATAAAGAAATTCTTATTCAATGTTCATTATTTTATGACTACGATCAATTGAAATTATATTTTTCACTTCTCAATGCTTATTGCATGTAGATTTTTCTCTTCTGAATGCTTATTGTATAGCTCGCTACACTACATCGAAGGTATATTTGACAATTTTCATTTTTTTTTTAATTTTATTGAAATTATTAAATAATATACATGTTTATAAATTTATTATTTATGAAAAATAGTGTGATAGTACATTGAAGAATATTTGAAGATATGAAATCAAAATTGAAAGAGATGCTTGTGGACTTTCTAATTAATGTGTTTCTTAAGGTTTATGATTTAAACATTGAAACACACAAAGGTTCAATTTATCTTAATATTGCATTATTTTTTTAGTTTAATTTAGGTAAAATTTTAAGGATCCATAATTTTTTCAAAGTATAAAGGTCTTGGCGAATCGTACTAAATCTTAAATTTGCAACCATAAAATGTTTGGTGATTTTTTTTTACAAATATTGAAAGTACTAAGGACTTTATATAGTTTTTGAACAATTTTGGCAATCTTTAGAACAAAAAAAAATATCCCATAGAATTTAGGCTAAACATCTTTTACATTGGTTAATTTTTTTTGGAAAAAAAGTAAAAAAATAGCTCATGGGATAAATTTATTCCCTACCATTTTCCTTGGATCAATTCTATTTAAATTACCTTGATACTTTTAAGCATTTAAAAATCCTTAGGTAAATCAATATATGTTGATTTATTTTACTTTACTTCTCCATATGTTTTACGATAAAGGTTATTTTTTTATTGAGGTCACTCTTTTTATTTAAATTAGTTGTTATATTTATGATACATAGTTGTAAATACACATAGTTACATTCTCTATTTAATTATAAAAATTCATTGACTACAAACTACCAAATAAAAAAACAAAGAGAACTACCAATTAGATCAAAACATTGTTATCATTACTTTAATTTTAATTTCTTAAAATATTATATTAAACCAATTTATAAAAACATAAGTTATTTATTAAATACATTTTAATTGCTGAATTCATTATTAATCTTTTAATTATTAACCTATATTATATTTTTTATTTCATTAAATTTTTCTTCAAACTAAGAGATAGGATTTTCTGGACTTGTTAGGTAGTGATAACTGAGTAATATATATAGATTAAATTTGTGATTTCTTCATAACCCCATCAACCACATATTGCAGTATGTTGTACCACTCAACTATGTGGCCCATATTAACTACAATTAGTAGTTTCTTGTTGAATATTTGAGCAATGATTACATCATGGCACTTGGGTGGATTGTGACTTGAAGCTCAGAGTTCTTTAATACACTAGATCATACATATTTATCAGGCATTAACCTACTTACATGAGGATTTGTGTAGTATTGATATGAGGCTCTACGTGCTTTCTCCACTTGTGGGTGCTTACTCCATCCAAAAACATCACGTTCAATACATTCCTCAACCACTATAGCCCGGGCTCAACACTAATCTATGGCAATAATTTCTCTATGGCGATAATTTCTCTATGGTAACTAGGGCATTATCAAGGGTTAAACACACAACATAGATATGGACCCTGGAAAACAAAAACATGTAATTAGTTAACTATGTACAAATAAAGAATCCACAAATATTTATTCAACCCATGAGAAAAACATGGATCTCAAAAAATCGAATTTATGTTTTGTGCAATCACAAATAATCTTCGTAATGCCTTAGACAATATGAAAAAAGGGATATATTTAAGAAAAAGTTATGATAAAAAGCAATGCCAATAACATTTTACATAAAATAAATTGATAAAAATAACAATATGCTAAAAATGCCTCGAAAATACAAAGCATTTTACATGGAATTTTTTTTTTGCAAAATAACAATAAGCTAAAAAAAGTTTCCAAAATACAAAGCATTTCACAACTTTTTTTTTTTCTCTTTTTTTTAAACTGCCAACGTAGGGAAATGTCAAATATGTGAAAAATAAGAAAGCATTGATCTCATTGATTATTCTCCCGCAGGCCGATGGCTGTAGCGTCGGCCTGGTTCTTTCGGAACTCGGCCAATGTTATCCGGACACGCAATTAGCAGTCTATATATATATATTGTAATTTGTAATTTTCATGTGCTGAAACTACCATATACATTATGAGAGTGAAAGAAAAAGATGCCGTGTCAGTTTATAAACTCCTACAGTTTGTGATGCCTTTTAATAATGGATGCCAACGTGTTTTATGGTGTCCATCGTATCCTCGTACCCTTATCGTTTATTTAGAGCCTTTTTTGTGGAAGCATAATCCAAATCAAACTTCAAAGCACTCAATTTAAATATAAATTAATTAACAAGAGGTTTGCATATATAAGTATAGTATTCACTATTCAGCTATCCGTGTAAGGAACCATCTACCAGATACCAATATGATCATCATGTCCACCCACACTCATTTCATGAAGGTGGTTTAGTCCTTGTTTACGATAAAGCTCATAACACACTTGGTCGAAGAAAGTTTGAGTCCTAGTCGAAGGGCCCTTACACTTTCAAATTTTACTATTTGTGAAAGGGGCATATCTTCTAGCAAGTCTAAATGACCAACTCATCAAAAACCTTCACAATGGGTTATACTTCCATAAATTCTATCCATGAGATTAATTGTGTTTTTTATTTTCTACACCATAGTTTTTAATATCAGGATGATTTTTATAGGTTTTGTTTCTTGCCTTTTAAAGATGGATAATTCTTCTCATTATCACATTCATTATTCTAATGTTCTAAGTAGATACACTCTAAATCTTGTCTTAATAGCTTGGGCCATATATTCCCCAACGCACTCCCTCTTTCATGTTAGTGATGTGTCACGTGTATTTGTTCTATCACCAATAAACATGTGGAATACAATGTTGTGATTGGCCTTTTGGATAATTCACTCTACTCACGCATTCATCAACTTCATGTTTTCCTTGATTCTGAGATGCTTTTCACACAATTGAATAATTGTTATTGGGTACGCAATCCTTGTTTATTTAGAAAATGTTTGGATCTTAGAAAAATGGTTAAATGGTTGGAATTCATTGCAGTCATTCATATAGCTAGGAGTTTGGATAGCTTCATAGACAATTCTACAAATCAAATTCTATATTGGCATATCATTCATCATTGACAACAAAATAAATCACACGCATGCATATATATAATCATAACCATAAAGAGCATCCACATGTACATAAAGTGGCCATAAAATATACATAACATTGGATAATAAGATAAGGCTCATGTATATAAATCACATCCACATATGTCTAGAGCTTATCACCCAAAAATAGTGAGTGTTTACGTCATATGATCCCACATATTGGTCCAAAAAATATGTGATACATTGTAAAAAATCGCACATCCTAAGCATGAGGGTAGTCCCCTAAAACTATTTACTAAACATAATCATCATTCTCAAAATGATCCTCTAAGTGACGATCCCAATAACTCTTTGGACCAATGATGTGAGGGGCATTCCCCCTCATCATAACCAGGATGGTTTAGGTTGTAGAAGCTATATGTGGCATGGTTGATTACCACTCTAATTCCTATCAGTATATCGTGATCAAATCATAATATAGATGTTTACATCCATAGTTTTTCGCATCATGTAGTAGTCAATATATGCCTAAACAAAGTCCCTTCAAGATCACCTTGGAGCCTTTTCATCATCTCTATGATGGGGCAAAAGGATAAACTTTCTCAAGCCTATCCCATCGTCTTCAGTGCTCCTGTGGGGAGACTGGTCCCACATTTGGACACACATGAGAAATTAAGACTCAGTACTATGGATCGCATAAAAACATAGCTACCATCTATGACCATATGTAAATATATATTAAAGCATGAAAAATAAAATATCATATCTACCATTAGGTTGTTATGATGGTATTTGTGGTTGAGGTAACTACAGGTCATCTTCGATGTAATCTGTCCCAAAATAAGGGAAATCCTCAAAGATTAAAGGAATCTATCTCCACTAAGAAAAAAAATTTGGTGGAAGGTGTTTCCCACAAGAACCACCTCCAGCCCTCACCATCATATCTTTGCAACATTGCATGTAGGACTCCGTGGGATGTACATATCAAATTGTGGAATCCAACCACAATGTAGAAACCCTCTCAAAGAGGTGGGTGCACATGAAGTATTCAAATAAAGTATACTCCCCACCTACTATAATGATATAGTTGTTTCCATACTGTAGTTAGGAACATATAGGCCCACCTTAAGTATGCGTGTCCTAGTACCTTCTCATTGATCATCATGACCACACTAGATTCTCAACAAATTTGTGAAGGTTGTATCTAGATAGTGTGTCCTACATTACACGAGTGTACTAGAGATCCATACAGATAATTAGGATATCCCTCTCTCTCTCCATATGGTCATCATGGCTACATTTTTGTCCAAAGAATTTCACCCATTAGAATGTGTATTTTTTTTCTTTGAAGTTATAAAAAGTGTAAACCCCCCCTCATTCCTTTCCCATGAATAGTTGTGACAAGGCATTGCACTTGTTTTGACTAAAAAAATGGACCCCATTGTAGGCTTTAACTGAATATGTGAGACATGCCATTTATGGATTTCCTCATCTTAAGTATGACCACAATTCAGGTCTATCATAGTTTTTTTTCAATGTCACACTGAAAGTGTCAAAATCCATGATGACCAAAGGAAGACTTTTAGGGATTACCATGGAACCCAAAAACCCTAATATAAGAAATAAAAATGATGAAAATATAAAGAATGGAGATAAATTTATCCTATTAGCGATGTAATTTAAATTTACCATACGAATTGTGATAAATATGCACTTGGAGTTCATTGTCCCATGAGCCTATCCAAAGGTAAACAACAAAAATTACAACTAATTGCACG
The DNA here is from genome assembly GCA_027924585.1 of Larix kaempferi. NCBI lineage: Eukaryota > Viridiplantae > Streptophyta > Pinopsida > Pinales > Pinaceae > Larix > Larix kaempferi. The sequence goes on from BSBM01000109.1 coordinate 11,254,120, forward strand.
GGCCACATCCTATTTATTGGATTTAGATACTTTTTTCTCTCACTACATATAACCTCATATGACGTCGATTTGATGCACCATCTACCTAGTTAGAATCTCGGTTCCATGATTTTCTTGACTTCATAACTAGACTCATGTCATTAAGATATTTTATGATAAACCCCTATTTCTCCCTTATTATAATACATGTAATTTAATTTTTCATTCTATGTTATATGCTACTTGTACTATTGGTTTTATTTCCAAACAAACTTTTACACTTTGGTCAATGTTTCCATCTATATAGGTATAGGTTGCATTGAGATACCACCATTTCTCCACATGCAATAATCCTTATATGTATACTTATTCAAACTAGCATATAGCTTTTTACCCTCTAAACACATCATTTGCATTAATATTTTTATAGCCATTATGTTAATAAGACTTGCATAAGTTTGGACAAAGGCCTAGAACAAGAACCTTTGCATTAACCCTTTCCAAACAGTAGAGCCTTCTTGACATGTATTACCAATTGTTAGTACCCTTAGCCATTTCCACCCCCTAAAATTTGGAGTCCATCTAGTTTGTGATGCTTTAGTTTAGGCTCACATGGTTTTTGACTTTCACTCATTACCATTGGCCTATCCCTAGATTCCTGAACCATAGAAATCATGGATAATTTTAACGACCCGTACTTATTTAAAAGTGTATAAACCTTGGCGAATCTTACCAATTCTTAAAATGTCAACTATAAAATATTTGGCAATATTTTTCTAAAATTATTTCAATTTCTAAGGATTATATATAGTTTATATAATAATTTGGCGATTTTTAGAGTGAAAAAAGTTTACCCCGTCAAAATTGGGTGAAATGGGGCTTCAAAAAATGCAAATTGGTGAATCTTTTTTTGGTAAAAAACATGGAAAAATAGCCCATGGGCTAAATTTCGCCCCTAAAATTATCCTTGATGGAAATCTTGTTTAATTTTAAATTCCACTAGCCCACCACTCAATCCATAGTGTAAAAGTTACATTTTTTTTCAACCATTTACCTACACCCAAGGATATTAACATCATTTTCACTTTCCTAACCCCTAATCTCTCCCATTTACTATCACATGTTTCACTTATTGACTTGGCTTCCTATTGGACACCTATCCCTTTGACTTCCTCTCTTTTCTTGATTACCTTAATACTTGGGAAGCCCTTTCTAGAGTGCTCCATTGTGCTACTACAGGGCATATATGATCTCTTATGGAAATGTCCCTAGTGTCCTTTGCTAAGATCATTTCATGATGTGTCACCAATAGAACCTTCCTAGTGTTAAACCCCATAAAATGTCCCCTAGATATCATTTTGTATTCCTCCTTCAATATTATTGTGAGTCATACATGCAGAATCAGGTCATCCATGCCTTCATGCTCTAAACAAATGAATTTCAACCCCTCTCTCGGTGAGCCTCTATACCCGTTTGGTGTCTTAGTCCCAACTATATTTACATCTTTATATCATAGCTTATATTGATCTACAAGGAACCCTCATTACATTCTTATCATGGAGCCTCCCTCTATTGACTTCAACACTTGTATTCTAGAGGATATACCTAGAGGAATCTTGTACCTTATCCCTATAACCATCATTGATGGGTTACCTTGGACTAACTGAGGGGATACCTCCTTTCCCCTTGTATTTGTTTGTTCCCATGTGCTCAAATCTGTATTTTTATTACAATGTTGAGGATCATACATTGAGGATGTTCCCTTATCCTATTTTGGTCAAAGACCATATATATTCATGACACCCTCCATCTCTTAAGTCTATTATGGAATACCTCTAGAACTTATCTTTCCATGATGTTCAGGCTACATTGGTGACAATGACTCATTTTTAGTTATAGTTTCATAAACTTATTTGGCTCATTTTTTAGCATTTGAGCCACTTGTGATTTTTTTTATCACATTAAGAATCCTTCTAAATCTCAGGCCCATCTAGTTTCAATAGAAAAAAGAGATGCTACTAGTGTAGGTTATTTCTCACCTGTAAGGGTGCCATTGTTCCTACTCATGTACTTCATATTAGATATGGGTTATAGTATATTAATATACTTGTATTGAGGTCCCTGTTTCACCCCCGTGATGTATTTTACATTCTATTTATGCATTTAAATTGATGAGATCCCTCTTGCTCTTCATCATATGTTGTATTAAGATATTGATATCAGCATGGGATGTGTGCCTTTTTTAAATTTGGGATTGTATGAAAGTCACCTCTTTTGTTGGTTTGTACGTAGGTATGGCCTCTATATCCCCCTTGGGGGGTGAGACTCTTATTCTTTTCTCACCCTTGTTACTTATCCTAGTTCTCATACTTCACTATGGGTAGAAAGAGTTAAAAAAATATAAAAAATTATGATGTGTTTATCACCTGCCTCATCACCATTATATAGATTAACACTAGTAATATCAAAGTTTTAAGTAACAACATTTTAAAATGACAAAATGTGGTTGATGCTGCATGAAGTGGCCAATACTAATAGATACCTATTTCATAATGGTTTTCCATAGTAAAAGCACATGTTCCTCTTATGTTCTTTCTTGTTGTGCATTATTATTTTATTATTTTCAAACATGTGATATCACAACTAAGTTAACCTGAATAGGTAAGACCTATTTAGACATGCATACCCCTAGCTTGGTAGGTCACATACATAAAGTATAATGTAGATTCATGTAGAATAAAGAGGGGGGCATGTTTTTATTCCTGATACTGATCATGTTTAAAAGGGGGAATGTTAGGTTAATATTTATTTGGTTAAAAAAGTTATTTAAGATAATTCATTCAATAATGGGTTTATGTTGGTGGTTTGCAAGCCCATGGGTTTGGGTAAGCCATGGTATTTTCCGACAATTTTAGTATGAATGAATCCTATTTAAAGTATTTATTTACTCCATTGTAAAATGCCAAAAAGTGCTTGATGTAAAATACAGTCAAATGTTTAACCTAGATATCATGTCATGGACATTCCCTTAAATTCCACTATTGTGAGCCATCTTGAGATCCTCAAAAATCCTGATGGGGTCACAAAACCATAATTTCATTAATCATCATTTGTGTACACTTCCCAAAATGTAGTGGTTCAATGTGGATAAACCCTAACCATTATGGTAAAAAAAATTGTTGATTTCATCTTCCAAACCATAAATTCCCACAAGCAGAGTATTTTTTAAGGATTATAAAAGTATGCTTAAGTGTAGTATTCTAGGAGATTATTTTGGATTGAAAAAAACATAAATATATATTGGTAGGCGAATATTAAATATGAAACATACAATTTACTACTAAAAATTGAAAATTTTAACGAATATTATGATAAAAAACATATTTTATGTAAATATAGGCGATATTAGAGACTAAAAATGACCAAATAGCGAATTTATTTTTTGAAAAAAGGCCCAAAAAATAGCCAATTGGCGAAATTTCTCCCTTAAAAATTTCCCCACCCACAAGTAAATTATTTATTATTGATTAAATAGGGATCATTCAAATTCCAACTATCTCAGTGTTTTCCAAATTATCTCATATAAATACAAACCTAGAGGTAACAATTCCATATCCATATTAACATCAATGATATGCTGCTGAAATTCGCACACATAAAGAAGCAGCATTATATTTTCTTTCTTTCACCATTTGTTAATCAACCACATACTCACTCGACTAAAAACACTGAGGAAAAGGATCTAGAAGAACCCTCACTTGGGCTATCTATGCAATTCCACTACGGTCTACAAATAATACCAAGGTGCTTCCATATTCTGTCATTCTTGATGTAATAAAAACAAAACCATTGTTTACATGTCTTCTATTTCCTCTTTTTGGCCATGTTTCTTATATGGTATATATGCATGGTGAAAGGATAGAATTACTTTATTTTAGTAATCATTATCTATTTTTACATATTGCTTGATATAACACACCTCAAATGATTTTTGTTGGTATAGGTGGGTGAGAAATAACCTACACTAGTAGAATCTCTTTTTGCTATAGCTTATTTTGAAGAAGCACGTTCTTATCCTCTAACAACTTATTCAACTTGATTTTGTGTTCAACTACTTCTTCTTCTACTGGTTCTTGTGGAGTAGTAGTTGATTCTTCCACTGCTAGTTTTTATGGAGCAATAACTATTTCTACAACAACACATCACCTAGTTCTTTGTCATTTGGCTTATGTTGGCGTAGGAGTTATCCTCTTAGGTCTTCATTTCTTTCCTCATGAGGGGTCTAATATAGATGAAGGGTGATTCATTACTTCTATAACCAAAGATAAGAGGTTTTCTTCTACCATTACAATGTGTCCTTATTCAACAACATGCACCCCTTCATTATGTGTTTATGGCCATTGATTTCTAGGTGGTCTAGCTGAGAATGTGTCCCTTGACTAATTGGTGTGTTAAAGAACATTCATAATCAACAATCTGATTAACCCATGAAGAATCAAACTTGTTAAAGGGTTTTGGTTTGATTTTACAATGTGAATTTTTAAGAAGTTATCTAAGAATAATGTAGGGTGTGTTAATGAGCCTTTGGTGTCATAAATGGGTTAAGAGATTAAAATGATACCCAAATAATAAAGTATCTTGATCTTGACAAGTGATTTATTTCTATACAAAGTATACCACCTTGGCCCGTGGATATGCCAAAGAAAATCATTTTACCCCTTTTCCAACATCATCAACTCTCTCATTTCAAACAAGAAAATCTAAACATGTTGAATGAATCATTACATAGTGTTCAAACCATTTATTCCTTATTCTAGGTAACCCCATCACCCTAGATATATTGTCCTATGTACTTAATTTGTAGTCCTTGGACAAAAGCAGTGGATAAATGAAAACTTGTACTCTATGCAAATTTAAGGTTGATGGTTGTTTCAAACTCTTGCAATAATTTAAAATATTGTAATCATCGAGTAGCTTATAAATCGTGTTCCAACTTCGAGTTACTTTGTAACTGAGCTAGTCTACATGGCTAATAATGAACAACAAAATCTCTCGTTGTTTCAAACAAAAATGTGAATACTCCAGGATTAGTAGCAAGGGTTACATATTTTTAACAAAGGGCTATTATGTGCAGAGGAGTGTTAGCAGGGTGTGAACACAGTTGCATAGTTGTAGAAATATTGTAGTAAATGTTATCGATAACAATGCTAATGACTTGTCATAGAAGGAAATATTTGATAATGGGATTGTAGGCGGTGATCATCATAAATATGGGTATGATGATGAATCTGAACATGACAATGTAATTTGTCACCATGTAGAGTGAAGGAATTATAGAAGTGAGTGGCAATGAATGTGTCACATGAGCTAAATAATGATTGGCACAACCCTCCCTAAAGTTGAAGTGTTAGGTCATGCTTGGCATGATGACATGGAAATTAGGATTGAGAAGGTACTTGAACACCCACAACTATGCATTCAATCAAACTACAAAAAATAAAGGAGTGTTTGTCCTTGCACTTACTATGAGATCCAAAATGAAGATAGGTGACAATAGTAGTAGCAAAAATCATGGATGAATAGAAAGTGTGGAAAATAACTTCAGGATCGATATCATGTAGTGGAGAAAAATAAGTTCTAATGGATTTGTATTAAGTGACAAAATATAAAATGGTCTAATAGATCTATAGAAAGAACCAAATTTCAAAAGAAATTAGAGCACAAGCCATTAGCGTTGCATCATCTGAGAAAAAAAAGATGGATAAAACCGATGTCATGGTCACTGGCCCATAAGTGGTGTGAACTGAAAGATGGAAAATAATTGGATTGGTAGACTTGTTCTATAGTAAATGTAAATAGGGTTCATTTGAATCCAAAATTAACAAGAACACTTATCTTAAGTTCAAAAGAGTCGAGGAAGAACTATATGCAAGAAAAAGTAACTTAGAAAAATATATATTTTTCTTCTTGGGATAAATGGCTCAAAAATCAATCTTCTATATGTGAAAGTGGCATAACCACTATATTAACAACATCTAAATTAGAATGAGAAGAAATATCTTAGATAATGGAACCTTGTGACAATGGTTTATAATATAATTTTAAATGATGAATATTCGATAGGTGTGTGATCTTCATCAATGGTATGAAGCTTCATGGAATAATTTTCACAGGCAATGCCAATTTCATAAGGTCCTATGGAAATAATTTCTTTGAAATTCTTATACTTAGAGCCATATAAGAGACGCCAATCTTATTCCTTTAATTTTTTTTCTTAATGCACTGGTCATACCACCTTCACCTCTATGGTCGAACAACATAAGTTTAGTCCAAAATAATATAATGAATATCATCCAACTCATGAATCTTATTCAAATAATGTTTTTGAGCTTCTGAAAAGTCCAATCCCCCTTCAATACATAATAAAAAAAATTACATACTTATCATACAAAAGTTCATAAAAAGTAAAACTTGTAATATTTCAAATACATAAAAATAATACGAAGAAGAAATTAATGTAAATATGCACATTAAAGATAACACAATTAAAAACCTTCCATACATAATAAAAAAACTACATACTTATCATACACAAGTTCATAAGAAGTAAAACTTGTAATATTTCAAATACATAAAAATAATACGAAGAAGAAATTAATGTAAGTATGCACATTAAAGATAACACAATTAAAAATATTGAAACAAAAGAGTACCCACCTTTTGATTTTCCATATATTTAAAGAATTAAACAAAACAATTTAAGAAATCTTGTTTTATATAGTAAGGTGTTTCATATATATATATATATATATATATACATAAGTAGTAAGGTGCTTCACAACTCTATATATATCATACGAGGACGAGAGATAAAAGTAATAAGGTGCTTTCCAACTCTATATATATCATAGGAGGACAAGAGGGAATGTGGAGATCTGTCTATGACAAAAATAATATTGAAATTTTTTTACAATTATATTACTAAATTTAAATATATTTTATTATAATTTAATACTAAATGAAGAAATCATTTTAATAAGAATATCAATAAAATAAAATAAATGAATGAATAGATTTAATGCTTTTAATGCATTTCTACATTTGGTAGGTAGATCCTACCTACCTATGCTAATTAGATTTAGCATGAGAGACTTACTGACTTTATCCTGGAAGATTGAAGATTGAGTGAAGGATTTGATCCTTTCTACTTTCGGTAAGTAGATCCCACCCACCTATGCTTTTCTAGAAAAAAAAGCTAAAATCAGATTAGATTTAGCAGGCTGCATATACACAGTTTTCCGACAAAAAAGAAATAAGTTGCAAACAATTTGACAGTTTAGGCAAGCAGTTCTATTCAGGCGCTAATGGGCTGAATATATCAAGATGCATGATTGCAATAATTCGAAAACAAGCGTCATAACTGGCAGACACGTAATGGTTTTGCTGAGTTTCATTCAGCCGCTAATGGCTGAATATACCAAATGCATGTATTTCAATAATTCCAAAAACGAATGTTTTTATTCACAAATGCAATCTAATGAAATCCACTTATTTATCTGATGATTTTGCTTTCAAAACCTAAATTTTGAAAAAAGAAACCATTGAAAAGCTCGACAGATCAACAAACTGAATTGTTCCGTTTCAACGTACGTACCTTCACGCCATTTTTTGAAAAGACTGTTCGGTATATACGTAATTTCTGAATAAAAAACCCAATGGAAGATGTCCACCAATCGATGAAGTGCACTGTTCCATATCATGATAAATTTTGAAAAAAATCTGAATCGAAAAGGCCAAAACAGTTAATGTAGGAGTACAAGATTATTTATTTAATTTTGATTAAAACTTTATATTATACAATGTTTAATAAGATGGAAAATATACACCGGATAATCAGTCTTGAATCAACTCCATTTTATTTTATGTATCAATAGTAAGAAAATGCGCAGGAAGTACTCAATCTAGATAAATATATACTTAATAAGATATGATACTTGCACATTGTCGCCGCATTGCAAGATATAGCCAAATTAGATCTGATACAAATCAGAAGGTAGGGTTTATATTGTAAATATCATCTAGCGCCCAAACCCTACCATGGCCGGTTTCACCGGTGCATTCAATCTCCAGCGGTGAATTTCCTCTCCCTCGTCCCAATATTGTAAGAATTGGATTTGCATTCGCTTCTTCTGTAGAAATTCCTGAGCGTTCCCATTGATCGCGAACCCCTCCTCCGTCGATATTCTCATACAATGGATCGTATTCTTCCAGGATACTGATTCCCACCTGACGAGCTGTAAAAGCGCCTGGATCGACGACATGAGAACAATCCATTGCATTTGAACAGGAATGACTAGCGGTCCATGGATTTGAATGCTCAATCATTATATGATTTTCACAGTTATCTGATTTTTCTTTCCATGACTCGCTTTCAACAAGAGCAGGAATGGTGATTCTGGTCGAGCCAAGAAAGTAATCAGCAGGGCAAGCCGTTTCATGGATTGAAAGTGTAGTCCTGCATGACTCCATTACTAAATCATCGTATGTTGATGATTTTGTAGTCTTATTAGCTTGCAGACATGGGGCTGTAAAAACTGGATGACTAGCGAAGCTCTTCTCCGTATGGATAGAATTACAAGCATTAATCCACAGCTGAGAATAAGGAATCTGCTCGTTCTTGGTGGGGTCTAAATCAATTAAAAATTCATCAATTTGATCCTGTAGTAGTTGTTCATGTTTCAATTCCAATACACCCGGATCACAGAACCGATTTTCTCCAGTGGCCATTGGATTGAAGGTGTTATTTTGTGGCTGGAATCCTTCGGACATAACATCCAAATTCGGCTGGGCAGACTGAAACGACGTGAAAGCACAATCATCATGAGGCGATACTGAATTATTGGATTGAGTCGAAGGGATATTAGCTTTGAGGGTGGTGGTGGAAGAGGAGGAGAGGTTGTGTTTCAGCTTAAGCTTCTTCTTGATACAAGTGTTCCAGTAATTCTTGAGCTCATTGTCTGTTCGTCCAGGCAACTGTGTCGCAATAAGAGACCATCTGCCAAACACAGTATATCTCAGGGATTATGGTTTTAGTAAACTATATTTTACCTAAACTTATTCATATTTAGGTCAAGATCATTGTATGCCGAGATTTAATTAAAACCAATTTATAGATTAGGGTTTCTTGAGATTTTTATAATCGTGAAAGAATTTCGATCAATATTAACAAAAAAAAGAGAGAACAGCGAAACGAACAGAGAAAAACAGAAACCTGTTGCCAAGAATGGATTGTAGCTGTATAATCAATCGTTCTTCTTGACATGAGAATGCGCCACGTTTAAGCCCAGGGCGTAAGTAGTTAATCCATCTCAGTCTAGAACTCTTTCCACATCTTTGTAGACCTGTATGATTGAAATTATTGTCCATTACATAGAGTAGAAGAGACAAAACAAAATGATTGAAATTAGGGCAGACGTTGGTTCTTACCAGCCTTCTTGGCAACATAACTCCAGCCGCCCAGGAAACCATGTTCCATGATATAGTTTGTTAGTTTGTTATCTTCTTCAGGTGACCAACGGCCTTTTCTGGACATTGGTTTGGATGGAGTTAGGGGAACGATTTCCCCTACCTGTTGTCTTTGGATTGATGTGCACCTCATTTTCGCCAGGAACATTGCTGTGCTCTGAACTGTGAATGAGTTTGCTCTACTCTGTGAAATAGGTTTGGAATCTATCGAAACCTGGGCGTCCCATGGTTTATTCATTATTGTACCTTTAGTCAATGAAAGAATACCGTGCGAGAATTTTAGCAACCATGTTCATCACGGATGATGTCGGCTCTGTGATCATAATGTTTCTTGCTTTTGAATTCAGGTAAATCCGGACGACAGCAGCCGCGAACAGATATTCTTCGCTTGACTTAGAACATTGACAGCGTGTACGGCCTCTGTTCATGACTGCGACTATACGAATCATCTGCAATTCTTCGTCATCAAGTTAACGATATGTGATTTCAACGCAAAAGATTCCACAATCACATTGCAATCAACAGGCACCAGACAACGGGTAGGAAGAATCCAACAAAAATCGGATGAAGTTATAAATCCAACGAAAAAACTCCGCGTGTTTCACTCATTATGTGTGAGTCTCTCATGTCCCACTTCGACAACACTCTCCACTATGAAAATGAAAATGAAAATGATATTTGCATAAAACTGTGCTTTTTGTTAGTGGGGCGTCGCTCTGACAATAACTTAATTGATATCTCAACGAACTTACAACGTGGCATTGTCGGCAAAATACTGCAGTGATGTAATTCAAATTAGGGTTATGGTCTATTTTCTTTCCACTCTTATTAGATATTCCTTTAAGGGTAAGCTAAACTCTAGACTATTTGTATTAAGAATCTGCTATTTTTTTGGCGAAAATCTGGTTGAAATTGTTTAAATGACAGTTTTGGGTTGCTAGAATTACATAATCGAGGTGTCAGAGGGGTAATCAAGGTGGCTAAATCCATTTATGCAACCAAAATTCCAATTCAAGCAACCCAAATCGCGGTTTCTGCAATTTCCCCTTAGTGGGATTCCAGTGCCAATAAAGGTCCAAACGGTCTAAAGTTTAGCCCACTTCATTTCTTTATTTTGAGGTATTATATATTTTCTATTAAAAGTAGATAAGTATATATTTATAAGAGTCTATCAAGTATCCAGAGAGATCGAATTTAATGAGGTGTAATTTTTTGTAATTTTTTATTTTTTATTTGATTTATAATTTGTATAATTACTTTTTATTTGATTTATAATTTGTATAATTACTTTTTATTTGATTTTTTTTTTATGAACCAACATTAATTTCTTTAAATATTTTTTTATTTTTGATACATAACGTTATATTAAGTAATAACATCTATGACAATATCTCTCTCATACTAATGCAATAATCTAAATAATTTAATTTAATATCTTACTATTTAACTTTATAAATCTAGGTTGTTATATGTTTTTCTAATAATGATTATGAGAGTCTTTATGGAGACAAATTTTGTTTTATAAAATTGTAAATGTAAAAAAAAAAGCTTTTTTTTACATTTCTATATCATCACAAAATATATATTTTATTTACTCTAATAATATGTATAATAAAAATTAAATAAATTTTAAATATTTTAACTGAAGTTACTGAAGTTAAAAATTAAAATTTTATAACAACCATAAAAGATTCTTCATCATATAGTTAACTGAAGTTAAAAATTAAAATTTTATAACAACCATAAAAGATTCTTCCTAATAAACATAATTTTGATTTAAAAAACAATTGTAATAACAAAACACCATTTTGAACTGCATAGAGTGTTAGGTCTAAAGATTAATCGGCATTTAGGAAAATACCTCTTTCTATCACGTCCTCCTCCTCTTGCCTTAGAGGTTACCGGAGTATAAAATGAAGGGTCATTGTTAGCCATAATATAGGTAAAATTGGAATGATAATCATTAACATCAAGAGGTTACTGGAGTATAAATTGAAAGGTCATTGTTAACCATAAGATATGTTAAATTGGAATAATAATCATTAACATCAAGAAGTTACTGGAGTATATAATGAAGGGTCATTGTCAAGATAGGTAAAATTGAAATGATAATCATTAATATTAAGAGGTTACTGGAGTATAAAATGAAGGGTTATTGTAATCCATAAGATAGGTAAAATTGGAATGATAATCATAAACATCAAGAGGTTATGGAGTATAAAATGAAAGGTCATTGATAATCATTAACATTACTAGTTATTAAATCTTATAAGTTAGAAATGTTATTTTATTAGTTCTTACAAAATTACTTATATTTATAAATATATATATATATATATAAGTTAAAGATATTTTTAAAAGATTTGTTTAATTTATATTTTTTTTAATAATTTTTATTTAATGTTGTATTTTAATATTTAAATTTATTTGCAAAACAATTAATAAGATAAAAGAAAAGTTTAAATTTAAATCAAATTAATATTTTTTAAAAATTATCTAAATTTAAAGGTGTATCGAATTGATACATTTATTAAAATAATATTAAAATAATGTGCATAATTTTTAGGTATAAATTTTAGTAAAATTACTTATAGACCAACAAAATTAGTTATAAAATTAAGTTAAATTAAAAAGCTTTCCACTAAATTTTATATAAATTTGTTTTTTTTATCTATTATTTTTTTTCCGCGAAAAAAAAACATATTATTGTTATTCAATTTCTGAATCAAGTAGTACAGATATACATCAGAAAGATTATGCCATCTTTTGAGAGTTCCAGGATGATACTTCCAAACATTCCAAATTTACAAAATTTTACAAACCAGAATGAAACCATAACTTATATGCAGTCATACTAAAACTTAAGAACACTTAGACAAGAAATGGAAGGGTCCCAACATCCAACACAATATCGTTACAAACATCTTCCCAAAAAAGTAGTCCTTCATTCCCATCCAACGCCAGCTTTGACAACTTGTCAGCCTGTGTATTAAATTCATGATAGATATGCTCCAACGAATAAGACATGAAGGAACTTAAACCCTGCTTAATGTGGTTGCACCAATAGGTAAGATTCAGTACCTGCAGATCAAACTTACCTCGGGCCCACTTTATAGTGACTCTGGAATCACCGAATATTTTAACTTTATGCAGGCCAAAAAGTATAGCAACTCTGACTACACACCAGAGAGCAAGCAGCTCAGCTTTCATGTTGGTCCCATAACCACCATTAATACGAAAAGTGTAAAAATGATCATAGTTTACAAAGATAACTCCTCCAATACCACATTTCCCTGCAACTGTTGCCCCATCAAAGAATATAACCGGATCAACCACCACCGGCTGAAACGTTCCAATATTCCTTACAGCAGGAATATTCTCATCACCTTGAAATCTCAAGTAATAACAAAGTGCCTCATAGAATACCAAATCAACAGTGGGAGTGATATTATCAAAAATAGCTCTGTTTCGAGCTCTCCAAATAACCCAGCAAAAGAAGACTGGCAATGTGTTATGTGATTTGCCAATCCTCACCCAATAAAATAGACATTTTTCAAAATTACTGTCTTCCCACTGATATGACAGCCCCAGATATTTTATCAACTTTGCCCATACACATAAAGAAAATTCACATACCAGAAAAAGGTGTGAGACCAACTCCGATTCCACCTTGCAGAGAATACATCGATTCGAGCCATTCCAACCCAGCACATACAGGTTATCCCAAGTTTTTAGTCGGTTGACAAGTACAAACCATAAAAGCATTGGATTTTTAACGACAGATGCCATTTCCATATAAGATTATACCACCAATAGGCCAGGAACAAACATCTTCTTTTAATGATATAATCATAAGCCGAACGCATAGTGATCTGACCTGTAGACTCATTTCCATCCCATCGAATTTCGTCTTCCTTGTCAGTACATCGAATACATGTAGAATTCAATGTACCAATAAAGACATTCCACTCCCAAGCAATCTGTCGAGGCAGCTGCAAGTCCACTATAGTCAACCAATAACCCTGTGTGTTGTTCTTCACAATAGATTCCAGAGTGATATATCCTTTAGCTCTTATAATATCTAATAACCCTTGTGAGAACACCACCTGCTCATTCATACCACAGATCGGATCCACACCAATCGCCACTTCAACCCCACTTCCAACATTCCAGCAAAGGTCATCTGCCAACCAACAGTAAACTTTCATAAATCCATTCCAAATGGGTGAGACACCTCTCAAAACTTTCCTCGGCTTCCTCAGCCAATGTGAGGTTTTAATTTTGATATACTTTTCATGAATCACTTGGGTCTAAATGGTTCTGCCAAGCAAGGCCCTCTAGAAGATTTTCAATCTCAATGCAGCACTAAAGACATAAAGGTCCTTTATCCCCCACCCACCAGCAGAAATCGGGATTGAGAGTTTATCCCATCTGATCATGGATAAATAGGACTATTTCAGACCCCTAGAACATAAAAATTTAAACATCATACTTCTCAAGGAATTGATAACAGTGCAAGGCACCGGAAGTAAAGATAGCCAATAGACTGGTGTCCCTGTGAGAACCGACCTTACCAAGGTAATTTTTCCACCGATGGAAAGCAAACGATAAGTCCAGTGTGAAATCCTAGCTTCAAACTTCTTAATAAGCCACTTCCAGTCCTTGACCAAATAACCATTTGGTTTAAGTTGAAATCCAAGATAGGTAAATCCTTCCCCAATTTTTGAGCAGTTATAAGGCAAAATAGCTCTCAAAAGTCTCAGTCTATCCATTCAAACCAAGTTCTCATATAGACCAGACTTTTTAAGACTGACTTTGATACCTGAGGCATGGCAAAATAAATCAATAATTCCCTGAAATGCAGACCATTCCTCCACCGTATCATTTCCAGCAAGTAAAACATCATCAACAAAGAGAGCATGGGAAATTGAAAGATTTCTTGAGATTTTTATACCCTTGATTCTCCCGTCCCCCACAGCTTTCTTAATCAACCAACTTAGACCATCAATGACAAGCAGAAATAACAAAGGAAACAGAGAGCATCCTTGGTGTAATCCTCTTGAGCAGCTAAAAAATGAAGATGGAGCCCCATTTACCAAAACAACAATATTCATGGTACCGACACAAGCCATAATCCACCTTATAAACAGAGCCGAAATCCCAATATGAATTAAAACCAGTCTGAGAAAATCCCAACTGACCCGGTCATAAGATTTTTCCAGATCCATCTTTAAAATGATAGCCTTAGTATTTTTGCACTTGATGGAATGTAGAAGCTCCTGAGTGATACCCACAGTATTGTGAATCTGCCTCTCCTGTAAGAAGCCAAATTGCTCCGGTGATATGAACTTGGAAAATATAGGTTTAAGCCTGCCCGCTATAATCTTCGATACAACCTTGTAAATAAGATTGCATAAAGCTATAGGACAAAATTCTCCAAATGACTTAGGATCATTTACCTTCGGGATAAGTGTGATGAATGTAGCATTTAAAGCCCCAGATATAAAACCTTGAGTCCTAGAGAATTCCACCATCTCTAGAATCTCCTTACCCATAATATCAAAAAACTGAATAAAAAGCTCCATAGTCCATGTTGATGTATATGTAACTTCAGAATGTATTTCATCTATGTATTATATATATAATTATTGTACCCTTATAAGAGATGTGTTATTCCTCTATAAGGAAGTGTCGTCATGTGGATTGACAAGTGTCGCAAGTGTGTGTACTTGCCAATGGGTTATTAGACCACCTTATGGGGTCGGCCCTAATTAATATATAATATAATGTGGATGTATCCAAGTAGACAAGTCGGCCCCAGTAGGTCACTGGGCAAAAAGGTGAGTATAAATAGAGATAGGAGATCTCTATTTTACTCACTCAGAAAAGTAACTATCTCTCTCTCTGAAAAGTGGCGCACTAGTGAGGAGGAGGAGGATCATCTGCTAGGAGACTATCTCAGTGTTATTTGGTTGTATTTTGGTTGAGCCATTGCTCTCTCTATCTCTGAGGAAGTTGTGGGGTTTTTCACCTTAGGGTTTTCCCCACGGAAACTCTGTGTCTCTTGTCTCTATGCTTTTGATTCTTGTGATGCTTGTGATGCTTGTCATATTATGATTGTCATGCATTGATATACTGTAGATGTTATTCTCTCAGCAAAGATCCTATAGTATTGTGATTTAATACTAAAAATTTAACATGGTATCAGAGCTTAACTGAGAAGAAGACATTTTGCAGTGACGGAAGCTTGTATTCCTTGTTTATTGGGTTTCTCTCCACATATTTTTGAAATTCAGTATAGTAGATTGGATCTACTCATCAAGGCGCATCTATCTGTCCAATCAGAATTTAGTTCCGAGCATTTTCAGGTTTGGCCCTAAAAATTAGGGTTTCCACAAAAATAGGAATCTCTGGAAACTGAAGGCACAGCTGGAAGCTCCTTGCAAAAATCGAAGGTTAGAGCTTTGGATCGATATTTTTGGCTGGGTAGATCTCCGGGAAACTCAAACCCTAATTCAGGGCTCTCCCTAGTGAACCTGGGAGGACAAAAAGGCAATTTTGAAGGGCAAGACTTTGCTGATCTCAAATTCTGAATGTACTAGGCTGATCAGCTCTCCAAGGCGCATCTTTCTATCCTTTCGGAATTTTGAAATTCACATTTTGAATTTTTAGGGTTTCTCTGACAAACCCTAATCTGGGACGAGATCCAGTTTTCAGCACTTCAAGTGGTAAGTACTAAATCTTTTCTATTTCCATTTGAAGTACTCTTAAAGATGTCTCTCCACACCAAGCTTGAGGATAAGCTTGAAGGGGCTGATAACTTCCGAGCCTGGAAGTATAGGATTGGGCTAATCCTGGAAGAGAATGAGTTGGACTCATATGTGAAAGAAGACATCCCTATCCCAGAGGATGAAGAGGCCAAGGCATTGCACAAGAAGAACTTGGTCAAGGCAAAGAGAATCATTGCTGATTCTATCAAAGGCCATCTCATACCCCATGTGTCTTCTCTCAAGACACCCAAGGAGATGTTTGAATCCTTGACCAAGCTATTTGAAGGAAAGAACATAAATCGGAAGATGACCCTGCGGAACCAATTGAAAGCAGTAAAGTTTCAGAATGGAGAAACCATTCAATCTTATTTTTCAAGGGTCTCCCAGATCAAGGAACAACTAGAAGCAGTGGATGAAATGGTGGAGAATGGTGAAGTGGTGATGACCACTCTGAATGGCCTACCCAGGTCATGGGATTCCTTTATTCAAGGAATTTGTGCAAGGAAGAAATTGATCTCCTTCAACAGATTGAGGGAAGAATGCTCTCAAGAAGAAGCTAGACTCATAGCTCGTGAGGAAAAGATGGGAGGAGAAGATCAAGCTCTTGCAGCTCACACCAAGAGAAGCAAAACCAAGAAGGATCACTCTCACCACAAAATATTCCATCAAAAGAGTAAGAAGGACCTAAGATGCTTCACATGCAATGAGAAGGGTCACTTTGCTTCAGATTGTCCCAAGAACAAAAGGGATAATAACAACAACTCCAGTAAGAAGAAGAAGGGCAGCAAAAGAAGGTTTCATGCTCATGCTGCCGAAGATGATGAACCTCCAAAGAAGAAGGCTAGGGAAGAAAGTAGTAGTGATGATGACTCATCAAGTGAAGAAGAATATGTTCTAATTTCTGCTCTTACAGGTACCGTCTCCCATGGATGTAATGATTGGTTGATTGATAGTGGGGCTTCCAAACACATGACTGGGTTTAAAGAATCCTTTGTCAACCTATCTGAACATGAATCACCCCATAAGGTGAAACTTGGGGATGATTATCAATACCCAATCAAAGGAAGTGGTGAATCCTCCTACAACCTAGATTCTGGAAAATCATTGAAGATGAAAGAAGTACTTTATGTACCTGGGCTCAAGAAGAACTTACTCTCCATCTCTGCATTGGATGCAAAAGGTATGAGGGTTGCATTTGTGGATGGACAAGTCCTAATGTGGCCAAAGGGAAAGACCATAGATGATGCAGTAGTGATTGGAGAGCAAGAGGGAGGCTTGTATAAATTGAAGGGACAACCTGAACATGCCATGGTACATGAATCCATGGAGCCAGGTGAACTTTGGCATAGAAGACTTGCTCATATGCACTATAGGGCACTTCCAATTGCAAGCAAGGCAGTAGAGGGTCTTCCTGAAATCAAGACCAAACATGAAGGTGTTTGCAAAGGATGTGCAAAAGGTAAGAACATTAAGAAGGCTTTCCCAAGCAGTCAAAGCATGGCAAAAGACATCCTGGAAATCATACACTCAGATGTATGTGGCCCTATGTCATCCAACTCCCTAAGTGGGTATGTCTACTATGTATCATTTATCGATGACTTCTCCAGGAAGAGTTGGGTATACTTCTTGAAGGGAAAAGATGAGGTGCTTGATAAATTCAAGGAATTCAAAACCTTGATGGAGAATCAAACTGACAAGAAAATCAAGACATTCAGATCTGACAATGGTGGAGAATTCACCTCAAATGACTTCAAGAAGCTTTGCAGTGATTCAGGGATTAAGAGGGAGTTGACTGCTCCTTATAATCCTCAACAGAATGGAGTTGCATAAAGGAAGAACAGAACAGTCATGGAAGCAGCAAGGGCAATGCTGCATGACCAGGATCTACCTATGCATCTATGGGCAGAAGTAGTTAGAACAGTTGTATATGTGCAGAATAGAACTCCCCACAAGATATTGGACAACAAGACACCAGAAGAGTTCTTTTCTGGGTTCAAGAATATTGATGTCAGCAAAGATGAATATAAGGACAGGTAATCCAGGAAGCAAAGATCAAAAGGGAACACACTCTAGCAGCTCCTGCAAGGATGCAGATCTTCAGAGGGAGTTGACCATCTTCCTACGTTCCAGAACATAAAGGTGTAGAAGAATCTACTTCAGAAGCTCCTACCAGGAAGCAAAGACTCAGAGGGAGTCCACCCAAACAAACAAACAAAGATAAGTATTTCAATTATCATTTATTGCCTATTATGTTTGTTTAATAATATTATGCCTATGTTCCTAGACTTAGGAGATGTATTGTGCATATTTAAATGATTGCATTAATGAACAGTATACTACTAATATGCATGTGATGGGTAAGTGGCTTATGGAACTGTACAACATTCCAGTGCTACTTATCTAGAATGAAACCTCTTTGCTGACATGTTGGGAGTAGTGCAAACTCTTAACAATGTTCTGGTAGAGACTGGAAGGCATCTAGAAATTTGTGGAACATGGATAAATGTTGTATTTAAGCATTGGCTAAGATAACTGCATGACTGCATGACATATTTATTTATGTGTAAAGAATTTGTTCTGAAAATTATGAGATGTTTCTAATCATGCAATTTAACTTGTTTTGTAGGAAAGACCGTATATCTTCACCTACAAAAGGACTACAACATTTGTTCCAGCAAGAAAGATATCTATTGAAGATATTGAAGTTCCCAGGATCTGGGATGAAGAAACGGAATGCCATGATCCATAGAGCATGAAGAAGATGTTTGGGATGCAGTCCCAAGACCTGACAGGGAGTCATATGTATGCAGATTGAAGAAAGCCTTGTATGGCTTGAAGCAAGCTCCCAGAACCTGGTATGGTAGGATGGACAGTTTCCTATCTAGCTTGGAATTTACCAAGAGTAAAGCAGATTCCAATCTTTACTACAAGGTTGAGGAAGGGAATCCAGTGATTCTACTCCTGTATGTGGATGACCTATTTGTGATAGGAGATGACAGACTGATTGCAGATACTAAGAGGAAGCTTGCAGCTGAATTTGATACGAAAGATTTGGGAATGATGCACTATTTCCTAGGTATGGAGGTGTGGCAGAATGCAGGTGGAATCTTCCTTGGTCAAGGGAAGTACACAGTAGATATCCTGAAGAGATTCAAGATGATGGATTGCAAGGCCATGGCCACACCTATGGCATCGAATCTGAAGCTTCTATGTGATGCTTCATCTGAGCCGATTGATGTCTCTATGTATTGTCAGATGATTGGGTCCTTGATGTACCTGACGAACACTAGACCAGACATTTGCTTTGCTGTGAACACATTGAGCCAGTTCCTGACGGATCCAATGAGTGTTCACCTGGTTGCTGTAAAGCATGTTCTGAGGTACCTGAAGGGTACAGTGGATTATGGGCTCAGGTATGAGGCGAATCAAAAGTTTAACCTGCAGGGTTATGTTGATTCAGATTGGGCTGGCAGTGCTGCAGATAGGAAGAGCACATCTGGGTGTTGCTTCAGTATGGGATCAGGTGTGATCTCTTGGTTTAGCAGGAAGCAGTCCTGCGTAGCATTGAGTACAGCTGAGGCAGAGTATGTTGCAGCCTGCTCAGCTAGTTGTGAGGCAGTATGGCTACAGAAGCTACTGTCTGAGTTATTTGATCTCGCGTTGGAGGCTACTGGTATCTTCTGTGATAACCAGAGTTGTGTGAAGCTGTCCGAGAACCCAGTGTTTCATGGCAGGTCGAAACACATAGAGATCAAATATCACTATATCAGGGATATGGTGCAGAGAGGAGCTGTGAAGCTTCTGTATGTTGCGATGGACGAACAGATTGCAGATGTGCTGACGAAGCCACTAGCCAGAGTGAAGTTCGAGTACTTCAGAGAGAGGCTTGGCGTTCTTCAGATCGAGGACACTTCGAGGAAGAAGTGATGGACACATTTACTGAAGCCATTCCAAGCATGTTGGAAGGAGGATCCTTCACATGGCTGTGGATGTAAGCGCTGGATAATGGGCATCACGATGATGTTCTCGTTTCTGCTGGATATGATCAGTTGGATCATTTTTATGTATGTATGTACACATCATGTTGGATGCTGGATATGATCAGTTGGATCATTTTTATGTATGTATGTACGCATCATGTTGGATGCTGGATATGATCAGTTGGATCATTTATGTATGTATGCATCATGTTGGATGTTGGATATGATCAGGTGGATCATTTATGTATGTATGTGCATCATGTTGGATGCTTGGACCATGTATCTGTATATGTATCAGGTGGATACATTGTATGATCAGGTGGATCATGTATGGTGATATGTATCATGTATCAGGTAGATACTTGGTATGCATCAGGTGGATGCATTGATGATCAGGTGGATCATGTATGATGATATGTATCAGGTAGATACTTGGTATGCATCAGGTGGATGCATTGATGATCAGGATGATCATGGATGATGAGCTTCAGGATGTTGCTCCAGATGACATGCAGCAGGATGTTGCAGTGATGATTAGGATGATCATGGATGATGAGCTTCAGGATGTTGCTCCAGATGACATGCAGCAGGATGTTGCAGTGATGATCAGGATGATCATGGATGATGGGCTTCAGGATGTTGCTCCAGATGACATGCAGCAGGACGTTGCAGTGATGATGATCGGGATGATCATGAGTACATCAAGATGATGTATGGTGAGTATCAGGTTGATACTCTATGGTCGTGGATCAGGTTGTGCAGATTAGCATGTCTGGGAGATCCTATAGGTCGGAGTTGTGTACCCGTAACAGCCTGGGATGCTCTTTCGAGACATTGCTCTGGGAGGACATGTAATAGCGCCCTGGGAGATCTCAGGTCGGAGTTGTGTACCTGTAACATCCTGAGATGCTCTTGCGAGGTTTTGTCCTATGGCATGTAATTTGGGCCCTGGGAGATTTCAGGTCGGAGTTGTGTACCCGTAACATCCTGAGATGATCTTGCGAGGTTTTGCCATGACCACATGTAATTTGTGCCCTGGGAGATTTCAGGTCGGATTTGTGTACCCGTAACATCCTGAGATGCTCTTGCTAGGTTTTGTGGTGGACCACATGTAATTTGTGCCCTGGGAGATTTCAGGTCGGAGTTGTGTAGCCGTAACATCTTGAGATGCTCTTTCAAGGTTTTGTGGTGGGGTCACATGTAATAGCGCCATGGGAGATCCTACAGGTTGGATTTGTGTACCCGTAACATCCTGGGATGCTCTTTCGAGGTTTTGTGATGCAGGTAATAAGTCCTGAGGATTCCACAGTATGGCCAGTGATGACGAATACCTGCAGGTGGTGGGCCTACATCCAGTATGAAAAAGGACTGGCTCTGTAGAACTTCCTATGACGAGTAGAGTCAGAGATTGGTTGAGATAGTAGCAGTAGTGACGATGATGATGACGATGATCCAGAGAAGAAGACTTGTCTAGCAGATCTGTGTCGAGAAATACCTTCCTAGTTAAGAGGGAGTGTTGATGTATATGTAACTTCGGAATGTATTTCATCTGTGTATTATATATATAATTATTGTACCCTTATAAGAGATGTGTTATTCCTCTATAAGGAAGTGTCGTCATGTGGATTGACAAGTGTCGGAAGTGTGTGTACTTGCTGATGGGTTATTAGACCACCTTATGGGGTCGACCCTAATTAATATATAATATAATGTGGATGTATCCAAGTAGACAAGTCGGCCCCAGTAGGTCACTAGGAAAAAAGGTGAGTATAAATAGAGATAGGAGATCTCTATTTTACTCACTCGAAAAAGTAACTATCTCTCTCTCCGAAAAGTGGCGCACTAGTGAGGAGGAGGAGGATCATCTGCTAGGAGACTATCTCAGTGTTATTTGGTTGTATTTTGGTTGAGCCATTGCTCTCTCTATCTCTGAGGAAGTTGTGGGGTTTTTCACGGTAGGGTTTTCCCCACGGAAACTCTGTGTCTCTTGTCTCTATGCTTTTGATTCTTGTGATGCTTGTGATGCTTGTGATGCATTGATATACTGTAGATGTTATTCTCTCAACAAAGATCCTATAGTATTGTGATTTAATACTAAAAATTTAACAGTCTAGCCATCAGGCCGAGGACTCTTCTCCTTAGCAAATGATTTCAAAGTGCACTCTACCTCCTCCAAAGAAACGTCCTTGCAAAGTTCAGCAACAACACTATCATCAATAAATTTAGGATATAATCTTGCAACCTGTAACTGTGACATTAAATCACAACTATGATACACTGAATAACTAGAACTGAAAAAATTATTTGTGTTAGGAACCCATATCTTTACTTTGTTAGTATGTTGTTGTTGGACGCATATGCTTTGTAAGTCGTCCCGTCGTATTTGTGATCAATAGTTTGTGTTATTGTTGTTGGCGCATATGCTTGTAAGTCGCCCGTAGTATTGTTGATCCATAGTTTGTAACGGCCCATGGTTTCGACCCATAGTAT
Organism: Larix kaempferi; assembly: GCA_027924585.1. Taxonomy (NCBI): domain Eukaryota; kingdom Viridiplantae; phylum Streptophyta; class Pinopsida; order Pinales; family Pinaceae; genus Larix; species Larix kaempferi. The sequence continues at coordinate 11,276,864 of BSBM01000109.1, forward strand.
TGGCGCCTAGAATTAGTATATAAGTGTGTGTTGAGACCTATGAAGGCACCGTGAAGTTATTTGTATTGAGCTTGCTCAAAGGAGGTTGCCCCCTCGAAGTGGCCCGTGATCAATACAAAAGTGATTATGAGTTCTGTCATTTCTGCTATTTCACGCATTCTTGTTAATTAATTGTTGCAGGTGCCTTACATCTGGTATCAGAGCACTTTCTTGGGCTCGCTGGGTGAAATTTCTGCCAAATTTTTTTTTTCACATCTGTTGCAGGTTCGGATTTGGGAATAATCCCTATCCGCTTAACTGTGGGAAGTACTTGGGCATAAGCCCTAAAACTCATTGTGAGGAGTACCACAGGAACCCCGAAGTAGCTGGCCCATTGAGAGGACCTGCCGGCGAAAAGGGCAACGACCCCTACCTGATTGACTAGTTCCCACCCGTGAGGTAAACCAAGAGCTGTCGTTTGTGGCAAGGCGGTTATCAGTTTTACCTGAGCCGTGGAGTGAGGTGTACTGCCCCAATACGCAAGCCGTCAGACAGCATTGGTGGCCGAGTGAAAACCCTGAACTGTTAGGAAGCCGCACATACCTGGGGTCCATATCTACTTTCAGCTGAACTATTGTCGATCACTGCTGCGCCGTTTCAGATTCATTTTGCAAACCATTCCAGATCCAGCCGTTCGGCGTTGTTCCAGAATCCTTCGAACCGGAAATCCCATTCTACAAGCAGAGCCGTAGCCGCTCCAGTCTGTAAAAAAAAAAAAAAAAAAAAAAAAAAAACACCGAGCCGTAGCGCTCCAGTCTTGAAAAAAAATAAAAAAAATTCCGTTTTTTCTCCATATCTCCCTTCTTTTACCTCTGTTTTCCTTGAAAATTTTAGGGAACCCCTATCATTCCATTCTGCATATTTCATCCCTGAGGACCCTATCCTCAATTCCCTTTTCTACAGCCCGAAATCCCACATTTGTCTATTTTTAGGGTTTGCCATAACTTCCTTAGATTTCACCCAATCACCTTCAATTTTTACCACAGAGTTCCTTTCTGAATTCTGCTTCTTTGTTCCCTTCTGCCAAATTTTCCCATCCTTTCACCCCGCTGCTGAAATCCTCATTTTTGCTTCCCTGTCTATCCAACAGTGTCCAAAAAACGAGTCAAACCCCAATTACCCTTCTGATTTTTTCCCAAATCCAAATTTTCCTTTACTGAAGTAGTTCCTGTTTTTGTTTTCCTACCCAGTCAAAAAATAAAAATAAAAAAATCCCTGGTTATGGTTGTCACCCGTGCAGGAGCAAAAACCATGGAGGAAGCCCTTGCAGCCATCCAAGCCAAACTCCAGGATCTGGATGAAAAATTTCTTGGTCTCCATCTGGAACATTCAGCTATGAACAACAAACGGCAGTCCGAGTCTTCAATAGACAATGGGTTCTCTTCTTCCAGCAATTTCCGTGGTCCGAAGCTTGATTTTCCTCGCTTCAATGGTACTGATCCAACTGGATGGATCTATCGTGTAGAACAATATTTCAGTCTACATAATACATTTGATGTCAACAAAGTTCCGTTGGCATCCTTTCATTTGGAACAGGAAGCTCTTCAATGGTACCGTTGGTACATCAAGGCTCATCCAGAGCCCAACTAGCCAAACTTTTGCCAGCTCCTTCTGCAACGATTTGGTCCTAGTGCTTTTGATGGCTTCACAGGAGCCCTCACTAAACTTCGCCAAACGGGCACTGTGAGAGAGTATCAAACCGAATTTGAGAATCTAGCCAACCACACCGAAGGATTGTCTGATGAATTTTACCGGAGTTGTTTTATCAGTGGTCTAAAGGATGCCATCCGCTCCGAGGTCAAAATGTTCTGCCCCAACACAATGATGGAAGCACTCGGGTTGGCTAAATTGGCAGAAGACAAGATTGCAGCCCAACAATGCTCCAAGCCCACTTTTGTTCCCTTCAGAAATATGGGGTCTCAGCGACCTCCTATACCGCAGGCTCCTCGACCGACTCCTATCAAGCGTTTGTCGGAAACAGAGATGCAAGCACGCAAAGAAAAGGGTCTTTGCTATAATTGTGATGAGAAATTCACTCGGGGGCATAGATGTGTTCAGCAAAAGCTCTATCTCCTGGATGTGGAGTCTCCACCTGCCTCTGAAATGGGTGACAAAGATCCAGAAACACTGGATGCCCCGGTCGACATTCAGGAACCGCCTATTGACCCTCCGTCTCAGGATGACCAGCCAGAGATATCTCTCCATGCTTTAGCTGGAGTCACCACCCCCCAAACAATGCGGGTCAGGGGTTACTTCAAGAAGCTTCCTTTTACAATCCTCATTGATTCTGGTAGCACTCATAATTTCATTGACCCTCGGATTGCCAAACACGCTGATTGTTTTATCCATCCTTGCTCCAACTTTGAAGTCATGGTTGCCAATGGGGGTACCTTACCTTGCAAAGGGAAGTGTCGAAATGTGCGTATCTCTATGGGAGATTATACCTTGCGCTCTGACATGTTTGCCTTGCCCTTAGGCGGATGTGATGTGGTTTTGGGCGCTCAATGGCTACGCACACTCGGTCCTATCTTATGGGATTTTGCCGAACTTTGGATGCAGTTTTCCCTCAATGGACACAAACACACATTGACAGGATTACAACCAGGTTCTCTCAGCATCATCAGTTCACATCGCATGGAAAAACTCCTCAAGAAGAATTCACATGGAGTCATCGCTCAGATCCATTCCATCCAGATGCAACCATCAGCGGTCTCCACTACTCCTTGGGATCTACAACAAATTCTGGATCGATATATAGGTGTCTTTGCTGAACCAGTGGGATTACCACCTTCCAGACCATAAGACCATCGTATTTAGCTCCTTCTTGGCAGCGCTCCTCCCAACATCCGGCCCTATCGCTACCCATTCCACCAAAAAACAGAGATTGAAATGCTCGTTCGGCACTTATTGAAGCAAGGTATTATTCGCCCAAGCACTAGTTCCTTTTCTTCTCCAGTTATTCTCGTCCGCAAAAAAGATGGGTCATGGCGCCTCTACATTGACTTCCGAGCACTTAATCACCTCACCATCAAGGATAAGTTTCCAATTCCTGTTGTTGATGAACTTCTTGACGAGCTTCATGGGGCTCACTTTTTCTCCAAGTTGGATCTTCGTTCTGGGTATCATCAAATTCGGGTTCATGAGGATGATATTCCTAAAACAGCTTTCCGCACACATGATGGCCATTATGAGTTTTTGGTCATGCTGTTTGGCCTCACTAATGCTCCTTCCACATTCCAGGCCTTAATGAATAAAATATTTCGACCCTACTTGCGGAAATTCATTCTGGTATTCTTTGATGATATCCTCATCTATAGTAAAACATGGGATGAACATCTCCAGCATCTGGATCTTGTCATGCAACTTTTCTCTGACCATCATCTCCATGCCAAGAAGTCTAAATGTGTTTTTGGACAAAAGGAAGTTGAGTATCTCAGGCACATTATCTCAGCACAAGGGGTTCGCGTGGATCCTGCCAAAATCGACGCCATGAACAATTGGCCATGTCCTCAGACACTCAAGAGCCTTCGTGGTTTTTTGGGGTTGACTGGCTACTACCGCAAGTTTGTCAAGGATTATGGGAAGATTGCAGCTCCATTAACCGCTCTGTTGAAAAAGGATGCTTTTACATGGACACCTGCTGCTCAGTGTGCATTTTCCAAACTAAAACAAGCTATGTGTACTACACCTGTGCTAGCTATGCCCGATTTTTCCAAGCCCTTCACTATTGAGAGTGATGCTTGCGGCAATGGACTTAGTGCTGTTCTCCTTCAAGATGAACACCCCATTGCGTTCACCAGCAAAGCCCTTTCAGGTAAGAATTTAGCTGCCTCTACCTATGAGAAGGAAATGATGGCTATTTTGCATGCAGTACAGAAGTGGCGTCCATACCTATTAGGGAATCATTTCTGCATCAAGACTGATCACCAGAGTCTGAAATATTTCTTGGACCAGTGTGTCTCCTCCCCGGCACAACAGAAATGGGTTAGCAAACTCATGGGTTTTGACTATGAGATCACTTACAAGAAGGGTAAAGACAATATCGTGGCAGATGCTCTTTCTCGCACATTTGGTGCCCAAGGTTCTCTTTCAACTATTTCTATGCCTGTTCCAAATTGGTTGCAATCTGTTCAACAGGGTGATGTCAATGACTCTTCCTTATCTCAGATCATCCAACGCTTGACCAACAACCCTTCTGCTGTACCACATTACTCTTGGGATGGTGCTTCTCTGAGATACAAGGGTCGTCTGGTGCTTCCCCAGAGCACAGATCTTCAACAGGCTGTCTTCTATGAACTCCATGCTTCTCCATCGGCCGGGCACTCTGGGTTCCTCAAAACATATGAACGAGCACAACGTAACTTCTTTTGGCAGGGCATGAAAAGGACAATTCAACAGATGGTGGCCGAATGTGATACCTGCCAGCGCAATAAGGGGGAAACAACACTCGTTCCAGGATTGCTTGAACCCCTACCCATACCTACACAGATTTGGACAGATATTTCTATGGATTTCATTGAAGGGCTCCCTAAATCTGGCGGGAAGACAGTGATTCTCGTTGTGGTTGATCGCCTCTCCAAATATAGTCATTTTTTTGCTCTCAGTCATCCCTATACAGCCTCCTCAGTTGCTCAAATTTTTATGGACCAGATCTTTTGTCTTCATGACATCCCTTCTTCCATTGTCTCGGATCCTGATGCGACTTTCACTAGTCATTTTTGGACAGAACTATTTCGCCACACTGGCACCAAACTGAAGATGAGTTCAGGGTATCACCCACAAACAGATGGTCAGACTGAAATTGTCAATAAATGCTTGGAAACTTATCTTCGTTGCTTCACCTCAGAACAACAACATCAGTGGGCAAAGTGGCTCCCTCTTGCTGAATGGTGGTACAATACCTCTTACCACACTGCCTCTAAAATGACCCCATATGAAGCAGTCTATGGTCAAGCACCTCCAGCTCTTCTTCCATACACCCCCACCAGTTCACCAGTTCAGGAAGTTGACACGGTCCTTCGCAACCGCGATCAGATTCTTCGCATTTTGTGGGACAATCTTCACATGGCAAGAAATCGCATGAAGCAACAAGCGGATCAGCACCGTTCAGAGTGCATTTTTCAAGTCGTCGATATGGTTTTTCTTCGTCTCCATCCGTACAAACAATCCTCCTTGAAACTCAAAGGGCGTCATAAGCTTGCTCCAAAGTTCTATGGGCCATATCGGATTCTTCAGAAGATTGGGTCCGTTCCTTATAAATTGGAACTTCCTCCTTCTTCCCGCATTCATCCAGTCTTTCATGTCTCTTGTTTGAAGAAAGTTCTTGGCACCAACATCAACGGCCAAACGATTTTACCCGAACTAGATAATGAAGGATCCATCCTTTTGGAGCCAGAGGCCATCCTCAATCGGCGCACACGTCAGCTTCTCTCTCGCTCTATCACAGAGGTCTTAATTCAGTGGCACGGCATGCAACCAGAGGATGCTACATGGGAACCACTCCTTCAGATTCAACAACAATTTCCACATCTGAAGCTTTGAGGACAAAGCTTTATTTAAGGGGGAGGGGATGTTAGGAACCCATATCTTTACTTTGTTAGTATGTTGTTGTTGGACGCATATGCTTTTTAAGTCGTCCCGTAGTATTTGTGATCAATAGTTTGTGTTATTGTTGTTGGCGCATATGCTTTGTAAGTCGCCCGTAGTATTGTTGATCCATAGTTTGTAACGGCTCATGGTTTCGACCCATAGTATTGGCGCCTAGAATTAGTATATAAGTGTGTGTTGAGACCTATGAAGGCACCGTGAAGTTATTTGTATTGAGCTTGCTCAAAGGAGGTTGCCCCCTCGAAGTGGCCCGTGATCAATACAAAAGTGATTCTAAGTTCTGTCATTTCTGCTATTTCGCGCATTCTTGTTAATTAATTGTTGCAGGTGCCTTACACTTTGCCAAAGCCTGTAGCTCCACAGGATCCATAACCTCATTACCCTCACCATCACCCATTTTCCAAATTGTATTGTAGTCCCTTTGAGCCGAGGCATAGGAATGGAAAAAGTGAGTATTCTTGTCACCTGATTTCACCCATAGGGCCCGACTCTTTAATCGCCATTCCTTTTCCTCCATTAAGTAAAAATTCTCCTTAGCTTTCTCCAAATCTTTCAGCAAAATAAAATTACTATCATCCAAAGGATCATGCAAAGAATGATCATATAAAACCTGCAATTGTGATTCAATATTCTACAAATCATGTTTTGCCAGCTTTTTTCTTTCATGAATCTAGGCAGATACTTTTCCCTTAAGCACTCGCAATTTATAACAGAGTCTGTCCACAGGATTTAATTCTTCCTCCACATTGATATGAAGCCAAATAGAAGAGACAAAGCTAACAAACTCCCCATTTTCAATCCAAGAGCTGTCAAATTTGAAAGGGAAGCAACGGTGCTGAAAATTATCACCAAGCTGCAAGAATATAGGCCAGTGGTCAGATATTTTAGACCTCCCAACCCAAGAATGATATCTACCACAAGACTCCAATAGAGAATCTTTTGTAAGAAATTTATCCAATCTCAGTTCATAATAGTGTCATGACCACCTCTGCCATTTGTCCAGGTGGGGGAATGGACACTTGTACACACATCGACCAAATCATTTTTAAACAGAAATTGATTAAAATAATCCTACAAATTGTCTAATTTAGCAACACTTCCCCAAATTTCCTGGGAGAACCTCGTAAAGTTCAAGCCCCCAGCCACCAAAATATTGTTTCTTCTCAACAAACCAGAGGCTTGCATCCCATTCCAAAATGCTTCACGATTTCTATAAGGCGCATAGCAATTCAATATAGTTAACAGGAAACCATAATCTCTTCACACCCTTTCCAAAATAATACCCCAAGATGACTTGAAAGATTGGAAAGAGTAAAACCTAGGATCCCAAGCTGCAAGCAATCCACCAGATAAACCAAAGGAGCTGGAAGCCGAGACTTCCCAACCACCCATAAGACCAACAAACTTCAACATTGCATTTAAATCCGAACACATCATTTCTTGGAGTAACAAAAGACTCGACCGAGCAGTAGCTAAAAGATCAGAGAGGGCCCTAGCTCAGACAACCCCCCCCTAACCCCCGAATATTTAGAGAACAAATAGGCATTAAAGAACCCTCCCTTCCGGGGATAATGCCCTAAGACGCCGCGAATGTGCCTCAGAATTCACATCAACAACCAACTGATCAATCCTCTCCGAAACAGGTATATGACTTGATAAACCATCCAAAGGATTATCACCACGAGTACCCCCTTTACGCCAAGGTTTCCTGATGGTAACATTTTGAAATCTGTCAGAATGAACGGATTTTACATGAGGGTTTGAACTAGGATTTTTTGAATATATGGCAAGAGGAAAGAATGAATTTTCCCCACCAGAGTCAGCATTGCCAATATCTCCATCACCCCCATGATCTAGAGCCACTAAATCTTCCCCAACCACCGGCTCAGTCCTCAACAATTCCCCTCCATCATCTACAGAATTTGGAAAATCAGACCCTTCCACCAAATTAGAAGAGGAATTTAAAACAGTAGAGTCCCCAATCAACCCTAGAGGAATCTCCCACAAAACAGACATATCCCCAAACAATGGCCGACATGTCGAATTCCCAAATAACAGAGCATCCACACTAGGTAAAGGATCCCCATCCCCCATCAATTTAGACCCCAACTTCTTTTTGGAGATATGAGAGTCAAAAATATCATTTATCTCGGCATCAGAGAATACAGGAATAGAGGGTTTGGGGGAGACATATTGCTTACCTAAATCCGCTTGACCATTTGTGAGTCCATCCGAGGGAGCCGACGAAGGAGTCATCTGTGCCATTGTACGCGCCCTCATATGCAGACCAGACAAAAGAGTATCAGCATTTGGACATTGTGCCTTGATATGTCCAGTCCCATAACAGTAAAAACACCAAAATGGCATTTGAAGGTAATCTAGTCGTTGCCTCCACACCTTATTCCCCCAAACCAGTTCAATTTCTTCAGGAAGACCCAAAGCCATTTCGAATGAAACCATAACCTTTTCAACCCTTCTATCAAACCCACACAATGACCGGTTATCCAAAGGAACAAACTTCCCAACCGTATTCCCAATACCCATCAATATATTCTCAGACCACAGCTCTATAGGCAGCCCAGGGATGAGAAGCCATAGATGCCTAACACTCTGAGCTTCCGATAATGGATTGAAAGCCAAATGCCACCTCTTCAAATACAACGAACCTTTCTTAAAGCACCAAAAACTCTTCAAAATATGACCAACATGCTTAGTTTTGGTAAAAACAAACATAATCCACCTATTCATCAATTGCATCACCCTGGGCATCTCCCCTATAATCGGAACCCATTGCTTCCGAACCCATTCAACCAGCTCATTCTGGTCCCCATAGGTAAACTCAAATCGCCCGATGACAGCCCTCATAGACAACATCTCAATGTGATCGAGATTAGTCTCCTCTGGGATGACAAATCGATCAATCACCCCCCTAACCTTAAGAGCTTTCGTCTGACGACGTTTACGGGCCTTCAACCCAGAGAATCGTTGTTTCCAACCCTTACCCAACTCTTCGGCTCCATCCCAATGAGTATGCCGAGAACCCACCAGACCCTCCTCACAGAACCCCAAATGACTAAACCCTCCACCCACATCAGCTCCATTGTCAAAAGTCTTACAACCTCCTACCCCCGGTGAGGAAAACCCTCGTCCCTCCGGAGTATCCTCAACCATTACCATAAAAAACTGGCACTTGTCACAGGCACCACCTACCCGTACAAGGAATCAAAACCCAATACCAAGAAGGTGGAATACACCTGTCCATTCAGGTGTTACCTATTCATTTTACATATTTGAGAAATCAAAATATTTTAAATTGTTTTTTAAAAAATATATTTAATATTAAATATTAAAAAGTTAATAAATTTATTTTTACATATTTGAAAAATCAACATATTTTAAATTGTTTTTTTAAGAAAGATATTTAATATTAAATATTTAAAAATCAATAATTTTTTTCTTTTCATATTTCAATGAATCATAGATATATATTTGATATAGATTAATACACTTTAAATTTCAATAATTTTCTATTTCATTTATTTTATTGGAATCTTAATAACATGAAATAAGTTTTCCATATATAACTATTGCAACACAAGAAATAAATACACCACGATAAAATTAAACATTATGATTTAAAAATATCTTAACTTATTAATTACAAATATAATGTACACAACTTCGAAATTACAATTCTCACATATATTTTGGAGATTGAGAATCTAATCATTAAGGCTCCAATATTGATCCAAGAGGAATGAAGTAGGATTACTCAAAATGTCTTTCAGAAAAGAAAAAGAAAAAAATAGGAAACCTCTTTCAGACAGGGATCTTACGTGTCGAATTCAGAAAGCGGCACAGGTTCGAGGTACAAATAATATGTTAGTTTAGCCATTATTTGGGAAATATGGAAAAGACCTCACCGTAAGATCTATCTCTAGTCATTCTGGAGATGTGGACAAAATTAACTCGCCGAAGGATGCATTAGTGTAACACCCCTCCAATTTGACCCTAATTATTATTATTATTTTTACAAAAGTAATTGTAATTATGTAATGGCCCTGGTGAGGAGCTCAAGGCCAAGGCCCCACCAGTAAAAAGATTTGCAAGTTATTGAGTTAACCTCTAAGTGGTAAAATGAAAACCTAAAAAAGACGATAACACAACTATTACGATGAGACCCTGAATTCCCTAGAGGGGAAAAAGGTGTTGGATCCTTGGGAACATGGTTAGTTACGACAAGTTGTCATCTATGTCTTTAGGAATCTTTTAAGAAGAGAATGAGCCTTAGACATACATTACCAAGTGATACTAAGAGCCTTCACCTATCCTATGTATAGGTATGCTTAAAACTACTATAATATCTTCATCTATATGCCATGGAGAGTTATCCTAAAGAACCTATACTTTTGGATAATACATTTATATACGAAAAATACAAAGAGTATACGAGTGAATACTCACACTTCAATTGCCATATAATAGGTATTTATCTATATATTAGCTTACATGGGTATGCTCGACTTTATAGTTAGGTAATTAACTATAAATAATAGAAGGATATGCATATATTGATACTTATGGATAGAGAAGACAAGAATCTTAGTCACACCTATCTACCACCAGTTAAGTGAGTGATTAAAATATATATATGCATATGAATATAAATGCAATGGAATGATAGCGCTGACTATGTTAACACGTGTTTAAGCACCTACCTCATGCAACTGGCACCCATAACTCATTTTAGTGCCATTTCTCTCTTTCTAAACCACCGTATGACATTTCAACGATGCACGTAGGGAGAAAGGGATGACTCTCAAAAAGGAGATCAACCCTCGTTTTAAACAACCCATTTTTTTTTTCTGTCACGATCTCGCTTCCCACTCTGGGGAAATTTCACCTCAGTTGCTTAGCATGTAGTATTCATTGGTGCATGTGGATTGCTATCATATAATACAGTGTGTAGTATTCATGGTTTCTCGCTGGCACCTAAGAGTGAATCTATGTTTGCTGCTACCGTTGGTAGAGAGCTCGGAAGGCGGCATTTCCAGAGGGAGCCAAGCCCACTGTATTGGAGAATTGAGATCTCTGCGAGTTAGAGAGGAGGGAGGTCTCTGCGAGTAAGACTTAGATCTCGGTGAGGGTAGAGATCTTGCGCTAGAGTAGCCATTCTTGTAATGATAAGAATCCCTGTAGCGTATAATAGTAGCTAATTTTAAAGAAGGAGCTTGACCCGAGTTTGGGGGAAAAAACCTCACCTCTATGCTTTTTGATGGTGCCAAGCGTTGGTAACTACTGAAGGATTTGAAGAGGAGATTCATGATTTTGGTAAAGGTACCAGTGTAATCCTTTTGATCAGATCATTTCGGTAAGAACTTGAACGACGCAATTTCCACATTCTGCATTTTGATGATGTCTGTACCTTGCATGCGGTTAGTAAGATCTCAAACTAATGTTGATCCGGTTTTCAATTACTTGTATAATGGATAATGCTTATCCCTGTCGTATGCCTGGATCTCTGGTTTTTTTCTTTTAATACATCACTATGTAACTTCGATTACATATAGTAGATCGGGTCTGCATTTTTGTGACTTATTTACTAGAATGACAGGTGGCGCTCTCAGAGCTCGCCGACTCATCAGTTTGATCCCTTGTTTTATTTCTCTATATATATTGGATGCAACTCCTTAAGTAGATGGTAACTGCTTAATACCGGATAGATCTTTTAGATCGAAGCTTTAACTCTGTAATCCTGGGTTCGACATCCGAGCTCTTTTTCCTACTAGAAAGTTCTATTATTTTTATCTTCTAGATCGAAGCTTCATCTCTGTGATAAAAAGTATGACATCCTAGTTGATTTCGGATAGAAAACTGTCTTTTTTATATATGACCTCGATTGATTATTTATGTTGGTGCTTACCATTTTAGTTGTGATATTATTTTTTTTGTATTTTATCTCTGCAACGAATGGTAGGAGGGTTGATTTCGTTCCTTTTAGTTTTCCATCTAACCTATACATTTAGGTGGATATCGAGACTGTCGAAGAGAGACTATGCCTAGCTGATCCTTGAATATTCAGTTTCGATCTCTTTTATTATTATTCCAGTGCTGACGCTAAGTATCGTAGGATATGCTGCATTGAAAATTGCAGAGTATCAATACTTTTTATCGTTAGATTCTGTCTTTTAGATATCAGTAGTAATATAACTGATTTTATTCTTCTAAGACAGTCTTGAAGTCTATCATACTAGTAACGCCTTTCTTGAAATTTCGGTAGATCTGTAGTTATGTTGATTATGTATCTTTACAGGCCTGAGTTTTGTATTATATATCTTGGTGTTAAAATAATTATTGATATATATTATATATATATATATATATATATAAATCATGTGATAAATGGATATATGGTGATAGAAAGAATGCTGGGGAGTTCTAATTTTTCTATTGTTGTTCTCTATGATAAATAGATACTTAGCAGTAGCGCAATTAATGATGATTTCTGCATGTTATACTTTTGACTCATGATAAATGAATACTCTGTCTAGCATAAGAGTTGGAGTTTTCTGCACTATTTATATTTATGAATGCTACAATCTTTCTGATTAAATCGGCGGTGATTTCATACCTTGGTTTTGATCTCTGACTAGATATACATTATGAATACTAAAGTGATATTTATAGCTTTTCTTTAACATTGAAATCATAGACCTTAGTCATCCCTGTCTGAAACCCCTCTATGTATAGACATTGCGAAGGGACGGCCTTCAGAGGCCCGATCCGTGTATCTCTTCTTGTATTTTAAATGAGTTGTATGTGAGAATCCTTGTAAAGTTTCTAAGTTAGGTTGATGAAGGATTAGATAAAATGCTCTAGGAAAGGAGCTTTGTAAGAGGGAAGATAACCCCATTACATTTTGTAACCTCTTTAAAACAATGAATAATAAAAGATATGACCTTCCTTGGTGGACGTATCCCAGATAGCGGGTGAACCACGCATATGTTGTCTCATTCTTCTGTGTGATTGATGATGGCAATGTTATTATATTAATGTTTAAATATATGTTGTAGCAAATGGCTTTCTTTTGTAATTCATTACTAATCGTAGGTTCACGTGAATTGAAATGTAGATGTACTAATGTTTAGGTATGTTAAACATTACTTCCTAATTAAATTTTTTTTATCGATACAAGGATGGGGGTTCTTATCCCATATAAAAGACTTGAGCAAAATTATGATGTTATGATAAAATTTATTTTTGCAAAATCTATCAAATATTAAGACTTGAAAAATAGGGTATGTTACATATAGTATCAAAGCGTTTGGTTACAACACTTGGGCCTAATGAGCTCAACATATGACAAATAAGTATTAAGGTTGTTAAGTTTACTAATCAATTGTTTTTGTTTCATTTTACATGCATGGAACTAGAATGGACAAGGGGTAATGTCATTCAAAAGTTCAAACTTCAAAATTCTACAAATGAGTAAAGATAAGTATATCTCGACATCGTTTTCCTTACAATGTTGTAAGTCAGGTATGTTTTTAGTTTATGGTGAGTTGTCCCTTACTAGATACAAGATATAGATGCTCACACTATCACATTGAAAAATTACACGAGAGATTTTAAAAGATACGCTAGGGTGTAGTTTATTTTATATAAAGGACTAATAGATATAGATGTCCTTATGTGTTTATATGAAATTGAAATAATTTGGTTCATGATTGATTAACTTTGGCGAAAAATATTATTCCCTTGACTAAACAAAGGTATGAATAGTGTTCTAAATATGCATTAAATTGCATAGGGTATCAAAGTTAGAACATGCATTGTTTACTTAGATTTTGGTTGTATGTTATTGCAAAAATAATGCTGAATTATGGCATCTCATTATAAAGGTATACAAATTCTTATTAGAACTTTTTAAAATAAAGATGCATAGGTTTTATTGCATTTTGAAATTGTGAAGTGTATAAATGTTTGACTGATTAAGGGTCATCTTGAATTTATCCATGCACATGTAGGATGGTTGAGATTAATGAATTTAAGAATAATCAAATGTTAGTAGTAGCAAAATTTGTACGAGATAATTATGATGACAATACGGTAGTTCATTTAAGGTATGAAAGATTTCATTTATGTCGGGACGAATGAGGGTGATGAAGTTTTATCATGTTGTTAATGACCTTAGTATATCATGTTTACATAGGTGGTGGTTGGGCAATTAGGAAGTATTATAAAGAACATTTAAATTAATATTTGATTAAGATGATTGCATGTCCAATTGAGCGAAGGAAGAACATAAATATTCTTGAGTGTTAGTAGCCAAAATGAAAGGGACATACCCTCATCTCATAAGTTATGTACCAGGCTTGATAAGTTATTGATAAACTGTTGAACGAATTCATGTGGTAAGTTAGCTAGGTGTACTTGGAATGATGTCATTAAATATAATGTTATTAGGTGTGTTATCTTAATTTCATAAATTTGTACAACAGCAATTGTATACAAGGGTGACATCTTAGTTCTTCCATTGTTATACTGGTAGCATACTTTGGTTAATAGGAAGTTGGTTCTCTTCCATTTTTTTCACTACATATGTTGTATGGTTGAACCAATGGAGTTTATATGATCTTAAAGATACGTTTATAGTTGTAATAGTTATGCTAATCATGTACTTAATTAAGTGATCTAAACGAATCCAAGAATAGCGATAATATTGTGATCACTAAGGGTATTGATAGTTCCAATGGTAAGTTTGAACAAATGAACTAATTCATGATTATAGTATAAACGTTTTTATATATGAATTAAGAGATGATTGTATAAGGGATGAAGCGTAGACCCTCCTAAATGAGATATACCTTTCAGAAGTAATGTGTATAGAAGTAATAAGGAGAGTAAGTTCTGTATTATTATGATATGCACGCTAACTCGAAGGGAAATATTTTACTACTTATGTAGGAAATAGTTAGTGTTTCTAAATGGTGGGTTATTCTCGAATCATGTAAGATTTTGTTTTGTTTTGTTTTGACTCCTTACAATCTTATCAAGTCATATATAAATATCGATGGAAATTCATCATGAATGCTCGATTGATACAATATCATCTCAAAAGTAGATGATCATATAAATAAATGCATGATAGCATTATAAATTGATTTATTAGTGTCATAAGGAAAAATTTGTCACGTCTTACCAAGATATGTACGTATATTTTAAAAGGTCAAAAGTACCTCAAAAGTTGATATATTATGATGAATTGTGAAAAAGTGTAAAGTAAAATTTGACCATCATATGGAGGTCTGTGAATTTGCTATGAATTGTCTTGTTATTTAATTATAAGCTTTATGATGATATTTCGTTGAAACTAATTGTATTAAAGAATTGTATTCATGAGAATGTTAAATCTTGTATGGATGTTATATGTGAATGATGATTTCCTTACTATTAAGCTAGGAACATACCTTTCTCATGAAATTTGATTTTTTGTTATTTAAAGAAGTACTAATAAGTGAATTTGGTAGACGGTCATATTCTGACAGACTTGTGGAAAGACAAGGACGCGATATAATACATGGTAAAGATATGGTGAGAAGATGAGTAAAGATCAAGGACTCATGATATGATATGTTAAAAGCATGCGTTCGAACTGATGAGTGAAAAGGTTAACAGATGTGATGTTAGTATTTTGTTGCTATTTTGTGACTGGCTATGATAAATAAATAAAATACAGGAAGTATTAAATGATTGCGATTTCCTGGACTCAAATGATAAGGTTTTAGGGGAAAAGAATATTTCCTGGACTCAAGCAGAATGTTTGCATCTTGCACTTACTCACTAGTAGTTCCAGGAGGCAACTTCCCTGAAAATGTGGTCATGTTCCCCATGGACGTGGAACAGAGCAGGCGGCTCTTTGAATATTATACCGACCCAAAGACCTAGGAAAATTTAATCCATCGAATTGGGCAGGAGGCTCACTGGATTTGTTTTCCTTGTGATTTGCAGACACGAAGCTTTGATGAGGGGAATTTTAACTAATGAGTTTCAGAGCGAGACTGTCTTATTATTATGTTGAGTTACAGAGAGTATTCTATTTGCAAAGTTTGATGTGCTGAGTCTTAAATAAAACATAACTCGAAGAAGAATTATGTGTACAATAGAGGAACTGCTGAAATTCCACATGCATGGGAGAGTTTGATGATCAACAAGGTGTTGTTGAAAGAATTGTTTTATGGTTTAAAACGCATATTAATGATTTGTCTTGTAAATAGACTATGAGATGTACTCATGTATGAATGCTTTGAATGCTAGAGTAAACAATTATTCCCTCATGGATGAGGAAAAATGATGATTTACCATTTTTGAAATTTTGTATAGTTATGCTATGCTAAAGAATGTTGGAAGGTCTTGTACGAATTGTACAATGTGCAGGTTATAGGGGAAGAGAGCCTACAGAATTCACAAAAATGAGAAGACGATCAAAGCAAAAAAAAAAAATAGAGCATGCAAAAGATGGTGAAAGGATACAAAAGACAAACTGTCGAACACCGAGGACGGTGTTATTCTTAAGGCGAGGAGTGTCTAACACCCCTCCAATTTGACCCTAATTATTATTATTATTTTTATAAAACTAATTATAATTATGTAATGGCCCTGGTGAGGAGCTCAAGGCCAAGGCCCCACCAGTAAAAAGGTTTGTAATTTATTGGGTTAACCTCTAAGTGGTAAAATGAAAACCTAAGAAAGATGATAACACAACTATTACGATGAGACCTTGAATTCCCTAGAGGGGAAAGAGGTGTTGGATCCTTGGGAACATGGTTAGTTACGACAAGTTATCATCTACGTCTTAAGGAATCTTTTAAGAAGAGAATGATCCTTAGACATACATTACCAAGTGATACTAAGAGCCTTCACCTATCCTATGTATAGGTATGCTTAAAACTACTATAATATCTTCATCTATATGGCATGGAGAGTTATCCTCAAGAACCTATACTTCTGGATAATACATTTATATAAGAAAAATACAAAGAGTATATGAGTGAATACTCACACTTCAATTGCCATATAATAGGTATTTATCTATATATTAGCTTACATGGGTATGCTCGACTTTATAGTTAGGTAACTAACTATAAATAAGAGAAGGATATGCATATATTGATACTTATGGATAGATAAGACAAGAATCTTAGTCATACCTATCTACTACCAGTTAAGTGAGTGATTAAAATATATATATGCATATGAATATAAATGCAATGGAATGATAGCGTTGACTATGTTAACACGTGTTTAAGCACCTACCTCATGCAACTGGTAGCCGTAAGTCGTTTTAGTGCCATTTGTCTCTTTCTAAACCACCATATGTCATTTCAATGATGCCCGTAGGGAGAAAGGGTTGACTCTAAAAAAGGAGATAAACTCTCGATTTAAACAACCCATTTTTTTTTCTGTCACGATCTCGGTTCCCACTCTGGGGAAATTTCACCTTAGTTGCCTAACATGTAGTATTCGTTGGTGAATGTTGATTGTTGTCATATAATACAATGTGTAGTATTCATGTCTTCTCGTTGGCACTTGAGAGTGAATGTATGTTTTATGCCACCTTTTGTAGAGAGCTCGGAGGGTAGCATTTCCAGAGGGAGCCAAGCCCACTGTATTGGAGAACTGAGATCTCTGTGAGTTAGAGAGGAGGGAGGTCTCTGCGAGTAAGACTTAGATCTCGGTGAGGGTAGAGATCTTGTGCTAGACTAGGCATTCTTGTAACGATAAGAATCCATATAACGTATAATAGTAGTTAATTTTAAAGAAGGAGCTTGACCTAAGTTTGGGGGAAAAAACCCCACCTCTATGCTTTCTGATGGTGCCAAGCGTTGGTAACTACTCAAGGATTTGAATAGGAGATTCATGATTTTGGTAAAGGTACCAGTGTAAGCCTTTTGATCAGTTCATTTCGGTAAGAACTTGAATGACTCAATTTCCACAATCTGCATTTTGATGATGTCTTCACCTTGCATGCGGTTAGTAAGATCTCAAACTAATGTTGATCCGATTTTCAATTACTTGTATAATGGCTAATGCTTATCTCGAACGTATGCCTGGATCTCTGGTTTTTTTCTTTTAATAGATCTCTATGTAACTTCGATTACATATAGTAGATCGGGTCTGTGTTTTTGTGACTTATTTACTAGGATGATAGGTGGGGCTCTCAAAGCTCGCCTGTGCATCAGCTTGATCCCTTGTTTTATTTCTATATATATATTGGATGCAACTTCTTTAGTAGATGGTAACTGCTTAATACCAGACAGATCTTTTAGATCGAAGCTTTAACTCCTTAATCCCGGGTTCGACATCCGAGCTCTTTTTCCTACTAGAAAGCTCTGTTATTTTTATCTTCTAGATCGAAACTTCATCTCTATGATAAAAAGTATGACATCCTATTTGATTTTGGATAGAAAACTGTCTTTTTTATATACGACCTCGATTGATTATTTATGTCGGGGCTTACCATTTTAGTTGTGATATTATTTTTTTGTATTTTATCTCTGCAATGAATGGTAGGAGGGTTGATTTCATTCCTTTTAGTTTTCCATCTAACTTATACATTTAGGTGGATATCGAGACTATCGAAGAGAGACTATGCCTAGCTGATCCTTGAATATTCAGTTTCGATCTCTTTTATTATTATTCCAGTGCTGACGCTAAGTATCCTAGGATATGTTGTATTGAAAATTGCAGAGTATCATTACTTTTTATCGTTATATTCTGTCGTTTAGATCTCAATAGCAATATAACTGATTTTATTCTTCTAAGACAGTCGTGAAGTCTGTCATACCAGTAACGCCTTTCTTGAAATTTCGGTAGATCTCTGGTTATGTTCATTATGTATCCTTATAGGCCTGATTCTTGTATTATATATCTCAGTGTTAAAATAATTATTGATATATATGATATATATATATATATATATATAAATCATGTGATAAATGGATATATGTTGATAGCAAGAATGCTGGGGAGTTCTAATTTTTCTATTGTTGTTCTCTTTGATAAATAGATACTTAGTCGTAGTGCAATTAATGAAGGTTTATGCATGTTATATTTTTGACTCATGATAAATGAATACTCTTTCTAGCATAAGAGTTCGAGTTTTCTGCACTATTTATATTTATGAATGCTGCAATGTTTCTGATTAAATCGACAATGATTTCATACCTTTGTTTTGATCTTTGACTAGATATGGATTATGAATACTGAAGTGATATTTATAGCTTTGGTTTAACATTGAAATCATAGACCTTAGTCATCCCTGTCTAAAACCCCTCTATGTATAGACATTGGGAAGGGATGGCCTTTATAGGCTCGATCCCTGTATCTCTTCTTGTAATTTAAATGAGTTGTACGTGAGAATCCTTGTACAGTTTCTAAGTTAGGTTGATGAAGGATTAGATAAAATGCTCTAGGAATGGATCTTTGTAAGAGGGAAGATAACCCCATTACATTGTGTAACCTCTTTAAAACAATGAATAATAAAAGATATGACCTTCCTTGGTGGACGTAGCCCGGATAGCGGGTGAACCACGTATACGTTGTCTCATTTATCAGAGAGTGAAAACGAACCGTTCGATTCAACAACATCGTCGATCGACCCCATTCCTCCCTGGAGGGATGATACCCAAGCGGTTAATCAATTCTCATTCTTGGTTGACCCCACTCCTCTAGTTGAGGGTGAAATAGAAACTGCTGATGTTTTTCTAGTCAGTTCAAATTATTCTGGGCGAGGGGAAACCATGTCTATTTCCACAGGACCCCCTCCAAGTACTGAAGTTATTTCATTTGATTAGAATACTTTAAAAGAATCTCGTCTTCCTTCAAGTGTTCCTTTTCAAATATCTGTAGGAGTTTCAGATAAATAAATTTTTTGTAAGATAATTGATGAGGGAGCTTTTGTTAGTATTTTATCCTGAACTACTTGGAAAGCTATAGGTTCTCCTCGGCTTGTTCCAGTCACCGACAAGATACTAGCTTTCAATATAAGGCCTACTGGACCTTTAGGGATCCTTCCTCAGTTACCTATCACTTTGGGAGGTAAAACTGTTTATATTGATGTCATGGTTGTCCAAGGTCCCTTAGATTTCAATCTATTCCTTGGACGTGATTATGTCTATGCTATGAGAGTCGTAGTGTTCACACTCTTTCAAGTGATGTATTTTCCCTATGATGGGAATATTGTGACTCTTGATCAGCTTTCCTATGTGACACCCACTCATAATATGACTCCTAGTCATCATACTTCCCTGAATGTTCCGCATGTTTTAGTGGTTTCTTCCCCCTGAGGATGGGGGGTATGAGCACGGTTTATGTTATGTTTCAAGCTCGTTAAAAAAATGAAACCGAACACTCTAGCATAGTTTCCCTTTGGTTTCAAGCTTGCACAAAAATGAAACCATCCACTCGAGCATAGTTTTATTCCATTTCGAGCTTGTTAAAAAATAAGATGGACCCCTCAAGCATAGTTATTGTCTATTTCAAGCTTGTGTAAAAATGAAATAGATCTCCCTCCCATCGATTCGAGTCTCTCGCTAGAGTTAGAACTTGAACCTTCATTTCATCTGATTCTTGTTTCCCCCCTTGGTGAACATTTTCATATTAGTAGCCATGTTGGTAGTTGGACTAGAAAGCAACATTTTCAGAAGAAATGAAGCTTGGGGGGCATGCCACATGTCATACCGTCAACAATCACGTTAAAGGAAAAATACCATGTTAGGACACCAGCAATCATGCTGGGGGCATTTACCAACCTCTGGGCATCATGTTGGGAAGGAACTTGTCAATGGAACTTAACCCTGAGCAGAGTTTACCTTTGGCTTTGAGCTCATTAAAAAATGAAACCGATAGTTTGAGCACATATTAGTCTTTGATTCCAAGCTCATTAAAAAATGGAATATTACCTTTGGTTTCAAGCTTGCATAAAAATGAGACTAGCTTCATGAGCATAATTCCCTTTCTATGTCAAGCTCTTTAAAAAATGAAATAGGTCTTGTTGAGCAGAGTTCTACTCCTGTGTCAAGCTCGTCAAAAAATGAAACATATCCTTTCCATTTGATTCGAGTCTCCTCATAGACTTAGTACCTGAACCTTCTTTTCACCCCGCCTATTCCTGAGGCGAATGAAATGAAGCTTGGGGGCATGTCTTCAACCTATGAAAGTTACGTTGGAGTCAACTCGATCACCTCTCCACACCACGTTGGAGCTAAGTCACTTACTTCTAGCAATCATGTTAGGGGCATGTACCAACCTTTGGATTTCATAGCGGGAAGAAATCCACCACTGGGAACATTTTCAAGCATACTATCCTTTTTTAGGTTTCGAGCTCATTAAACCATGAAAATTATCCCAAGCATAGTTCATTTTCTATTACAAGCTCATTAAAAAATGAAGCAGACATCATCAGCATTCTTCTAGCCTATCTTTGAACTCGTTAAAAATAGTAAGATGGCATTTGAGCTTACTTTCCACTTTTTCATGCTCTGGTTGAAACATGAAAAGTGGTTTGAGCTTACTTTTCACTTTTTCGTGCTCTGGTTGAAACATGAAAAGTGGTTTGAGCTTACTTTTTACTTTTTCGGGCTCTGGTTCAAATATGAAAAAGATTTCAAGTGCTTTTTATACCATTCTCGTGCTTGTTAAAAATTTGAGTTACAAAGGTGTGTCTAACGAGTATAGGTTTATCACTTTATCCGACCTCGCTAGACTATTTACGGAAAAGGAACTATGTCGAGTTTACTTTTTCCTTTGTTGTACTCGGTTATCAACCATGACAAAGTTATTCATGGAGTCATTTTAAAGCTCTTTTCATACTCCCTAAATAGGAAGAGATTGCCAAGCAAACTTGATGCTTTCATGATTGTAAAAGCATTTGAATGATCGTCTTCCTGGTGATAGTTTACCCATTTTTCAAACCAGGGGGAACTTGTTACGATAAAGGTATACTCAAGCCAGTCATGACTGGAAGAGTCCTCTCCCACGTTGTTTTACCCTTTTTTGGGTGATGAGGCTAACTTTACGAAAAAGGACTGTTGGAGTCTTCTTTAGTTCTTTTAAGACTCTCTAAACATGAAATGACGACCGAGTTTACCTTCTATGGACTTGTTAAACTCTTACATTGAAGGGCCCGCCATGGGATGAACCCCTCCTATCCTAGGTTTAGAAAATATTTGGGATTGGACTCATCTATGAGATGAGCTATACGGAGCATCTGGTTACCCTCATCAAGCTCGTCAAAAACATATGAGGCACTCATCAATCATGATGGGGAAAAAGGAAAGATTTTGTGTTACATCTTAATTATGGCAGTACATAGTCACTCTTGAACATGGAACTCATTTGCATTTGCATTCAGTACTTGGATAATCTATTTGTCCTCGAGTCTTGTCAATTCCATGAGTCGCGTCGCTCCTCTGGATCAGCCAAAGAATGCTTCCACCATCAGTTGCATTAGGGGTTTGTATCATTCTCATCATGTCAATACTGCCAAGTCATTCCATGCCCATGTTCAAGAGACATTTGTTACTCATTTTCTGCAGTCATTATACCTTCGATCATGTTGGTCTACCTTGAGTCAGTCTTGCACATTACTATACCGTCTAATCTACACCAAACATCTGTTATTGAGTTTCATGTTGATGATGGGGGATTCATCATGGCCCTCCTTCGATGCGTTCATCCTCGTCGACTTCAAATCATCATCCGAGGATTGAACTTAGAAACCAACCAAGTACCTTGGGCCTGCATGCTTCAATGGTAGGTTACCTCGCTTTCAACATGAATTTAACTCATTGAATCTTGATTGGAAGATTCCATTAGGCGTTCGACTTCAGCTCATTGATTCACGCTTGATGGTATGTACAGTGATACCTTGGGGATCATTGACATTAATCGTGATTCCCCTCGCACTTGTTAACTGTATACATTAATGATCGGTAATCAAGTGGTTTCTAGCATGTTCGACTCCAAAACATTGTAATCACATGGATAGATTCGTATCATTGTGAGTTCAGCTTGAAGACCCTGGGGAAGTTCTTGCCTACCCAGGTTGCGATGGAGATTGTTTGAGACGCACAGATCCACTTTGTATTGGTCGTGGCTGCGTTGTTAGTTCAGAGTTACATGGATCCACTTTTGTATTGGTTGTGGCTGTGTTGTCATCTCATCATGGATCTGCGATTGTGTCTAGTAGCCATGATTGTGTTCAGTCAATTATTACTATCATGCATCTGCAATGTATTGGTCAGCGACCATGTTTTGTTTTGTATGAGACTTGTGGATCGTAGGTCATTTCTGCAGCAACTCCTTCCAACCAGCAAGTCCTTGCCATTTTTCTTACTCCAAACCACTTCACTTGTCTATCTTTCAACAAATTCATGCCTTGGGGGGCATTCTGTTACATCTAAAATCTTCCCATCATGAGATTCAGTGTATACACCCCTGGAGTTACCTTGATTGAGTTATTTACCTGGAAGGATTTGTATGCATTTTGTACTAGGTTTTGAGAGGTCGTCGTAGGTTGCACTCATACAACATGCGATGTCGCACCTTGCTCCATTACAGGGTGCGACGAAGTTAGTTAGATGGAAAAAATAGCTTCTTTGAGCTCCTTCTCGAAGCTTGTTGACTTGGGACCCTATCCCTGACCTCTTGGGAGAGTTGGCACTCGATTCCTAACACCTTGGAAAGATCCCTTAAGTCTCTCCTATCATATCTCAACCTATCCTATCCATATCCCATCCACTTAGTCCTATTTAAATGAAGCTCACTCCCGTTCTAAAGGGAGGAAGTCTATGGTACTCTCATGCTGGTGAAATCAAACCCAATAGACCTAACACTCTAGCTTGGGGAACATCCACTTCTCTCTAGGATCTTTGGCATGGCTTGTCGGAAGGAGCTTGCAACGTTAAGGCGATGGTTGTAATCCTCTTTTCTATTGTACTTCTCCATTCTTAAATATAGTTAATATAATTGCTTTCCATAAGTATTGTCTCTTGATGATGTTTAGATCTTTCCTCAACTATTAGCTTAGATCTATCATATGAAATATATGCTTTCACTTCTCATGGTCTGTCATATGTTCAACAGGGTTTAGCTACTTGCAATCTGGCAGCGTTGGAGCATTGGATCAACGGAGGAGAAAGGGATCTACGAATATAAGGTAAACGATCTACTATTACATTTGTACATCTATATGATCTAGGAAAGTATTTTATGCTCTGTCCTATTTGTTCTAGACTTATATTAAGCTAGGGAGATCAGTCCTAGAGTCCACTCTCGGTAGATTGTCCGTGAAATAGATGCCCATCTCCTATTCCTCATTGCCTCTTGTGCCTTCAAAAGGGTGTCCGTTTCCACTTCTGCACCAACATTTACCTGCTTCCATTATGTTTGTGTTGGTATGACTTTGGTGTGTGGCTTATTTCCCATGGTCACATTCCCTCCTTGTGTCACTATCTCGATCGTTGCATGGTTATCTCTATCTTTTGTCGAAATCATTTGTACAGTAGGTGGCCCATTTAGATTGTTTGAGTTCTACTTCTGCTTATTTTTCCATTTCACAATAAGCTGAGGATAGTATTGTATACCATGATCTACAACACTGTAGTATGTACACTGCGACGTAGGGTTCAGACAATCTCGCTAGTAGTGCCCCTGCTGTCTGCAATTGTAACAAATGATTGGTCCTCTTCCCCATCCGGCAACGCCTCTATGTCCCGTACCTGCACCTTGGCCTCCATGGAATCCTGCCCTGAAACCTCAGCGTGGTGGTCCATATTGTTGATACTGCGGTTTCCCGTACTGCATCTACTGATATTGTTGTTGCCCATACTGCGGCTGGCCATATGGCGGCGGTGGATACTACAGGTGCCTGTACTGCGGCTACCCATATTGCACCTGATCGCATTGCTGCAGTTCGTTAAACTGTGGCTGACTATACTGCTGTTACACCACCAGTGGTTCTTCCCCTTTCATAAAATATGTGTTAGTTGTCCGATCTTGCAGAAGGTCATAGGCCCTACAGTCCTTCTCATCATGGCCAACCGATCGACAAAATTTGTAGTATAAGTTTGTTGGCTTCAATACCATCATTTGCAAATATACACACTCCTTCGGTCGATGCCCTCTGGTCTGAAAAACAGTACACCATGTCATGCCTCCTTGACAAAGGGGTTTTGGTGCCCCCGACTGCAAATACTCACGAAATTATGGGCAATTGTCCTTATGGTGCCCCTCACTTCTGCATCTCATACACCATATGTCTCCGTGGGTCTCCTTGCCCTTCTTGATATCCTCTAGTTGGAATGTTAAATTAGCCAACTATGCCTGAACTCTATCCAGTCCCATTCCTACTTCGCCGATTGGTGAAGCCTCCAGCGTCATCGCGATCTCTAATGCTTCTTCCTGTGTTGCAACTTTTTGTTGCATAAGCAGCCCTTCGATATGCGACACTAGTCCTGCGATGAACCATTCTTTATGTTGCAGCTCATTTATCGAAAAGATCACTTTCGCTATCAATGTCTTATATCACTGATCGAATTCCCACACTGACTCATTCAGGAATTGGTTAATCTCCTTAAGCTCAATGACATATTGCGATTTGGATTTTGTTTTTTTAAATTTGTCAATCATCGTTGTTCTAACCTGCGCCAATGTCTTGGTCATTGTTCCCACTGAAACCTTTACAAACTTCATGTACCATTCTAGCGCCCGAACACTAATGGTCCTCGCTAATTGTCCCATCTTTATAGCATCGTCCTGAACCTGCTTTACAGTCTAGTCTGCTTCACATATAAACCAATACTGTTCGGGATCCTTGGTGTCATTCCCCTGAAATGTGGGCATATTTGCCTTGTCTGCCATCCTAACATTGCTAGTATTGTTGTTCACTGAAGCGCTACTCTTGCTAGTGCACATAGGGAAACTCCACGAGTAGTTTGGATTTCTTCGTATAATATTTAGAGTAGTGTGGGGGGTTGAAGGTACATGGTAACTTACGATTTGACCTCCTTCTGTCTCTAGGGTATCCTGGTCGATGTTTCCTTCGCAATAAGGTTGCTTCCTCCCTTGTGGTCTTGTTTCGCAGTTCTCTGTTCCGGTTCTCTCAGGAGACTCTCTCTCAATCCTCCTCTTCTTCTCAGGACACCGGAATATTGCTCCACTCCTCAAGAGACCACACTCTTTGTCAGCATCCCTTTCAAACTCGTTGTCGCTCATGTCCATCTACCTCATCTTTCCGTCAGACTCACATTTACGTGATACCTCCACCCTTGCACACCGATTCTTCTACTCATCAGAAGACATCCTCAATATTCCTTTTTCACAGACAAGCATTTTAATCCACAGTCTTAATGACGACAAGAATCTTCCGCTTGGCCCCCTTATTATCGACTTGCTTTAGGTGTTGCACCAATTCCAGGGTCCAACAATCAGGTTCGGTCTTTTGGCAGTGGTTCTTGCAGAACGTCAACTGTGCTAGCCACTCATGCAACAACACCGAGAATTCGCAGAAAAAGATTTCATGAATATCTGAATAAATGTATCTTTCTAACCAACTGGTTTCTGTCTATTTAGGATCTTGCTTCTCAATTTTTGTGAATTCCTCCACCTTCTTATCGAACCACTCTTGGATCGGTGGTTTTTTCGGGTGCCACAGCATATTCTCCTTTCTTCTTCCTTAAGGTCCCGGAAACAAAATTATTTGTTGGCGCAACGTCTATTGACAGGGGTTCAATCCACACTGTCGCCAATAGACTATCAACTCAAACGCCCTTATACACCGTCCCGGAAAGGTGTAACCCTTCCCAACAACACTTGCGGAGCAAGTGCAGTCTCGCCCGAGGTGGATAAGACGCCTGCTAGAACCAAGTTTCTACAGTTTTGTAGACGATATGCACACATTAACTTCGCACTAACTATAGATTATAACATTCATAACATACCATTGACTGATTATTCGCATCTTAAGTCATTCACAGTTTCCAACAAACATTCAGAACACCATACTCAGCATACTTATTCAGATTAGCATTACTTCCTACAACATATTCACACTAATCAGTAGAAAAAATTCACATAACCCATTATTCATCATCACATCATTACATAAAGATAGAAATTACATCATAACCAAACATCTCCATTCATTCACCAAACCTGCGGAATTAACCTCGCACAAACTGTCAATACATCATGTTGCGGATATAAAGCAAAACCCAAAATATAGGATCAATCTCCAAAACTCCGATGCCCTTAGGCGTACAATCCTACTCTATTTATATGCTTTCATCTTATTACAAAATGGTCCACATGAGTGACTTAACTAATCTAACAATTCTTATGCTTTTGCGAACGTCATGAAAGGTCCTTCTTTCGCACAATGACCCTTTCGCACCTGTCGGCTTCCGCACTTCCTGCGGATCTATCCCATGCCAACAAAGATATGGAGATACATAGAGACAAAGAAAACCATAAGCTTCATCAAGCCTATTGAACCATTTGGATTTTAGTGCAATAGCTCCTTGCTTAGTTTCAAGCCCCATAGTGACTCTATAAATTCCTTTACTTCAAATATGGATGATCATATGTGCCTTCCATACAATGTAGTTGAAAGGAGTGAGAATCATAGATTTATATTGATTTTGATCCATGCTGGTGTGCTCCTGGTGATGGAAATATCCTGCAAAAACACTCTGAAAATTGCTATGAATCAATCTAGCTCTGATACCATGTGATATTGTAGTATGCCTAGATCTAGAATCAATATGACAACTTCACTTGGAATATTTTCTGAGAATGAGAGAAGAATAATAGAGAAGATATATTGAGAAAAAATCACTGTATATTATTCACCAATATGTTTACAATATATAATACATCTCAGGAGAAAAAATAGAATGCCTTAAAGGCAATTTGTAAAGCACAAAAAATAAGGCTTACTAAAGGAATAAAAACCCCTAGGTGTCAAAAGCACTTTCCAAAACAGTCTAAAGGCTGACGAATTGGATGAATATGGCATGGTAGATCATGAAAGATGTAAATGGAATGTAATGATGAATTTTGGAGTGAAGAAAGAGGTGGAGGTCGAATTGTTCAAGTGGAGAGAGTTTCCAAGTCAACTAGCTTTACCTTATCCACTAGGAAGTAGGAAAAAAATAGGATAAAGCTATCTAAATCAAGAAAGTGTATTTCTAATTCAAGAATAGAATAAAATCAGATAGAATTCAAGGAAATATCATCCAGAATCTATCCAAATTAGTTTTAATGATTTAGGATAGCAAGTGGTATGCTAAAAGTTGGATTAATACCACCAACTCTCATAGATCATACATATTCAAACACCACTATGACTACAAAAAAAACTAGTTTCACACTACCTTCACACATAAATCATACTTATTCAAACACTAATTGAGCTTTACACACTATTAAATCCACTACAACTTCATACACGGAGTACTTTTTTTGTGAGTAATATAAGAATGACCTTCAATTACTGAACAAAAAGGAGTTGTACATATTGTTACAAAATTGGTCTGTCCAAAGTAAAGACCAAATGCTATCCAGAGACCCCAATTTTCCCATTTCTACTTCCCATCCCCTTAACAATAGCCCTTTTTGCTCTATCATAGGATGTCAAAACCTCCCTCCTACTATCAATTATCCTACTAAAGCAATAGTCCATAAACCCAGGCCCAAAGCCATTACAAAAAACCAACATCAAAACAAAACTTTCTTTCAAGCAAGACATAAACAAATAAACTAGGATTACTTTGTAGCTACAGCTATAGGTGACCCTTCCTACAACAAATTGACCATGTGAACCAATGTTGATTGAACAATATCCATCGGAGGAGAATCTGCTTGTACTAGGTGGTGTTTGAGCAGAGCTTTTGCTAGGCCCATAATTGCTTGCATATATACCATATTCCTCAGCATGCCTTCCTTCATATTACTCATAATATGAGTTTTCGAGTCTTCAAAACTCTCCCATTCCATCATTGTTCTCACCAAAATATTCCTCATCGTCCAGTAAGGGCTCAAGACCACAGTCCAACCTGGCTCCTCTCTATTCATTTTCATTTCCTCTTCCTCCATCATCAAATTTTTTTTGTTTATGTGAGGAGGAATAACCTAATCATACTCTTTCCCCAAGTCAACTTCAGTAGGACCTCTCTCCCCTTTGCCTCTTTCCCCGTGTCGCTGCACCATGCGCATACACTGGCAGGGAGCCATCACCACCCTCTAGGATTTAACCGCACCAGGCTTCCTACTCACCATAAGAGCATCATCCCATCTCGTCTCGTCATCTTTCATTTCTTCTTTAGCAGTTATGCATCCTATAAATACACTTTTCAAATCTCTCCATCCTGTACCACAATTTAATAGCTTCATCATGGACCCTGGGATGCCATTAATGGCAACTTAAAGATTCATCCTAACACACCATCCTTCAACATTCTTTACACCTTCAATTCCCATTCTCTTAAGGTACAAAACACTCTTCTCACAACAAAATTGTATTAACCATGACGTCTTTCCTCTCCAACCTTCCTTCATTTTTCCAGTCCTCTTAAATATATCAATCCCTTTCTTTATAACGATCCCATCCCCGCATGATTCAGCCATAAAACCACCTACCTGCTGAAAGATAGAGGTAGTTCCTCTGACACCTCGTCCACATCTCCGTACACAACGCTCCCATTTGCATGTGTCCCCCAAGCTACTTGTCCACCCGCATTTGGGGTTCAGGCATAAATTACTTTTTAAAGAACCCCAATGCCTTATATAACCCCCTGGATACAGAATTATAAACCCCATAGTATCTATTTGTTTTTAATATATTAAAATACTTCTTGACCCCTATATAATAGGCATTATATTGCTCCCATTTTTTTGGTTATTAAATCGCCCAATATGAACTCACATGGTATAATATTACCTAAGAGGTGACCCCCCTATGTATTAATCCTACTAGAATGATTGTGTATGAAATAAACATATATTTAGTGGGTTGTTCTCCATCCTAAAATATCTTCTCTTACTACCTGATTTTATATTTCACCTTGCAAGGATTCTATGGGCTGTAAGGGTTATTCCATGTCATTATACTAATGGTAAAAATACGTAGTGCTAAAAATGTCAGGTAAAAAAGGATACCTATGATCTCTAGCTAAAACATGTAGTTTTTTAATTTGAAAGGTGTATGGGGAGGGGGTTCAACGAAAGGATTTTTGGAGAAATTTCTCAATATATAATGAAGTTAGGGGTACTCTTGAATATCTTATGAATGCTATCC
The DNA here is from genome assembly GCA_027924585.1 of Larix kaempferi. Lineage (NCBI taxonomy): Eukaryota > Viridiplantae > Streptophyta > Pinopsida > Pinales > Pinaceae > Larix > Larix kaempferi. The sequence continues at coordinate 11,306,868 of BSBM01000109.1, forward strand.
TAGGTTAATAGACTGAATTCCTTGAGACTTCCAATAAATACAAATGGTATCTCTTTAACATAAAAATTCATTATTTGATTTCTTGAATGTACTAGGGTTTTCATCCATGATTGTTCATTTACTTCCATATTTTCTTGAACTCAATTTAGGATGTCTAAGTTTTAGAGCCATAAAATTATGAATAATTAATATAGAAACGATATTAGGAGAAAAATATGATTTTTTTTGGGTGTTTTCTATGATTGAAAGGAAATTAATTGTTGTTGAAACTTCCCTTGTTACCAATAATAGGGATTCCTTGGAAAACCTATTTCAAGCACTGCAAGATGTTATATATCTTGAGGGACTGATTACCGCTGAATTGGATCCCATTCTTGGTATTGTGTAGACTAAGGTGGAAAAGGGTTTGTCTGATTTGAGAATTTTGTAGTGAAAACTTTGGATATAGGGGTTTTGTGATAGAAACTAGTGCCAAGCAATTGGAATTTTCCATTGTCGATTCATGGATTTCACTTAGGGTATCTTTTTATTCAAAAAGATTAATTATGATAAAGAGGCTATGGTTGGGTGGAAGATCCTTCTTTTCTACTTTGTTGGTGAAGAATTTCTAGAAGATTAGCCGTCTTCATTTATTTATGAATATGCAAAATCATTGTTTTTAATACCTTCCAAGGTTTATTTATATTCTTATTTGTTTAGTTCTAAATGCATATATTAATATTTATGGATTCATAGTTGATTGTATTGCTAATTTATTCTTGCATGGCCCTGCATTAGTATACATGCATTCTATAATCAATTAGTATCAAAGAATTTCATTATGTTAATGGTATAAGAACAAAATTTGGTGTGGAATTTTTTGGTTTAAATGTATTAAACCATAGCATGAATAGTGCACGCACATTATTGGGAGTCTTACAGAAATGGTGGATAAACTAGCGGTTGACTCCGATGTGTTCTTTGGTCCTTCTAGCATCTTTGAATATTAAAATGATAGTTGGTTGGATTTCAATGACAGAAGATATTATGTTTCCTGTGGTAAAAATCAGTTCAAAATGAGCATTTTCAAAAATATGAAAATGAACGCATATGCAAAGGTGTTATCAAGTTTGAAAGGCCACTTCATAGATTTTCATTAATATGATCAAAATTTAAAAGGGTGGAATAAGTACGAAGGTAATGCCATAGTATAGAGAGATAGGATATACATTTAATTTGCACTTTTATGTACTTAACAATTACCTTAATGTTTTAAAGACTATTCCAAGCATGGGAGGCAACGTGATATTGTGAGTAAAAGTTTGTTGAGCAACGATTACAGTAGAGCACAACTTGAATATTAGGACCAATCAAAATATTAAATTGAAAACTCTAAAAATAGCATTAAATGGATTTATTACTAGGAAAACAATACCAATCAATAAATCAAGGTGAAAATTGAAAAAAGGGTATTGAAATTTAAAATGGGCGGGGGATAATCAGATGATCTAGCTTTATTTGAAAATCATATATAATATTTCAAAATAAATGAAAGAAATCTAGGTCTTGATCACTAGACTAGGTCCAAATCATATAGGCTTGATCACTAGACTAGGTCCAAATCATATAGGCTTGATCACTAGACTAGGTCCAATTTTCATATCCTCAGGAAAAAATCAAATAGACAAAGAAAGTAGGTTTGATCAAGAGATTGGGCTTGGTTAGGGGATCCATGACAATTCCCAAATTAGTTGAAAAGATTTTCAAAATGGTAAAATTGAAGGTCACAACTTGCAAATTGGGCTTGATTAATGAATTGAGGATGAAAAAGGAACTCAAATGAATACAATATGCCTACTAAATTGATCTGGCATGATTTAAGAATCGAACAAATAAAATAAAAAAAAATCGAAAGGTAGAGATGACAAAAGAAGGAATGATCAAATGATCATGCTCAATTTTAAAATTGGAAAAGTAAAATGGTTTGAAAGCTAAAAAAGAAACCCGTGTTGTAAATTAGGACCCATTTAAAAAATTGCCCATACAATTCAAAAAATTAAGAAATATGATGACATATTATTCAATTAGATACAATGAAACAAAATTAACTTTCATAAGGGAATACAAACAAAGCCATATATATAAATAATGGAAGTTAAAGGGATGAAGGATCAAAATGAAATTGGTGGGAACATTCCTTCTCTAAAAATAAGAAGGAGAAAAAGTACAAAACTCAAATATGGATTTCAATCATACGAAAAAAAGGATTGTTAATCTTTTCTCAAAATATTAGGGGTTGTTCTGATCGAGGAAAAATTTAGGGGCGAAATTCACCACATGGGATGATTTTTTAGGTTTTCTCCCAGGAAAATATTCGTTATTTTTCATTTTTTTCCAATATGGTTCACTTGAATTCCATACAATTAAATTTCTTTATCTGAAATCGCTAAAATTGTAAAAAAAACTATACTAAACTCTTAGAAATTTGAATATTTCTTTTAAAATATTGTCGAATATTTCACGGTTGGAAATTTGGTAATTAGTAAGATTCACCGAGATTTGTACACTTTAAGAAAATTATAAATTCTAAAAAAATTTCCTTGGTTGAGAATTCAATAGTTGCATATTTAATGCGCAAAACATCTAAGATCAAACAATCGATATATAGTTATATATGTCTCTAGTTTTCGACAAAAATAATCATTGTTGTAATTAGGTAGCCCAACACCAACCTTTCCTATTATATATAGAATATATAGATATTGTATATCTATATGGATATAACACAATATGTTAAACTACTGATATGGGTTCACTTGCATAGTCTACCTTTAGAATATTGCTTAGGTCTTCACCCTGTTGGCCAATATAGGGGTCTTTTTAAATTGTTAAAAATAAGGCCCATATTTTGTTGGTATTGAGAGGAGGGGGTAGGATATGAGGGTTTATAAGGTATCGAGGATATAAAAAGAGTTATACAGTAAAAATATGAGATATCTAGTAAAAATTGTTTTTCTTTAATTGGAAAGATGTATTCCGAGAGAGCTTAAAAATAAAGATTTGGCTAGCTATTTTCAATATCTAATGAAATTAACAATATTTTTTAATATCCTATAAATATACATACTATGATATATTTTCAATGAGTAAATAGTCTATAGAATATTGAAAGATCCATATTTTAATAATAATTAATAATAGTATAATAACGTTACTTACTATAATTCTAAAATTGTTTGTTAGTAATATTTTTAATAGATATTCTCAAATACATATTTGTGTCAATTTACACAAAGGCAGTCATGTCCAAACTGCATTGGGTAGTGGAGATAGTAACCTCATTTTTGAAGGAAAAATATACACAAGCCATTAGATAGAAAAAAAAAGTAGTCATAATATAAAGATCACAAGATAGATAACGTTTGGGGAGAACCTAGTGAAACGTCAACACAACCTACATTGGTATTTGGAATGATAGATGACAAAGACATTGGTATGGTCGTCACTCTAGAGGGAACTTATCTTCCTTAAAAGACTCCTCAACGAAAAGGGAATGGATTAGATTCTTTAATTCAAGAAAGTGTGAATTTTATAATACAATCCACTAAAACAAAACAAATGATGATCTACTGCATACTCCAACATTATTCCAACAAAACTCCATGAAAATAAATAAAAAATGATTAATTTGGATTTAAAACTATTTTGATTCTTAAACATGTCACATCACTAAAATGAAGAACAAGATCAAAGGCTTTTATCAAAGTGCGAACCGAAAATTTGAGTCTAATAATGTAGAGATAAAATCTAACTATTTTGACTTTTAAACATGTAAAATCCCTAGAATGAAGAACAACATCAAAGGCATTTAGCATCTCAACTTAGATATTAAATTGCAATCCCAAAATTTGAGTTTAATAATGTAGAAATAAATTTTAACAATCAAGTGATTCTTGTACACAGCGAGCACGTGAGGAGCTAGGGCGAGCGCGAGTTTGAGGAGCTAGGGTTTTTTTTTGTTTGCAGGTGCAGCCATGGTCGATCCCGGGCGTGGGGATCTCCATCCCCAACCTTTCTCGGAGATGGACGCGTTCAGGATGCTGATCTCCAACGGGGGCAAGAGGAAAGCACCTCCCTCTGTTCCGAAATTCATCAAAAAGTTGGACGAAATCCCCGAAATCGCATTGCCTGAAACGACTTCAGTAAAAATTGCCCTGGATTTATCAGAAAGAGGGCTGGTCGGTCAATTCATGGGGCTTTGGCCATCTGCAAAAACCACCGACGATTGGATTCAAAGAAACTGGAAGCCCCAGCTTAAGCAAGGAGTCACCTGCTATCCTTTGAGCAGTGGTTACTTCCTGTTCGAATTCATAAATAAGGAGGATAAGGATCTCATTTTCAGAAACGGGCCATATTTTATGGGAACCCAGGGGCTATACCTGAACCGTTGGACGCCGGATTTTGACCCCACGGTAGCCTTGCCTAAGGAAGTTCCAGTATGGGTTAGGCTTCCCAACTTGCCGGTCCATTGTTGGAATTATGAAGCTTTGCAAAGAATCGGAAATGGAATAGGGAAATTCATTGACAAAGCAGACAACAAATCCAGTTATAACTGCGCCAGGATCTGTGTGGAAGTGGATCTGGAGGCAGGGCTTCCGGAGGCAGTGAAGCTATCGGTAGGCACATGGACTCACTTTCAGAAAGTCGACTATGAACACTTGCCATTTAAATGCAGAACCTGTCAAGAACATGGGCATTTCCAGAGAAATTGCCCAAAGAATCAAATACCTGAGAACGAAGAAGCTGAAGGATGGCAAAAGGTGAGGAAAAGTAAAGCAGCCCAAAAAAACAAAGACCAAAGGGCTGTCCAGGCGAAGGATCATCTCCAGGAACATGCCAGCTCTGTGAAGGAGAACCTGAAAGAAGCTACTGAAACATTAAAGGAACCGGTGAAAGAACCCATAGAAATAGTCTCCCAATCCATACCTCTTTCAGAACACACTGCTAAGGAAAAGAACGGCCGATCTGAGAAAGAATCCTCAAAATCGGAAAATGAATACAACAAGATAGGTCCTGATCCAGGTGCTGATTCAGATGGGGAGGCCACAGAGACAAGTAGCTCATTCGGAACTCCGGAAAAGATCCCAAGAGGATGGAAACCAGAACGGAAAAAAAGAGAGGAGAAATCCTACAGGGACGTCACAGCAGGAGTCCAGCACACAATTCCGGATATGATGGAAACCAGATCTACAAGAAAAGGCAAGGTTCCGAAAGGAGCCACCCCCCCCCCTCCTGATTTTAATGCAGTTCATCTCCTGGAATTGCAGAGGCATGGGAAGCAAGCCCAAAGAAGAAGCAATTAAAGATCTAGTAAGAATGAACTCCCCGGATATTCTGCTGATCCAGGAGACGAAGATGGTGGAGTCTGATACCATCCAAGCAAGCAAAAAGTTCTGGAAAAAAGGAGGTAGTATAGCAGTCAGTGCAAGGGGAGCCTCAGGAGGGCTAGCAACCTTCTGGAACTCCACTAATTTTGACCTACTAGAGAATCATAGCACTACCCACTGGCTATTCACGAAGTTGAAGCATCAAAAAACAGGGCACCAGATATGCCTTTTCAACATCTACGCCCCTGTCCTCTTAGAGGAAAAAAGAGAGTGTTGGGAGACGCTGAACTCCTTTCTGTCTACTAATCGGTATGAAAATATCGTCCTGGCTGGAGACTTGAATGTTACTCTCGCCCTTGCTGAAAAAAAAGGAGGCTCCCCGGTAAGCGACCCGGCTCGAGAGTGGGTCGAAGATATCATTATGGACTGGGCCCTGGAGGACATTAAACCCAGCAAAGGGAAGTTTACATGGACTAACAAGAGAATGGGCCCTGGGCACATTGCTGCCAGGCTGGATCGCTTCCTGGTACATTCCTCCTTCCTCACTCTTGGACTGTTGGCAACTTCTGACATACTCCAGGCTTGCACCTCTGATCACAAGCCGATTTCCCTTACTTTGTCTCCGGGAGAAAAACTGGGTCCTATCCCCTTTCGATTCAGCCCACTCTGGATATCCATGGATGGCTTCTACGATTTGGTTTCTGAAACATGGCAAAAATCTGTATGTGGCTCACCTTTCTTCATTTGGGAAGAAAAGTTGAGAAGGCTCAAAGTTGCACTTAAATGCTGGGCAAAGCTCAAGATATCCCCCACCGATGAAAGGAAAGAAGCTCAACGAAATCTGGGCCACCACCAGCTGCTTATGGAAAACGCCAATATCACCCCAGAAATGCTGGCTGTTGAGCTCGATCTGCAAAAAACTCTCCATAAGGCGCTGAGAAGAGAGGAGCATCATTGGCAGGTAAAGTCACGTTGTCTTTGGCTCAACAAGGGAGACAGAAATACGACTTACTTCCACAAATACGCTGAAGCCCGGAAGAATTATAATTGTATCAGAGAAATACATTATCAAGACCAAACCTTCAATAATTTCGAAGATATTAAGTACGCTGCCCACTCCTTCTACAGAGATTTGTTTACTGAAGATCTGGACGCCCTTCCAAGGCTGGATCGCTACCCTCTGAACGTCCTCCCCATGCTTATCAATGATGATGAAAATCGAAATATGATCTGCCCCATTAAGATTGAGGAGATAAAGGAAGCCCTGACAGGAATGAATCCAGACAAAGCGCCTGGGCCTGACGGTTTCACGGTCAGATTCTACATAGTTTGCTGGTACATTATACAGAAAGACTTGCTCAAGATGGTGAGGAAATCACAGACTTGCAGCAAAATTGGTGGAAGTACTAATTCCTCCTTCCTTACGCTAATTCCCAAAGAGAAAGGCGCCCAAAGCTTCTCTAGATTCCGCCCTATTTCACTTTGCAACACAGGGTACAAAATTATCACTAAGGTTATAGCTAATCGAATTAAGAAGGTCCTCCCCAGGATCATTCCGGAGAACCAGGGGGGCTTCATCAAGGATAGAAACATTCAAGACAATATCATTCTGGTCCAAGAAGCAATACATTCAAGCTGCCAAAGGAAGGAGAAAGGTATGATAGTAAAACTGGACCTCGCTAATGCATTTGATAAAGTTCGGCTAAGTTTTCTCTTTGCTGTTATGTTCAAACTAGGATTCCATCCCCAGTTAATAAGCTGGATCAGAGCCTGTATATCGGGACCTTGGATCGCCCCCTTGATAAATGGGAGACCAGCAAAATTTTTTCTTGCCTCAAGGGGACTCAGGCAGGGTTGCACCATGTCCCCTCTGCTCTATGTCATCCAAGCGTCGGTCCTTAGCTTCCAGCTGGACAAGGGCCTTCAGCAGCGATCTCTAATGGGGATCACAATTACCCCTAGAGTGAAGAACATAAACCATGCTCAATTTGCCGATGATACACTTCTATTGGGTCAGGCTAATCTGAACACGGCGAGATCTCTTAAAAAAGAGCTGGACGATTACACGGACATATCTGGCAGTGAGATCAGTTTGAGGAAAAGTAAAATCTACGGTTGGAATTGCACCCCCATTGAAATGATCGATATTGCTAGAATGCTGGAAATGGAAGGAACTTCAAAGTGGGAATCCATAAAATATCTTGGCATTCCACTTATTAAAGCTACACCTAGAAGGAATCTCTGGATGCCACTATTGGACAAAATCAAGGCTAAATTGCTGGCATGGGGGGCCTCATGGTTAAACAAAGCAGGAAAAACTATTCTAATTAACTCGGTCCTTACTGCCCTTCCTCTATACCAGGCCTCGATTCTGCTAGCCCCGAAAGGAATAGTGAAAGAAATAGATAAAATATTGAGAAAATTCCTTTGGGAAGGGGGAAGGAACATGGGAAGGAAAATGCATCAAGTCAGTTGGGATAAGGTCAAAGCCCCCAAGCTTGAAGGTGGGCTGCAAATCCGAGACGTGGCTACTCAGAATCTGGCTATGGGGGGCAAGATCTTGTGGAAAATGATAAGGGGCAAAACAACGTGGAGTTCCAAAGCGTTAAGGACAAAGTACTTCAGCGGGCACAAAGAGAGGTGCTTGGACAACCCTCCTAAGACTCGGAAAGGCTCCTCAATTTTTGCTCTTTGTCTAAAATCTCTTGACTTGATAACCTCCAATCTCACATGGATTCCGGGAAATGGCTCCAGTATTAAGTTCTGGGATGACTCCATTTTAGGGCAGCCCCCTATAAAAGAATTGGAAGGATTGGAAAATATCAAAAACTGGCTTCATTTGAATAGCAAATTCACCTTGGGGGATCTTTCATGCTGGAGTCCGGATGGCTGCTGGTCTGATTGGAATTTGGGGGATGTCCCGCAAGCCCTGGAGAATGAAGCAAGCTCCCTGTTAGAGGCCCTGCAAGGTCTTTCCCCCTCTTCTGTCAAGAAGGACAAAAGAGGCTGGGGGCCCTCCTCAGGCACCTACTCTGCAGCTGCTGGATATGTTGCATTAAAAGCCATTCCTTAGGCAGCTCCGGACCCTGCTAAGTGGAAGAACCTCTGGCTGCTACCCTCCCTTCGCAAAATTGACCATTTCTGCTGGTCTCTTCTCCAGGACAGCATTTTTACCTGGGATAACCTTCTGAAAAGAGGATGGGAGGGGCCTTCAAGATGCCCTCTCTGCGCCTGCCATGAGGAAAATTTGACCCATCTCTTTCTTCAGTGTCCCTTTGCTTCAGAACTATGGAATATCCTGTTTGCTCAGCTGAATCTTGCCCCCTCTCTTTCCATCTCTTCCATGTTCGCATCCTGGATCTGCTCTGCTCCCTTCTCTTTCTCCAGATTGAATTTGCTAAAGCGCTGTTGGATGTGGGTCCTAAAAATCGGTTGCTGGCAATTGTGGCTTGAACGTAACAATAGAATTTTCAGGGACAAGGCAGTCTCGCCAGACCATCTCGCAATCAAAGTCAAGGCGCTGATAGGAGAGCTAGTGGCCAATAATCCTAAGCTCTCCAATGAAGATACTCATGACAAAGAGGAGTACAGTTGGTTTCAAGGGCTAGACTCAGCCCTTCTTACCAGAACCAAGAACATTGTCAAGCACTACTCTAAGTGGGAAATCAGGTTAGAGGAGCAAGAATTTATTAAATGGAGATCATCCCTGAACAAGCATGCTCTGCATGTGGATGGGGCCTCGAAAGGGAACCCTGGACCTGCGGGGAGTGGAGGAATCATTATAGACATATCTGGGAATACTATTCTATCTTTCACTTGGGGGCTGGGCCAAAATACCAACAACAATGCTAAAATCCTTGCCATCTGGCAAGGCCTGAAACAAGCCAGAAGCCTATCCATAAACAAGCTGGCTATATTTGGTGACTCTCGAATAATCATGCAGGCAATTAATTTGAAGAAAGAGCTCAATGGGATGAGACTGGCCCACTATCACCAGAAAATCATAGTGCAGCTGAAAGCATTTGAAGAAGTTCAATGCTACCATGTCCTTCGAAATCTTAATCATTCAGCAGATAATGAAGCCAATAAAGGAGCTTCCCTCAGCAAGGGAAATATAATTGTTAATGGAATTGAAAAGCGAGCGTCCATCCCCTAGCGCAAGACATGCTTTGTTTGATCAGTTGTCAATTAAAGAATTAAGGGATATATAGGCTGAAACAACTACCTTCTGGCACTTCGTGTAGAAGGAGGAGGTGGAGGAGCATTGAGCTCAGGCAAGCTCGAGGTTGCGAATCGGTTACCAGCAGCTTACCTACAGCTAATGTATTATCCTTCTTATGTTGATCCATTTGTTACCAGCAAGGAGGACTGAATGATATCGATCATACCAAGAATTTCATTTTGATCTGGCAGATGTTAAATCGAATGCCAGTCGATTGAGATAAAGCAGATAATAGTGAAAAAACTGGGACTATACGATGGGTGTGTTTGCGCCAGGGAATTGATTCGGTAAGGGAGGAAATCTATGTGGACTTTCTGGATCAGCTTGAAGGTCTGAAATTCGAATCAAATGGAGTGTGCTATGGCCGGCTGAGCTGGCTTTGAAGGAGGAAGAAGTGATTTCGGAGAATGGAATACTTCAAAATGCAGAGTATAATACTTCCATGCTGGATTGAAGTTTTTTTTTTTTTTCGGTTCATATTTTATTCAAATTTTGTATTAAGAGATAGTGAGCATATCCTTGTCTGCTTTCTGGAAACTATGCACTTGCAGAACAAAAATTTTGAATGTAAGAATGTGGCAGTTAGCTAGCCAAATGATCAATAAAAAAGGCCTATAACCGTTTTAGTAAAAAAAAAACAATCAAGTGATTCTTTAATATCTCAACCTCGGCCAACTATGCTGAATCTAAATAAATGTATGCAACCATTTTTACTCGGACATTGGATATTTTGCATTAGGTCGCATAGTTAGCTTCCCACATTCACTTAATGACGTCATGTTTTAAGTTTGAATTATATTTTCCTGCTGAGCACCTTCCTCTGTATTTGATGTCAATAATTGCAGAGCAGATTATCCGTTATTTCAAGAAAACCGGCGGTATATAAATGTGTTATCCAAAAAAAAGTTTCCAAGATGTGTGATTTTGTATATACATTATGTAAATTCATTACATTACTTTTCAATTTGTTTCTTTCGTTTCCATTGTAAAATAAAGTTGAAGTATTATCCATAAATTTGATGCCAAATTCTCCCACAAATATTTCAATATTTTAGAATAATTTATGAAGACTATATTATGATTCACCATTTTGATCAAAATCAACATTGTTCATAGTGAACATTCTAACTATAATTGATTCCTATTTTCACTTCATGGTTGCAATGACTAATGATCTATGCACCATGGGTAGTGGTTGACAATTTTCACTTCATCAAAAAATCATTGCATCATTCAATTGAAATGTAAAATGCTTTGTCTCCACACCAAAACCATTAATGACCAAGACCAGCAATGCCATTCTATTCTATAGCTATTGCAATTTACGGTTGTAAATTCCATTGGCATAAATTGCAATTACATTGGCATGTAAATTCGGAACACTGATTGCACATTGCAATTTAAAGGCACTACACTGTCAAGCCAAAACATTGTTTTTCAATTCCCTTTATCCAGATAACGAAGGCCCAAAAGAGAGTTTGAAAAAAGTGGTTTGTACCGACATTTTAATGTAAAGCTAAGCTGTTCTTTTTCAACTCAATGTGTCTGGACCACAAACACCAAATCCAGACATTGAAAAAGCCGTTTAAAGTTGGATACGGTCGTTGTAAGCCACCTGGATCTCATTGTTTTCCATTATAATGATTGGATGTATTTATTTTGTTCGTTATATATCGATATTTTTAACAAAATATTATATTAAAATAAAATTTAAATAAATTATAATAACTAACTTTACAAATGTTAAGCATGTCACACTTATTTTCAATGTAGTATTATGAAGCACATCACCACTTTTCAAATTTGAATGATGAGTGAGGTGGTCCTATGTGGGTGGATCTTTTGTCGTAATTAGCAATGAAACAGATTTAATTGTGAATGAGGCGGTAACTTGAAATTAACAAGAGAAGAGAGTTAACTCTATTAGAAGTACATACATATTAATTTATAAATAAAAAACATATGTCATATAAACTAAACCTTAAGATGTAAACAAAAATGCAGGATATCAAATAATTACATTCATTATTATGACCATGTATTTATCTTATATTATTTATTTATATATAATATTAATATAAATTTAGTTTCAAAATTATGATCAAATACCAAATATAAAAAATTAAACATAATATTAAATTTTAACATTATTTAAAATTATAAGAATCAATTTCATTTTTAAAAAGATATTATAAAATAATTTTCATCATAATATAATAAATTAAAATATTATTCTATAATTTATTAGATAAGCATATATTTTGATTAATTATGTTTAAAAAAATCATAGTAATCTCATATATATATTCTCCATAGCAGTAACTTTATTCTTCAAAAGTTGAAAGTTACAACGGTTAAGAACTTGATGCTCATTCTGGATACTTACAAAAAGGGAAGTATTTTCACTCATAAAAAAAGATTATATTCCCATTAGACCTCTAGATCAGTTGAAAAATCATAATTCATACAACCAATTTTCCCTAATGGTTACTACATTGAATGCCTTGTTAGGAGGCTGGTATCCTTCACTAATTCCTGGAAAGTATTGTTATGAAGATTGAGACATGTAAAAACATGATGACTATGAGCATGAGGGACACTGAAATCATATTAGATTGAGTGATGATATTAGATTTGGTATTCGAGTTGGTGGTGGAAGATGAGGGAAGGTGATGTTTCAACTTGAACTTCTTTTTTATGGAAGAAATTTAATAATCCAATAGTTTTTAAGTTAATATTAGTTTGGCCTAGTGTATCATAATTATATTTTATTTATCAAATACTTTATATTTAATTATTAATTATGAATCAATAAGACAATAAGACAATATATTTCATTGTTATTTTTTAATTATAGATAAATAGTATTACTCACCACATCCACAGAAAAAACAGAAACCTACTATCTGTTAAGTCCACAGTCCATTGTTGGTAGAAAGCCCAGCGCTCAACTCACAATTTATGTAAACACAAACGCAGGAGCACTTTAATCTTTCTATTGAAGGAAATAATGAAGACAATATTTCAGTGGGGTTGATAGGGGGCAGACATATGGCAAACACGGTACTGAAATTCTTAAAATAATTACATCACCGTGTGTCAGGGGAGGTATCTTACATGACACATTGTGCAGGACAGTTTGAATTCAAATCAAATACGGATTCCAATTCGGTACCATTCAGTGATCAATATTATTGCAATCACTAAGGATCGTGTACTTTATAAAATAAAAAATATTGCATTTCCGCCCATCTTTTAACTATTATAAGAAAATATGTTCTCCAGTACCCGGCCATATCAACATCTTACAATAAAAAGATATGCTGAGTAGCCTTAGTCAGCATCGACGTCGTATTTGGTATCAACTTTATCATTTTGAAGTTACTCGTGCATAGATTTCAAAGCAAAAATGAAGAACAATCACATGAGACATCGACGAAACACACGATACCAACCAGGAAATTCCAACGAGATCGGACGAACTAACAAGACTAGCAAAAGTTTTGTAGGTGTCAATGGTAAAATGGAGTAGCGTCAGGTGGTCTACCTAAATTACATAATTTCAATTTATTTATGATATTTTAAAAACTCCCTTAAAAATAATAAAAAACTTGCTATAAAAGTAATCCAAAATACTGACCTTTAAATTACTTAGAAGGATAGATATCAAAATTACTTGGACTACACCTTCTGTATGTTTGGAATATTTTGGTGTCTTCTCTTAGAACAGTGGAATGCTTATGCCTAAGAAAAGGAATCCCAATGCTGTGGAATTTCAAATCATTCAAATTGTTGTTGTTGTTATTAAAATTTTATAAATATTGATGGATTTATTTATTTTATTATTATTTGTTTAGTATTAATTTATATCTTTATACATATTATTTTATTATTTTAAAAAAATATTATTTTATTATTTAAAAAAAATAGTGTTCTTGTTATTCAATAAAATAAAAAAACATATGCAATAGATACTAAAGGACCATCAATTATGGAGAAATTTCCATCAACAAAGCAATTGTAATGTTTTTAAATTAGTGAAAATTAAAAACATTTCAGATTACTAAAAACACTATCCAAAATCAGATAATGTAATGTAAATTAACTTCAGTACTGGGAAGTTGAGTTTGGTAACTCTATGTGATGTCGTGGAGGCTAGGTTCTAAGATAGTTAGTTTCAAAAGTTGTATAATCTGTGGAAGCAATGATAAGTGATAAGCATAATTCTGTTTGGTGGACTTAATGTCTTTTTCTTTAAGTGCCTTGTCTGTAAAGTCCTAAATGCATGTTTGTTTATGTTATAAATTTTAAACTAGTTTACATCATTAATCCAGGCTTGATGGACTTAGTGAGGGAAGGGTGAGTCCTTCTAGGGTCTTGATGTTGCTATTCGAATTGCTGGCGGAACTGCCGAGAGGTAAGGGATGAGTATTGGGGGTTTTTGGCTTACTTGGAAAACTTTGCTAATGCCCTCATTTGCAATGTGTCCTGCAGGTATCGACACCATGGCCTTTACCTAAATTGAAAATGCTAAACTATATCTAAAGCTATGCAAGATTGACTAAGGACTTTAGCAAATGTAATAAGTCTTTGGCATAGTGAATGGCTTGATTACTTTCACTATTTGAACTATAGTGTAAGGGTAGTTTATTGAAATATTAAAGAAAGTTGTTGGAGTATTAAATGTTGACATGTGAAATTCATGTGGCCATGGGGCCAGCTGGGCGCAAGGGTTTTTCCCTACTCTTCACTTTTGCGTTTGGTCATTTTTGCGGTTTCCTGGCCGAGCATGGCTCCTGGCTGCGTTAGTTTTTGGGATGGCTCTGACCCGAGCTACGCTCATGGTCAGTGCCCTTGTTGTCTTCGATGTGAGGGAAGGGAGAACCATTGTGTTTCACCAACAGGTAAATTCTATCCCGTAGCTTAAGGTTTTACTCATCTAAATTGTAAGTCTTTTGTTTCTCATCAGAGGTTGACTCATGGTTTTGTTTATGTGATTTCCCTGGCAAGTGGTGGGTGATGGTGCTTATGGCGTTGGGCACTAGCAGGTGACTAAAAATTGGTCTTTGGCATAAAAGAATGGTAAGTCCAGTTTTCTCCAATCTCCATTCCTTCTTGTCACAGCTATGGGGGAGAGTAGTATTTTAGTTTTGAAAGTGGATCTTCGTGATGCCCCTTGGCTCACTTTAATTTGTTTGAACTTCCTATCGGGTCGCCTTTTGGCTGGACCGGTATCTGGAAAATGGGTGATGCATTTCTTTTGTTCATGGTGGGGGTAACCCTGTAGGGTCATCATTTTTGATGTAGTAGTTTGATTGTTTTCGCTTTGTGAAATCTTTTAAACTTTTAAATAGGAATGATACCTATTTTGTGTAAATGGGTTTTGAAAAGGATACTGGGTATGGTTCTTTCAACTGTGTTTGCATAATGAATGCTTATGGGTTCTCTGTTGGGGTGTATGATCTCTTTTGGGGAAGATTATCGTGCTACTTATAGGTAGATAGATGTTTACAATATTCTGGAAATCGTAATATATGCAGACTTCTGGGTTTTCATTTTGGTAGGAAGAGACTATTTTTAATGGTAATGTATGTCTAATTCGCTGAAAATATAGTTTTGATGTGAAATCATTGGCCTGTTGGTAAAATGTGGTCTGGACTTCAGATTTACTCTTCCTATGGATTTCATGGAAGTTTCCTCTATAATCGACAAGGGTTTTTAATTTAAGTTTTCATTTAGGCAAATCTTTGAATGCTGCACTATAGTGTATGCTTTCGCCTAGGGTAGAAAGAATGAATGGGAATCTCAAACTAGGGAAGGAAACTCATAATTTATGGTTTTCTTGATTTCTAGAAAGTATAAACACTTTGTTTTAATTTCACTGTTGTTGATAAAGAATCTGAAGGCCACAGCTATGTTTAAATGCTAGATTTCGATACTATATGATGTGTTGGCATGTTTTAGGAGTTTTTGCAGCATTGTGGTTAATTTAGAATGCCTCTATCTGTGTCTACGATTTTATGTTTAAAATGATGGCAGAGGGATTTCATACTTGAACCTGTGTTTTACCAAAACCTTAAAAGTGTTGGGTTCCAAGAAAAGAATTCGTATGATTACTATCCTATGGTTTAGTTTGTCCAATCAAATTCATATAAGTTTGTTTTTCCAAGAAATAAAGAGTTAAACCCTAGTTAAAATTATAAAAGTGCAAAAATAAAAGGGAGGTACAGTGAATAGGCTTTTAGAAGAAAATGCGATTTCAAATATATAAGGTTTCAAGAATTCAGTCAACTATTGAAATATTAGTTCAATTTATAAAGCTTCTGCTAACATGGGTGTCTAGCACAGGCTATCTCAGCTAGCCCTGTTAGACCCTGGGAAGGTTTAGTTCAGACTCCTAATCTTAATAGCAAAAATAATTTTTAAAGAAATCTTTGATCCTGAACTGAAACCCGGAGAGCCCGTGCCGATTGGCCCTTGCTCTATGAAAGAGATAAAATTATAAAGTTTAGAGAAACAATTGTTGCATAATAAATCCTACTTTAAGTTCCTAATTCTATTTGAGTTAAATGGAAAATTTGTAGTTCATACCTGGTTACTTTGAATCTTGATCCTCCTCTTCAGAACCTGGACACTCAAACAATAATTAATGGAGAAAACTTATGGACTTAGCTGACCTGTAGGATGATCTTTAACTGAATAACTTTGGGACTACCATGTTCCTCCCAACCATGACCCTTAGATCCTTCCTGGTTCTAACTGGATCCCCCCGAGCTGGTTCCAACATGCAATAGGAGAATTAGAGGCCCTAAGGTAGCTTGTTGATCAGATCTACAATGTATAGTAGGCTGTTACAGTTCTACAAAGTAATTCTCTTCAACTACCACAAGGGAATGATGAAAATGAAAGAGATCCTCTTCTTTTGGGATCTGCCCTCTTTTATAGGTGAGTTCTATTTGGAACATAACTGTTTGAATAATAATAAATATTTAGTTTTTAATTAAATTTTAAAAAAATTATCTTTAAAAGACATCTTACTAAATATCATACTCCTAGTTTATCTAGGAGTTTTATTTGTTTAAGTGGAAGTAACTTAAGTTAACTCATAAATATTAATAATAATAATTATATATGTTATTACTAATATTAATAATACAATTAATAATAATACTATTAATACTATACTATTAATAGGATGATAGTGTGAGAGTCACTCTATGCATAACCCTTATGCTATATATATATATATATATATGAGAAACGTTTTTCTTTTAAGAAAATAATAATAATATTATTATTAATACTATTAATAATAATATTAACTTTGACACCTAACTTATGCATAGCCTTTATGCATGTCATTTGGCATATGAATATTTAATTACTCAATAATTTAGTTATGGTACTTTTCTTTGATTTATTTATGTATATACCATAATACATCTTTTAAATATTAAGTACAAGGTCCAACTCTTTGGACGGGTCTTTTGGTAAGCTTGGATAGTTGGCTTTGTTAGGTACCTCTAGGTCTATCTCTTACATGTTTGATTCCCTCATTTAAAATGGTATTCCCTGCAGTACTTGATGATAGATAGAAAATGATTCATTTAACCAATTTAAATAATTGTGATGAATAGAAGTGCTATTCAAAGTCTTCTCGACTCAACACTTTTAAGATCAAGTAACCCTGAGTGCTCTTTAGAGCTTTAACTCAACACTCTTCACATGGACGTTATGCTAGTACAATTCTAGAGCGAGCTGCTCAACACTAGTACTAGAATGTGGTTGTGAAGCACATCTAGAATGTATAATGGCCTCGAATCTAGTATTCATTTATCAAGCTTGGAGTTCTCCAGGGCTCATTCTCAACACTCAATGTACATCGGGGCTTACGTCCAGTACATAATAAAGTCCTCTAGGTACATCGGGGGCTTATGCCCAGTACATAGATCATCCGTGTATTCTTGAGTCCACGCTCAACACACCATATAAGTAAATCATGTAAATCATAACTCTGCACATAATGTAACAAAAGGTCACCTTGGTATAGTAGGGTTTTGTACCCAATTCTCATAACCAAAACATAATCAATGCGTTAGGCCTTTCTTTTCCAATATATAACAATAATGCATCAGTGAGGGTCCACACCCAATATTAATATCTATAAAAAGAAATGAATCATGTGCACTAGGGCTTATGCCCAATAATAAAAAGAAATCATATGTGTTGAGGCTTTAAGCCCAATATATAATAGCAGAAATAGTTAGTCAAAATTCGGGATATTACATCCCTCCCCACTTAGAACAACACTGTCTCGGTGTTCTAGGGACTAGAAATAAAGTCATGAAATAAGGCGGGGTATGCCTCTTTCATGGTTGCCTCATTCTCCCTAGTAGCCTCCTCTGGTCCAAAGTGCCTCCATTGCACTTTCAACTGGGTGATTGTCCCTCTTTTAAGTTGCACCTCTCTCTTGTCCAGGATGTGGAGCGATTCTCACATGAAATCCCCTTCGAGCTCCACCTATAACAAGGACCAATCAATCACATGTTTAGTATCGTATACATATTTATTTTATAAGGATGCATGAAAAACATTATGAACTTTGACATGAGCTGGTAAAGCTAACTCATATGCTATGGGGCCCTTCTTGGTCAGTATCTGAAAAGGTCCACAAAACCTAGGGGCTAGTTTCCCGCATCATCCTAAACACAAAGAGCTTTGTTTTGCCTTTACTTTTAGGAAGACATTTTCACCGACCTGGTAGTCTTTGAATTTTCTTTTCTTATCTGCATAACTCTCTTGGGGATCTTGTGCCTCCTTCAAGTTTTGTTGTACCTTGGAGACTAGCTGCTCCAAGCCCTTTAGTAAATTGGGGCCTAGCATAAGTCTAACTACTGGACTATCCCAAGTCACAGGTTTTCGACACTTCATGCTGTAGATTACCTCAAAAGGGATCATCTTGGCAGAGGTTGGTATCTATAGTTGTAGGCAAACTTTGCGAGGTGCAAATAATCTTCCCACTTTGTGGGGTTGTTCATGACATACATCCTTACCATATCCTCAAGGATTTGGCTTACTCGTTCCGTTTGTCCGTTGGTTTGGGGATGGTACGCGGTACTAAATTGTAGTTGTGTATCCAAACTGGAGAACAATTCCCTCTAGAAGTTGCTAGTGAACTTCATGTGTCAATTGGATATGATTGCCTTGGGTGTCCCATGCAATCAAAAGATCTCCTTCAGGAAGATCTCCATGATGTGAATGGCTTTGTAGGTAGACTTTACTAGTATAAAATGTGCTGCCTTGGATAACTTGTCTACTACTACAAAGATGCAGTCACTACCTCTTACTTTTGGGTATACCCATGATGAAGTCCATCCTGATGACCTCCCACTTCCACTCTGGAAAGGGTAAAGGTTGTACTAAACCGGAGGGGTGTTGGTGTTCCGCTTTGAGAAGTTGGCACTCCTCACATTTGGCGATGAACAAAGCAATGTCGGCTTTCAACTTAGGCCAAAAGAAATGTTTCTTTACCGTTGATATCATCTTTTGATACCCGGGGTGCCCTGAAGAGGGTTTATGGTAGAACGCAGTGAGGATGTTAGGTCTGATGTTTCCGCTTTCTGGAACATAAAGTCTCTCTTTTTACCATAGCAGTCCCGACTCGTCTATCTTATACTCCTTCTGTTGTTGGAATAACCTATCCTCTTGGATATTTTTAAGGATGTCGACATAGAATCAGTCACTTTGACATGAAGTTCGAATCCGGTGGTGTAAATCTGAGTCGGTTTGACTCACGGCCACCTCATATAACATATGGGCCCATCGACTTAATGCACCGACAATCTTGTTCTCTTTTCCCTTTATGTGTTTTAGCTCGAAGTGGTACTCACTAGGGAAGGCTATCCACTTGGCCTGTCTGGCGTTTAGGTCCGGTTGGTCAAATAGGAACTTCTGTCCCATAAGATAGTGCCTCCACATCTTTAAGGCATCGATAATGGTGGCTAGTTCAAGATTGTGTGTGGGGTAGTTCTATTCATGTTCCTTTAACTTCCTTGACTCATAACAAATAGCGAATTCATTTTGCATAAGAACTTGACCGAGCCCTTCCATGCGTGCATCTGTGCAAACCAGGAAGTCCCCATCGGGATCAACAATCCATAGGATGGGTGCACTAGTCAAAAGTTGTTTTAACTTTTGGAAACTTTCCTTGAATTTTTCCTTCCAAAGAAATTTGGTTGTTTTCTTCTGCATGGTTGTAATAGGACAACTAATTCGAGAGAAGTTCTAAATGAACTTTCGGTAGTATCTGGCTTACTGTAAGAATGATCTTATGTCGGTTACGGATGTGCGGGTAGGCCATTCTTCTATGGCTTTAATCTTCTCGAGGTCAACTTCTATCCCCTTCTCCAAGATGATGTGCCCTAGGTACTGTATCTGGGGTTTGTAGAAATTACACTCACTAAACTTAGCATACAGTTGATGTTCTCGCAGTATTTGTAATACTATTCGGAGATGTTCTTCATGTTCTTCTTCATTCTTGGAGTATATCAGAATGTCGTCGATGAAGACTAGAAGGAACTTGCCTAGGTATTTACTAAAGATGTTGTTCATCATGCACATAAAGTTGGCAGGTGCATTAGTCAGTCCGAAAGGCATGATCACAAATTTGTAATGGTCGTGTCAGGTTCAGAATGGGGTCTTACTGATGTCTTCATTAGGGATTCTCACCTGGTGATATCCAGACCATAGGTTGATCTTTGAGAAGATCATCGCTCCTCCGACTTGATCAAACAAATCATCAATTGTAGGGAGTGGGTAACGGTTCTTGATGGTCAATTTGTTGAGTTGGCGGTAATCGATGCACATCCGCATCATACCATCCTTCTTCTTGACAAAGAGTATTGGTTCTCCCCAGGGAGACACACTAGGTCAGATATAACCTTTCTCGATCAACTCTTGTAGTTGAAGTTTGAGTTCCACCAATTTGGGTGGACTCATGCAGTAAGGGGCTTTGGAAATAGGTACGAAACTGGGTGTTAACTCTATGAAGAAATCTAGGTCTCATTTGGGTGGTAGCCCATGTATTTCCTAGGGAAATACATCCTTGAATTCTACAAGGAATGGGAAGTCTTCGATCTTTTGTTCCCTATCAGTTTCTACATTTAAAATGTTGACTGCAAAGAGTTTAAAACCCTTCCTTATGCATTTCTTTGCTTGTAAGGCAGATATCTGTCTTACGGAAACTTTCTTAGGGATAC
The DNA here is from genome assembly GCA_027924585.1 of Larix kaempferi. NCBI lineage: Eukaryota > Viridiplantae > Streptophyta > Pinopsida > Pinales > Pinaceae > Larix > Larix kaempferi. The sequence continues at coordinate 11,327,714 of BSBM01000109.1, forward strand.
CTTGAATGGTCTTCCGATTCCCTTGATTATCCGTGCATAGTATTGACTTGTTCAAGTAGTTAAGTAGGCAATGATGTTCTTCTAACCAATACATTCCTATAAGTACATCATAGGATCCTAGTGGTATGATGTTTAAATCTATGCTAGTTGGGAAACTGTTCAGATCTATCTCACAGGTTTTAACTAATTCTGAGACCTTTTGTTTGGTATCAGTGGCTAGTTGTACCAACCATGGTTTCTCATGGCTCACTCGATTTAACTTACAAGTATCAACAATCTTAGGGGAGATGTAACTTCGACATGCACCAAGATCTATTAAAACTGAGATGTCTTTGTTTGAGATCTTACCCACAATTTCAACCATAGTGGCCTAGTGGTCAACTTGTCGGACATCCAATGAGGCATAAATCCTTGGTGTTATTGCCATGTCCCCTACTGTAGGGTCTGCTTGGACATTGTGTAATACTCCGGTCATCTTGTTGGGGCAATCTCTAAAGTAGTGGGGCCCTTGGCATTTCCAGCAAGTAACGGTTGGCGGGGCAGCTTTTTCCCCTTTGTTGAAAGTTGGTCCGTTGGAATGTGGTAGGGGTGCATTTGGTCATGTATGAGGTAGGTTGAAACCTCTGTTGGGATGGAAACTATTGTTTTGTTTCCGATAAGGTGGTGGCCTAAAACCGGGTCTTTAGTTGTCTAAAAAGGTTCTGAACCTTTCCCTATTTCTGTTTATGTTATCATTCCTTTGCTTCCCATGTTCATAACAGAATCTTACTTTGTGTAAAGTCACGTCTAAGGTTTTGGGCATGTCAAATTCAATCTTTTCTCTAAAACTTGGTGGTAGACATCCCAAGAATTGATGGATCTTGACTTTTTCATCTTTGATGTACGGAACATAATGTAGTAGATAAAAAAATCTATTTATGAAAGCCTCCATGGTTAGGGAGGCCATTTTCAATTCATGGAATTCTTTGATCTTCTTGTCAAAGAATCTTTCAGACATATATTTGAACTGAAATATTCTACTGAAAGCATCCCATTTTATGTCTTTCATTTCTTTCCCTTTGGTGTGTTTCAAATCTCTCCACCATTTGGCTGCTTTACCATTTAGATTGTAAATGGCCAGTCAGGCTTGCATTTCATTAGAATAGTTGTGGACTTTGAAACACTTGTTCATTCCTAAGAACCACTCTTCAGCATTTTTCCCGGTATTTATCTCACCATCGTATGTTGGGGCTTTTATATTTTTGAAATCTCCCTGTAAACTGTTGTCACTTTTCCTTCTTTTCTTGCAAGGAGGTGGTGATCCGTCATTGTTGGAAGAGCTCTTACAGTCCTCTTCCAGTGACTCTGGTATGTATTCTCCATGTTCCTCTTCTTTAGTACTGGTAGGCTTCTTTGTGTGATAGTTTCTCACTTTAAATGTATTGGCTGAGGATGTGGGCTATATGTGGGGTTTTGCTCCTGTTAAAATCTGAAGAAGAGCCTCATTTATAGCTTGTTGTTCTCATCTTTCCTGTATGTTGTCATCTCTGAAGCTTTGGAACTCTGCCTGTAAATTCTACATTGATTTCATCAAGTCTGAGTTTAACTCCACCATGATTTCTTGGTCTCATGGTAGTGAGTTTAAATTCCCTTGTATGTTGCTGTCTTTCTCTGTATTCATACTCAGACTATGTTTGTACCTACAATGTATATAAATGTCTAGAGTAGAAATCTGTTAGTTCAGCAACATATATAAAATAAAATTATAAATGTATATTTTGGTTTATAGGTATCTACAATGGGCTGTCCTTCTTATAATGAGCCCAATAGGTCACATAGTGTTGTAGCTGGGCTCTGATACCACTTGTAATGTCCCTAAATTAGTGAAAATTAAAAAAATTTCAGATTACTAAAAACACTACCCAAAATCAGATAATGTAATGTAAATTAACTTCAGTACCGGGAAGTTGAGTTTGGTAACTCTATGTGATGCCATGGAGGCTAGGTTCTAAGATAGTTACTTTCAAAAGTTGTATAATCTACGGGAGCAATGATAAGTGATAAGCATAATTATCTTTGGTAGACTTAATGTCTTTTTCTTTAAGTGCCTTGTCTATAAAGTCCTAAATGCATGTTTGTTTCTGTTATAAATTTTAAACTGGTTTACATCATTAATCCAGGCCTGATGGACTTGGTGAGGGAAGGGTGAGTCCTTCGGGGATCCTGATGTTGCTATTCGAACTGGTGACGGAATTGCTGAGAGGTAAGGGGTGATTATTGGGGATTTCTGGCTTACTTAGCAAACTTTGCTAATGCACTCATAATTATAGATCAATAAGACAATATATTTCATTGTTATTTTTTAATTATAGATAAATAGTATTACTCACCACATCCACAGAAAAAACAGAAACCTACTATCTGTTAAGTCCACAGTCCATTGTTGGTAGAAAGCCCAGCGCTCAACTCACAATTTATGTAAACACAAACGCAGGAGCGCTTTAATCTTTCTATTGAAGGAAATAATGAAGACAATATTTCAGTGGGGTTGATAGGGGGCAGACATATGGCAAACACGGTACTGAAATTCTTAAAATAATTACATCACCGTGTGTCAGGGGAGGTATCTTACATGACACATTGTGCAGGACAGTTTGAATTCAAATCAAATACGGATTCCAATTCGGTACCATTCAGTGATCAATATTTATTGAATTAAAATAAAAAATATTGCATTTCCGCCCATCTTTTAACTATTATAAGAAAATATGTTCTCCAGTACCCGGCCATATCAACATCTTACAATAAAAAGATATGCTGAGTAGCCTTAGTCAGCATCGACGTCGTATTTGGTATCAACTTTATCATTTTGAAGTTACTCGTGCATAGATTTCAAAGCAAAAATGAAGAACAATCACATGAGACATCGACGAAACACACGATACCAACCAGGAAATTCCAACGAGATCGGACGAACTAACAAGACTAGCAAAAGTTTTGTAGGTGTCAATGGAGTAGCGTCAGGTGGTCTACCTAAATTACATAATTTCAATTTATTTATGATATTTTAAAAACTCCCTTAAAAATAATAAAAAACTTGCTATAAAAGTAATCCAAAATACTGACCTTTAAATTACTTAGAAGGATAGATATCAAAATTACTTGGACTACACCTTCTGTATGTTTGGAATATTTTGGTGTCTTCTCTTAGAACAGTGGAATGCTTATGCCTAAGAAAAGGAATCCCAATGCTGTGGAATTTCAAATCATTCAAATTGTTGTTGTTGTTGTTATTAAAATTTTATAAATATTGATGGATTTATTTATTTTATTATTATTTGTTTAGTATTAATTTATATCTTTATACATATTATTTTATTATTTTAAAAAAATATTATTTTATTATTTAAAAAAAAATAGTGTTCTTGTTATTCAATAAAATAAAAAAACAAATGCAATAGATACTAAAGGACCATCACTTATGGAGAAATTTCCATCAACAAAGCAATTGTAATGTCTTTAAATTAGTGAAAATTAAAAACAATTAGTGAAAATTAAAAACATTTCATATTACTAAAAACACTATCCAAAATCAGATAATGTAATGTAAATTAACTTCAGTACTGGGAAGTTGAGTTTGGTAACTCTATGTGATGTCGTGGAGGCTAGGTTCTAAGATAGTTAGTTTCAAAAGTTGTATAATCTGTGGAAGCAATGATAAGTGATAAGCATAATTCTGTTTGGTGGACTTAATGTCTTTTTCTTTAAGTGCCTTGTCTGTAAAGTCCTAAATGCATGTTTGTTTATGTTATAAATTTTAAACTGGTTTACATCATTAATCCAGGCTTGATGGACTTAGTGAGGGAAGGGTGAGTCCTTCTGGGGTCTTGATGTTGCTATTCGAACTGCTGGCGGAACTGCCGAGAGGTAAGGGATGAGTATTGGGTGTTTTTGGCTTACTTAGCAAACTTTGCTAATGCGCTATTTTGCAATGTGTCTTGCAGGTATCAACACCATGGCCTTTACCTAAATTTAAAATCCTAAACTATAACTAAAGCTATGTAAGATGGACTAAAAACTTTAGCAAATGTAATAAGTCTTCGACATAGTGAATGGCTTGATTACTTTCACTATTTGAACTATAGCGTAAGGGTAGTTTATTGAAATATTAAAGAAAGTTGTTGGAGTATTAAATGTTGACATGTGAAATTCACGTGGTCATGGGGCCAGCTGGGTGCAAGGGTTTTTCCCTACTCTTCACTTTCGCGTTTGGTCATTTTCGCGCTTTCCTGGCCGAGCCTGGCTCCTGGCTACGTCAGTTTTTGGGAGGGCTCTGACCTGAGCTACGCTCATGGTCAGTGCCCTTGTTGTCTTCGATGTGAGGGAAGGGAGAACCATTGTGTTTCACCAACAGGTAAATTATATCCCGTAGCTTAAGGTTTTACTCATCTAAATTGTAAGTCTTTCGTTTCTCATCAGAGGTTGACTCATGGTTTTGTTTATGTGATTTCCCTAGCAAGTGGTGGGTGATGGTGCTAATGGCGTTGGGCACTAGCAGGTGACTAAAAATTTGTCTTTGGCATAAAAGAATGGTAAGTCCAATTTTCTACACTCTCCATTCCTTCCTGTCGCAGCTATGGGGGAGAGTACTATTTTAGTTTTGAAAGTGGAACTTTGTGATGCCCCTTGGCTCACTATAATTTGTTTGAAGTTCCTATGGGGTCGCCTTTTGGTTGCACCGATATCTGGAAAATGGGTGATGTGTTTGTTTTGTTCATGGTGGGGGTAACCCTGGAGGGTCTTCATTTTTGATGTAGTAGTTTTATTGTTTTGGCTCTGTGAAATCTTTTAAACTTTTAAATAGGAACGATACCTATGTTGTGTAAATGGGTTTTGAAAAGGATACTGGGTATGGTTCATTCAACTTTGTTTGCATAATGAATTCTTATGGGTTCTCTGTTGGGGTGCATGATCTCTTTTGGGGAAGATTATCGTGCTACTTATAAGTAGACAGATCTTTACAATATTCTGGAAATCATAATGTATGTAGACTTCTGGGTTTTCGTTTTGGTAGGAAGAGACTATTTTTAATGGTAATGTATGTCTAATTCGCTGATAATATAGTTTTGATGTGAAATCATTGGCCTGTTGGTAAAAGGTGGTCCGGACTTCAGATTTACTCTTCCTATGGATTTCGTGGAAGTTTCCTCCATAATCGACAAGGGTTTTTAATTTAAGTCTTCATTTAGGAAAATGTTTGAATGTTGCACTATAGTGTATGGTTTCACCTGGGGTAGAAAGAATGAATGCGAATCTCAAACTAGGGTTCAGGCAACTCATAATTTATGGTTTTCTTGATTTCTGGAAAGTATAAACATTGTGTTTTAATTTCAACATTGTTGATAAAGAATCTGAAGGCCACAGCTATGTTTAAATGCTAGATTTCGATACTATATGATTCGTTGGCATGATCTGGGAGTTTTTGCAGTAATGTGGTTAATTTAGAATGCCTCTATCTGTGTCTATGATTTTATGTCTAAAATGATGGTAGAGGGATTTGATACTTGAACCTGTGTTTTACCAAAACCTTAAAAGTGTTGGGTTCCAAGAAAAGAATCTGTATGATTACTATCCTATGGTTTAGTTTGTCCAATCAAATTCATATAACTTTGTTTTTCCAAGAAATAAAGAATTAAACCCTAGTTAAAATTATAAAAGTGCAAAAATAAAAGGGAGGTACAGTAAATAGGCTTTTAGAAGAAAATGTGATTTCAAATATATAAGGTTTCAATAATTCAGTCAACTATTGAAATATCAGTTCAATTTATAAAGCTTCTGCTGACATGGGTGTCTAGTACAGGCTAGCTCAGCTAGCCTTGCTAGACCCTGGGAAGGTTTAGTTCAGACTCCTAATCTTAACAGCAAAAATAATTCTTAAAGAAATCTTTGATCCTAAACTGAAACCCGGAGAGCCCATGCCCATTGGCCCTTGCTCTATGAAAGAGATAAAATTAGAAAGTTTAGAGAAACAATTGTTGCATAATAAATCCTACTTTAAGTTCCTAATTCTATTTGAGTTAAATGGAATATTTGTAGTTCATACCTGGCTACTTTGAAGCTTGATCCTCCTCTTCAGAACCTACACACTCAAACAATAATTAATGGAGAAAACTTATGGACTTAGCTGATCTGTAGGATGATCTTTAACTGAATAACTTTCGCACTATCATGTTCCTCCCAACCATGACCCTTAGACCGTTCCTGGTTCTAACTGGATCCCCCCGAGTTGGTTCCAACATGCAATAGGAGAAGTAGAGGCCCTAAGGTAGCTTGCTTATCAGATCTGCAATGTATAGTAGGCTGTTACAGTTCTGCAAACTAATTCTCTTCAATTACCACAAGGGAATGATGAAAATAAAAGAGATCCTCTTCTTTTGGGATCTACTCTCTTTTATAGGTAAGTTCTATTTGGAACATAACTGTTTGAATAATAATATATAATTAGTTTTTAATTGAATTTTAAAAAAATTATCTTTAAAAGATATTTTACTAAATATCTTACTCCTAGTTTATCTAGGAGTTTTATTTGTTTAAGTGGATGTAACTTTAGTTAACTCATAAATATTAATAATAATAATAATAATATATGTTATTACTAATATTAATAATAAAATTAATAATAATACTATTAATACTATACTATTAATAGGATGATAGTGTGAGAGTCACTCTATCCATAACCCTTATGCAATATATATATATATATATATATGAGAGAAACGTTTTTCTTTTAAGAAAATAATAATAATATTATTATTAATACTATTAATAATAATATTAACTTTCACAGCTAACTTATGCATAGCCTTTATGCATGTCATTTTACATATGAATATTTAATTACTCAATAATTTAGTTATGGTACTTTTCTTTGATTTATTTATGTATATACCATAATACTTCTTTTAATTATTAAGTACAAGGTCCAACTCTTTGGACGGGTCTTTTGGTAAGCTTGGATAGTTGGCTTTGTTAGGTACCTCTAGGTCTATCTCTTGCATGTTCGATTCCCTCATTTAACATGGTAGTTCCTGCAGTACTTTATGATAGATAGAAAATGATTCATTTCACCAGTTTAAATAATTGTGATGAATAAAAGTGTTATTCAAAGTCTTCTCGACTCAACACTTTTAAGATCAAGTAACCCCAAATGCTCTTCACGGCTTTAACTCAACACTCTTCACATGGGCGTTACGCTAGTGCAATTCTAGAGCATTTGGCTCAACACTAGTACTAGAATGTGGTTGTGAAGCACATCTAGAATGTATAATGGCCTCGGATCCAGTATTCATTTATCAAGCTTGGAGTGCTACAGGGCTCCTTCCCAACACTCAATGTACATCGGGGCTTACGCCCAGTACATAATAAACTCCTCTAGGTACATCGGGGTCTTATGCCCAGTATGTAGATCATCCGTGTATTCCTAAGTCCACGCTCAACACACCATATAAGTCAATCATGTAAATCATAACTCTGCACAGAATGTAACAAAAGGTCACCTCCGTATATTAGGGTTTTCTACCCAATTCTCATAACAAAAACATAATCAATCCATTAGGGATTTCTTGCCCAATATATAACAATAATGCATCAGTGAGGGTTCACGCCCAATATGAAAATCTATAAAAAGAAATGAATCATGTGCACTAGGGCTTATGCCCAATAATAAAAACAAATCATATGTGTTGGGGCTTTAAGCCCAATATATAATATCAGAAATAGTTAGTCAAAATTTGGGATATTACATCCCTCCCCACTTAGAACAACACTGTCTCGGTGTTCTAGGGACTAGAAATAAATTCATGAAATAAGGCGGGGTATGCCTCTTTCATGGTTGCCTCATTCTCCCAAGTAGACTCCTCTGGTCCGAAGTGCCTAAATTGCACTTTAAATTGGGTGATGGTCCCTCTTCTAAGTTGCACCTCTCTCTTGTCCAGGATGTGGAGTGATTCTCGCATGAAATCCCCTTTGAGCTCCACCTATAACAAGGACCAATCAATCACATGTTTAGTATCGTATACATATTTATTTAATAAGGATGCATGAAAAAAATTATGAACTTTGACATGCATTGGTAAAGCTAAATCATATGCTACTGGGCCCTTCTTTGCCCGTATCTGAAAAGGTCCACAAAACCTGGGGGCTAGTTTCCCGCATCATCCTAAGCTCAAAGAGCTTCGTTTTGCCTTTACTTTTAGGAAGACATTTTCGCCGACCTGGTAGTCTTTGTCTTTTCCTTTCTTATCTGCATAACTCTCTTGGCGATCTTGTGCCTCCTTCAAGTTTTGTTGTACCTTGGATACTAGCTACTCCAGGCCTTTTACTAAATTGGGGCCTAGCATAAGTCTAACTACTGGACTATCACAAGTCACAGGTGTCTAACACTTCCTGCTGTAGATTACCTCAAAAGGGATCATCTTGGTAGAGGTTTGGTATCCGTTGTTGTAGGCAAACTCTGCGAGGTGCAAATAATCTTGCCACTTTGTGGGGTTGTTCATGACATACATCCCTACCATATCCTCAAGGATTTGGTTTACTCGTTCCGTTTGTCCATCGGTTTGGGGATGGTACGTGGTACTGAATTGTAGTTGTGTCTCCAAACCGGAGAACAATGCCCGCCAGAAGTTGCTAGTGAACTTCATGTGTCGATTGGAAATGATTGCCTTGGGTATCCCATGCAATCAAAAGATCTCCTTCAGGAAGATCTCCATGATGTTAACGGCTTTGTAGGTAGACTTTACAGGTATAAAATGTGCTCCCTTGGATAACTTGTCTACTACTACAAGGATGTATTCACTACCTCTTACTTTTGGGTAAACCCGTGATGAATTCCAACCTGATGACCTCCAACTTCCGCTCTAGAATGGGTAAAGGTTGTAGTAAACCGGAGGGGTGTTGGTGTTTCTCTTTGACCAGTTGGCACTCCTGACATTTGGTGATGAACAAAGCAAAATTCGGCTTTCAACTTAGACCAAAAGAAATGTTTCTTTACTGCTGATATCATCTTTCGATACCCGCAGTGCCCTGAATAGGGTTTCTGGTGGAACTCAATGAGGATGTTAGCTCTGATGTTTCCGCTTTCTGGAACATAAAGTCTCTCTTTTGACCGTAGCAGTCCCGACTCGTCTATCTTATACTCCTTCTATTGTTGGAATAACCTATCCTCTTGGATCTTTTTAAGGATGTCGACATAGAATCAATCACTCTGACATGAAGTTCGAATCCAGTGGTGTAAATCTAAGTTGGTTTGACTCATAGCCACCTCATATAACATATGGGTCCGTTGACTTAATGCATCAGCGATCTTGTTCTCTTTTCCCTTTATGTGTTTTAGCTCGAAGTGGTACTCACTAGGGAAGGCTAGCCACCTGGCCTGTCTGGCGTTTAGGTCTGGTTGGTCAAATAGGTGCTTTAGACTCATGTTTTATGTCTTTAATAGGAACTTCTTTCCCATAAGATAGTGCCTCCACATATTTAAGGCATGGATAATGGCAGCTAGTTCAAGATCATGTGTGGGGTAGTGCTATTCGTGTTCCTTTAACTTCCTTGACTCATAACAAATAGAGAAGTCATTTTGCATAAGAATTTGATCGAGCCCTTCCTTGCTTGCATCTATGCAAACCAGGAAGTCCCCATTGGGATCAGCAATCTGTAGGATGGGTGCACTAGTCAAAAGTTGTTTTAACTTTTGTAAACTTTCCTCGCATTTTTCCTTCTAAAGAAATTTGTTTGTTTTCTTCTTCAAGGTTGTAATAGGACGAGTAATTCGAGAGAAGTTCTAAATGAACTTTCGGTAGTATTCGGCTAACCGTAAGAATGATCTTATGTCGGTTACGCATGTGGGAGTAGGCCATTCTTCTATGGCTTTAATCTTCTCGGGGTCAAATGCTATCCCCTTATCCAAGAATATGTGCCCTAGGTACTGTATCTAGGGTTTATAGAAATCACACTCGCTAAACTTAGCGTACGGTTGATGTTCTCGCAGTATTTGTAATACTATCCAGAGATGTTCTTTGTGTTCTTCTTCATTCTTGGAGTAGATCAGAATGTCGTCGATGAAGACTTGAACGAACTTGTCTAGGTATTTACTAAAGATGTTGTTCATCATGCACATAAAGTTGGCAGGTGCGTTAGTCAATCCGAAAGGCATGACCACAAATTTGTAATGGTCGTATCGGGTTGAAAATGTGGTCTTACTGATGTCTTCATCACGGATTCTCACCTGGTGATATCCAGAACGTAGGTTGATCTTTGAGAAGATCATCGCTCGTTCGACTTGATCAAACAAATCATCAATTCTACGGAGTGGGTAACGGTTCTTGATGGTCAATTTGTTGAGTTGGCGGTAATCGATGCACATCCGCATCGTACCATCCTTCTTCTTGACAAAGAGTATTGGTGCTCCCGAGGGAGACACACTAGGTCGGATATAACCTTTCTTGATCAACTCTTGTAGCTGAAGTTTGAGTTCCACCAATTTGGGTGGACTCATGCAGTAAGGGGCTTTGGAAACTGGTACGGAATTGGGTGTTAACTCTATGAAGAAATCTAGGTCTCATTTGGGTGGTAGCCCAAGTATTTCCTAGGGAAATACATCCTTGAATTCTACAAGGACTGGGAAGTCTTCGATCTTTTGTTCCCTATCAGTTTCTACATTTGAAATGTTGACTGCAAAGAGTTTAAAACCCTTCTTTATGCATTTCTTTGCTTGTAACGTAGATATGTGTTTTACGGAAACTTTCTTAGGGATACCTTGAATGGTGTTCCGATTCCCTTGATTATCCGTGCATAGTATTGACTTGTTCAAGTAGTTAAGTAGGGAATGATGTTCTTCTAACCAATAAATTCCTATAAGTACATCATAGGATCCTAGTGGTATGATGTTTAAATCCACCCTAGTTGGGAAACTGTTCAGATCTATCTCATAGGTTTTAACTAGTTCTGAGACTTTTTGATTGGTACCAGTGGCTAGTTGTACCAACCATGGTTTCTCGTGGTTCACTCGGTTTAACTTACAAGTACCAACCATGGTTTCTCGTGGCTCACTCGGGATCTATTAAAACTGAGATGTCTTTGTTCGAGATCTTACCCACAATTTCAACCATAGTGGTCTAGTTGTCAGCTTGACAGCTATCTAATGCGGCATAAATCCTTGGTGTTATTTCCATGTCCCCTACTGTAGGGTCTGCTTGGACATTGTGTAATACTTCGGTCGTCTTGTTGGGGCAATCCCTGAAGTATTGGGGCCCTTGGAATTTCCAGCAAGTAACGTTCGGTGGGGAAGCTTTTTTCCCTTTGTTGAAGGTTGGTCCGTTGGAATGCGGTACGGGTGCATTCGGTCGTGTATGAGTTTGGTTGAAACCTCTGTTGGGATGGAAAATATTGTTTTGTTTCCGGCAAGGTGGTGGCCTAAAACCTAGTCTTCAATTGTCTGAAAAGGTTCTGAACCTTTCCCTATTTCAGTTTATGTTATCATTTCTTGGCTGCCCATGTTCATAACAGAGTGTTACTTTGTGTAAAGTAACATCTAAGGTTTTGGGCATGTCAAATTCAATCTTTTCTCTAAAACTTGGTGGTAGACATCCCAAGAATTGCTGGATCTTGACTTTTTCTTCTTTGATGTACGGAACATAATGCAGTAGATATAAAAATCTGCTTATGAAAGCCTCCATGGTTAGGGAGCCCATTTTCAATTCAAGCATTCCTTGATCATCTTGTCAAAGAATCTTTTAGACATGTATTTGACCTGAAATATTCTGCTGAAAGCATCCCATTTTATGTCCCTCATTTCTTTCCCTTTGGTGTGTTTCAAATCTCTCCACCATCTGGATGCTTTACCATTTAGATTGTAAATGGCCAGTCAGGCTTGCATTTCACTAGAATAGTTGTGGACTTTGAAACACTTGTTCATTCCTAACAGCCACTCTTCAGCCTTTTCACCGGTATTTATCTCACCATCGTATGTTCGGGCTTTTATCTTTCTGAACTCTCCCTGTAAACTGTTGTCACTTTTCCTTCTTTTCTTGCAAGGAGGTGGTGATATGTCATTGTTGGAAGAGCTCTTACAGTCCTCTTCCAGTGACTTTGGTATGTGTTCTCCATGTTCCTCTTCTTTAGGATTGGTAGGTTTCTTTGTGTGATAGTTTCTCACTTTAAATGTATTGGCTGAGGATGTGGGCTGTATGTGAGGTTTTGCTCCTGTTAAACTTTGAAGAAGAGCCTCATTTATAGCTTGTTGTTCTCGTCTTTCCTGTATGTTTTCATCTCTGAAGCTTTGGAACTCTGCCTGTAAATTCTACATTGATTTCATCAAGTCCGAGTTTAACTCCACCACGATTTCTTGCTCTTGTGGTAGTGAGTTTAAATTCCCTTGTATGTTGTTGTCTTTCTCTGTATTCATACTCAGACTATGTTTGTACCTACAATGTATATAAATGTCTAGAGTAGAAATCTGTTAGTTCATCAACATATATAAAATAAAATTATAAATGTATATTTTGGTTTATAGGTATCTACAGCGGGTTTTCCTTCTTGTAATGAGCCCAATAGGTCACATAGTGTTGTAGATGGGATCTGATACCACTTGTAATGTCCCTAAATTAGTGAAAATTAAAAAAATTTCAGATTACTAAATACACTACCCAAAATCAGATAATGTAATGTAAATTAACTTCAGTATTGGGAAGTTGAGTTTGGTAACTCTATGTGATGCCGTGGAGGCTAGGTTCTAAGATAGTTACTTTCAAAAGTTGTATAATATGCGGAAGCAATGATAAGTGACAAGCATAATTCTGTTTGGTAGACCTAATGTCTTTTTCTTTAAGTGGCTTGTCTGTAAAGACCTAAATGCATGTTTGTTTCTGTTATAAATTTTAAACTGGTTTACATCATTAATCCAGGCCTGATGGACTTGGTGAGGGAAGGGTGAGTCCTTCGGGGGTCTTGATGTTGCTATTCGAACTGGTGACGGAATTGCTGAGAGGTAAGGGGTGATTATTGGGGATTTCTGGCTTACTTAGCAAACTTTGCTAATGCACTCATTTGCAATGTGTCTTGCAGGTATCGACACCATGGCCTTTACCTAAATTGAAAATCCTAAACTATATCTAAATCTATGCAAGATGGAGTAAGGACATTAATAAATGTAATAAGTCTTTGGCATAGTGAATGGATTGATTACTTTCACGATTTGAACTATAGCGTAAGGGTAGTTTATTGAAATATTAAAGAAAGTTGTTGGAGTATTAAATGTTGACATGTGAAATTGATGTGGCCATGGGGCCAGCTGGGTACAAGGCTTTTTCCCTACTCTTCACTTTTGCGTTTGGTCATTTTTGTGGTTTCCTGGCCGAGTGTGGATCCTGGATGCGTCGGTTTTTGGGAGGTCTCTGAACTGAGCTACGCTCATGATCAGTGCCCATGTTGTCTTCGATGTGAGGGAAGGGAGAACCATGGAATTTGAGCAACATGTAACTTCTATCCCGTAGCTTAAAGGTTTACTCATCTAAATTGTAAGTATTTCGTTTCTCATCAGAGGTTGACTCATGGTTTTGTTTATGTGATTTCACTAGCAGGTGGTGGGTGATGGTCCTTACGGTGTTGGGCGCTAGCAAGTGACTAAAACTTGGTCTTTTGCATAAAACAATGGTAAGTCCAGGTTTCTCCAACCTCCTCTCCTTCTTGTCGCAGCTATGGGGGAGAGTACTATTTTTGTTTTGAAAGTGGAGCTTCGTGATGCCCCTTGGCTCACTGTAATTTATTTGAAGTTCCTATGGGGTATCCTTTTCGCTGGACTAGTATCTGGAAAGTGGGTGATGCGTTTCTTTTGTTCATGGTGGGGGTAACCCTAGAGGGTCTTCACTTTTGATGCAGTAGTTTGACAATTTTGGCTCTGCGAAATATTTTAAACTTTTAAATAGAAATCATACCTATGTTGTATAAATGGGTTTTGAAAAGGATACAAGGTATGGTTCTTTCAACTGCGTTTTCATAATGAATGCCTATGGGTTCTCTATTGGGGTGTATGATCTCTTTTGGGGAAGATTAACGTGCTACTTATAGGTAGATAGATCTTTACAATATTCTGGAAATCGTAATGTATGCAGACTTCTGCATTTTTGTTTTGGTAGGAAGAGACTATTTTTAATGGTAATGTATGTCTAATTCGCTGATAATATAGTTTTGATGTGAAATCGTTGGCATGTTGGTCATATTTGGTATGGTCTTCGGATTTACTCTTCCTATGGATTTCGTGGAAGTTTCCTCTGTAATGGATGAGGGTTTTTAATTTAAGTTTTCATTTAGGAAAATGTTTGAATGCTGCACTATAGTGTATGGTTTCGCCTAGGGTAGAAAGAATGAATGCGAATCTCAAACTAGGGAGGGCAACTCATAATTTATGGTTTTCTTGATTTCTAGAAAGTATATACACTGTGTTTTAATTTCACTATTGTTGATATAGAATCTGAAGGCCACAGCTATGTTTAAATGCTAGATTTCGATACTTTATGATGCGTTGGTATGATCTGGGAGCTCTTCAATAATGTCGTTACTTTAGAATGCCTCTCTCTCTCTATATATATATATATGAGAAACGTTTTTTTTTAAGCAAATAATAATAATATTATTATTATTACTATTAATAATAATATTAACTTTGAGAGCTAACTTATGCATAGCCTTTATGCATGTCATTTGACATATGAATATTTAATTATTCAATAATTTAGTTATGGTACTTTTCTTTGATTTATTTATGTATATACCATAATACTTCTTTTAAATATTAAGTACAAGGTCCAACTCTTTGGATGGGTCTTTTGGTAAGCTTGGATAGTTGGCTTTGTTAGGTACCTCTAGGTCTCTCTCTTGCATGTTGGATTCCCTCATTTAACATGGTATTTCCCACAGTACTTGATGATAGATAGAAAATGATTCATTTAACCAATTTAAATAATTGTGAGGAATATAAGTGCTATTCAAAGTCTTCTCGACTCAACACTTTTAAGATCAAGTAACCCCGAGTGCTCTTCAGAGCTTTAACTCAACACTCTTCGCATGGGCATTACGCTAGTGCAATTCTAAAGTGTCCTGCACAACACTAGTACTAGAATGTGGTTGTGAATCACATCTAGAATGTATAATGGCCTCGGATCCGATATTCATTTATCAAGCTTGGACTGCTCCAGGGATCCTTCCCAACACTCAATGTACATCGGGGCTTATGCCCAGTACATAATAAACTCCTCTAGATACATTGGGGCTTATTCCCAGTATTTAAGTAATCAGTGTATTCCTTAGTCCATGCTCAACACACCATATAAGTCAATCATGTAAATCATAACTCTGCACAGAATGTAACAAAAGGTGACCTCAGTATATTAGGGTTTTGTACCCAATTCTCATAACCAAAACATAATCAATCTTTTAGGGCTTTCTTGCCCTATATATAACAATAATGAATCAGTCAGGGTCCACACCCAATATGAAAATATATAGAAAGAAATGAATCATATGCACTAGGTCTTATTACCAATAATCAAAACAAATCATATGTGTTGGGGCTTTAGGCCCAATATATAATATCATAAATAGTTAATCAAAATTTGGGATATTAAATCCCTCCCCGCTTAGAACAACACTGTCCCGGTGTTCTAGGCACTAGAAATAAAGTCATGAAATAAGGCGAGGTATGCCTCTTTCATGGTTGCCTCATTTTCCCAAGTAGCCTCCTCTGGTCCAAAGTGCCTCCATTGCACTTTCAACTGGGTAATTGTCCTTCTTCTAAGTTGCACCTCTCTCTTGTCCAGAATGTGGAGCGGTTCTGGCATGAACAACCCTTCGAGCTCCACCTATAACAAGGACCAATCAATCACATATTTAGTATCATATACATATTTCTGTAATAAGGATGCATGAAAAACATTATGAACTTTGATATGAGCTGGTAAAGCTAACTCATATGCTACTGGGCCCTTTTTGGCTAGTATCTCAAAAGGTCCACAACACCTGGGGGCTAGTTTTCCGCATCATCCTAAGCTCAAAGAGCTTCATTTTGCCTTTACTTTTAGGAAGACATTTTCACCGACTTGCTAGTCTTTGTCTTTTCTTTTCTTATCCACATAACTTTTTTGGTGGTCTTGTGGCCCCTTCAAGTTTTGTTGTACTTTGGAGACTAGCTGCTCCAAGTCTTTTAGTAAATCGGGGCCTAGCATAAGTCTAACTACTAAACTATCCCAAGTCACAGTTGTCTGACACTTCCTGACGTAGATTACCTCGAAAGGGATCATCTTGGCAGAGGTTTGGTATCCGTTGTTGTAGGCAAACTCTGCGAGGTGCAAATAATCTTCCCACATTGTGGGGTTGTTCATGACATACATCCCTAGCATATCCTCAAGGATTTGGTTTACTCATTCCATTTGTCTGTCAGTTTGGGGATGGTATGCGGTACTGAATTGTAGTTGTGTCTCCAAACCGGAGAACAATGCCCTCTAGAAGTTTCTAGTGAAATTCGTGTCTCGATCAGAAATGATTGCCTTGGGTATCCCATGCAATCAAAAGATTGCCTTCAGGAAGATCTCCGCAATGTGAATGGCTTTGTAGGTAGACTTTACTGGTATAAAGTGTGCTTCCTTGGATGACATGTCTACTGGTACAAAGATGCAGTCACTGCTTCTTACTTTTGGGTAAACCCATGATGAAGTCCATGCTGATGACCTCCCACTTCCACGATGGAATGGGTAAAGGTTGTAGTAAACTGGAGGGGTGTTGGTGTTCTGCTTTGACTACTTGGCACTTCTGACATTTGGTGATGAACAAAGCAATGTCGGATTTCAACTTAGGATGAAAGAAATGTTTCTTTACCTTTGATATCATCTTTTGATACCCGGGGAGCCCTGAATAGGGTTTCTGGTGGAACTCAGTGAGGATGTTAGGTCTGATGTTTCAACTTTCTGGAACATAAAGTCTCTCTTTTGACCATAGCAGTCCCGACTCGTCTATCTTATACTTCTTCTGTTGTTGGAATAACCTATCTTCTTGGATCTTTTTAAGGATCTCGACATAGAATCAGTCACTTTGACATGCCATTCGAATCCGGTGGTGTAAATATGAGTCGGTTTGAATCATGGCCACCTCATATAACATATGCGCCCGTCGACTTAACACATCGGCAATCTTGTTCTCTTTTCGCTTTATGTGTTTTAGCTCGAAGTGGTACTCAGTAAGGAAGGCTAGCCAGCTGGCCTGTCTGGCGTTTAGGTATGGTCGGTCAAATAAGTATGCTAGACTCATGTTGTATGTCTTTAATAGGAACTTATTTCCCATAAGATAGTGCCTCCAAATCTTTAAGGCATGGATAATGGCGGCTAGTTCAAGATCGTGTGTGGGGTAGTGCTATTCGTGTTCCTTTAACTTCCTTGACTCATAACAAATAGAGAAGTCATTTTGCATAAGAATTTGATCGAGCCCTTCCTTGCTTGCATCTGTGCAAACCAGGAAGTCCCCATCGGGATCAACAATCTGTAGGATGAGTGCACTAGTCAAAAGTTGTTTTAACTTTTGTAAACTTTCCTCGCACTTTTCCTTCTAAAGAAATTTGTTTGTTTTCTTCTTCAAGGTTGTAATAGGACAAGTAATTCGAGAGAAGTTCTAAATGAACTTTCGGTAGTATTCAGCTAATCGTAAGAATGATCTTATGTCGGTTACGCATGTGGGGGTAGGCCATTCTTCTATGGCTTTAATCTTCTCGGGGTCAAATGCTATCCCCTTATCCAAGAATATGTGCCCTAGGTACTGTATCTAGGGTTTATAGAAATCACACTCGCTAAACTTACCGTAAAGTTGATGTTCTCGCAGTATTTGTAATACTATCCAGAGATGTTCTTTGTGTTCTTCTTCATTCTTGGAGTAGATCAGAATGTCGTCGATGAAGACTTGAACGAACTTGTCTAGGTATTTACTAAAGATGTTGTTCATCATGCACATAAAGTTGACAGGTGTGTTAGTCAATCCAAAAGGCATGACCACAAATTTGTAATGGTTGTATCGGGTTCAGAATGTGGTCTTACTGATGTCTTCATCACGGATTCTCACCTAGTGATATCCAGACCGTAGGTTGATCTTTGAGAAGATCATCGTTCGTTCGACTTGATCAAACAAATCATCAATTCTAGGGAGTGGGTAACGGTTCTTGATGGTCAATTTGTTGAGTTGGCGGTAATCGATGCACATCCGCATCGTACCATCCTTCTTCTTGACAAAGAGTATTGGTGCTCCCCAGGGAGACACACTAGGTCGGATATAACCTTTCTTGATCAACTCTTGTAGATGAAGTTTGAGTTCCACCAATTTGGGTGGACTGATGCAGTAAGGGGCTTTGGAAACTGGTACGGAATTGGGTGTTAACTCTATGAAGAAATCTAGGTCTCATTTGGGTGGTAGCCCAAGTATTTCCTAGGGAAATACATCCTTGAATTCTACAAGGATTGGGAAGTCTTCGATATTTTGTTCCCTATCAGTTTCTACATTTAAAATGTTGACTGCAAAGAGTTTAAAACCATTCCTTATGCATTTCTTTGCTTGTAACGTAGATATGTGTCTTACGGAAACTTTCTTAGGGATACCTTGAATGGTGTTCTGATTCCCTTGATTATCCGTGCATAGTATTGACTTGTTCAAGTAGTTAAGTAGGGAATGATGTTCTTCTAACCAATAAATTCCTATAAGTACATCATAGGATCCTAGTGGTATGATGTTTAAATCCACCCTAGTTGGGAAACTGTTCAGATCTATCTCATAGGTTTTAACTAGTTCTGAGACTTTTTGTTTGGTACCAGTGGCTAGTTGTACCAACCATGGTTTCTTGTGGCTCACTCGGTTTAACTTACAAGTACCAACCATGGTTTCTCGTGGCTCACTCGGGATCTATTAAAATTGAGATGTCTTTGTTTGAGATCTTACCCACAATTTCAACCATAGTGGTCTAGTGGTCAGCTTGACGACTATCTAATGCGGCATAAATCCTTGGTGTTATTTCCATTTCCCCTACTGTAGGGTCTGCTTGGACATTGTGTAATACTTCGGTCGTCTTGTTGGGGCAATCCCTGAAGTAGTGGGGCCCTTGGAATTTCCAGCAAGTAACGGTCGGTGGGGCAGCTTTTTTCCCTTTGTTGAAAGTTGGTCCGTTGGAATGCGTTACGCGTGCATTCGGTCATGTATGAGTTTGGTTGAAACCTCTGTTGGGATGGAAAATATTGTTTTGTTTCCGGTAAGGTGGTGGCCTAAGACCTAGTCTTCAATTGTCTGAAAAGGTTCTGAACCTTTCCCTATTTCAGTTTATGTTATCATTTCTTGGCTGCCCATGTTCATAACAGAGTGTTACTTTGTGTAAAGTAACATCTAAGGTTTTGGGCATGTCAAATTCAATCTTTTCTCTAAAACTTGGTGGTAGACATCCCAAGAATTGCTGGATCTTGACTTTTTCATCTTTGATGTATGGAACATAATGCAGTAGATATAAAAATCTGCTTATGAAAGCCTCCATGGTTAGGGAGCCCATTTTCAATTAAAGCATTCCTTGATCATCTTGTCAAAGAATCTTTCAGACATGTATTTGACCTGAAATATTCTGCTGAAAGCATCCCATTTTATGTCCCTCATTTCTTTCCCTTTGGTGTGTTTCAAATCTCTCCACCATCTGGCTGCTTTACCATTTAGATTGTAAATGGCCAGTCAGGCTTGCATTTCACTAGAATAGTTGTGGACTTTGAAACACTTGTTCATTCCTAACAACCACTCTTCAGCCTTTTCCCCGGTATTTATCTCACCATCGTATGTTCGGGCTTTTATCTTCCTAAACTCTCCCTATAAACTGTTGTCACTTTTCCTTCTTTTCTTGCAAGGAGGTGGTGATCCGTCATTGTTGGAAGAGCTCTTACAGTCCTCTTCCAGTGACTTTGGTATGTGTTCTCCATGTTCCTCTTCTTTAGGATTGGTAGGTTTCTTTGTGTGATAGTTTCTCACTTTAAATGTATTGGCTGAGGATGTGGGCTGTATGTGGGGTTTTGCTCCTATTAAACTTTGAAGAAGAGCCTCATTTATAGCTTGTTGTTCTCGTCTTTCCTGTATGTTTTCATCTCTGAAGCTTTGGAACTCTGCCTGTAAATTCTAAATTGATTTCATCAAATCCGAGTTTAACTCCACCATGATTTCTTGCTCTTGTGGTAGTGAGTTTAAATTCCCTTGTATGTTGTTGTCTTTCTCTGTATTCATACTCAGACTATGTTTGTACCTACAATGTATATAAATGTCTAGAGTAGAAATCTGTTAGTTCATCAACATATATAAAATAAAATTATAAATGTATATTTTGGTTTATAGCTATCTATAGCGGGTTTTCCTTCTTGTAATGAGCCCAATAGGTCACATAGTGTTGTAGATGGGCTCTGATACCACATGTAATGTCCCTAAATTAGTGAAAATTAAAAAAAAATCAGATTACTAAATACACTACCCAAAATCAGATAATGTAATGTAAATTAACTTCAGTATTGGGAAGTTGAGTTTGGTAACTCTATGTGATGCCGTGGAGGCTACGTTCTAAGATAGTTACTTTAAAAAGTTGTATAATATGCGGAAGCAATGATAAGTGACAAGCATAATTCTGTTTGGTAGACCTAATGTCTTTTTCTTTAAGTGGCTTGTCTGTAAAGTCCTAAATGCATGTTTGTTTCTGTTATAAATTTTAAACTGGTTTACATCATTAATCCAGGCCTGATGGACTTGGTGAGGGAAGGGTGAGTCCTTCGGGGGTCCTGATGTTGCTATTCGAACTGGTGACGGAATTGCTGAGAGGTAAGGGGTGATTATTGGGGATTTCTGGCTTACTTAGCAAACTTTGCTAATGCACTCATTTGCAATGTGTCTTGCAGGTATCGACACCATGGCCTTTACCTAAATTGAAAATCCTAAACTATATCTAAATCTATGCAAGATGGAGTAAGGACTTTAGCAAATGTAATAAGTCTTTGGCATAGTGAATGAATTGATTACTTTCACGATTTGAACTATAGCGTAAGGGTAGTTTATTGAAATATTAAAGAAAGTTGTTGGAGTATTAAATGTTGACATGTGAAATTGATGTGGCCATGGGGCCAGCTGGGTACAAGGGTTTTTCCCTACTCTTCACTTTTGCATTTGGTCATTTTTGTGGTTTCCTGGCCGAGTGTGGATCCTGGATGCGTCAGTTTTTGGGAGGTCTCTGAACTGAGCTACGCTCATGATCAATGCCCATGTTGTCTTCGATGTGAGGGAAGGGAGAACCATGGCATTTGAGCAACATGTAACTTCTATCCCGTAGCTTAAAGGTTTACTCATCTAAATTGTAAGTATTTCGTTTCTCATCAGAGGTTGACTCATGGTTTTGTTTATGTGATTTCACTAGCAGGTGGTGGGTGATGGTCCTTACGGTGTTGGGCACTAGCAAGTGACTAAAACTTGGTCTTTTGCATAAAACAATGGTAAGTCCAGGTTTCTCCAACCTCCTCTCCTTCCTGTCGCAGCTATGGGGGAGAGTACTATTTTTGTTTTGAAAGTGGAACTTCGTGATGCCCCTTGGCTCACTGTAATTTATTTGAAGTTCCTATGGGGTATCCTTTTCGCTGGACTAGTATCTTGAAAGTGGGTGATGCGTTTCTTTTGTTCATGGTGGGGGTAACCCTGGAGGGTCTTCACTTTTGATGCAGTAGTTTGACAATTTTGGCTCTGCGAAATCTTTTAAACTTTTAATTAGAAATCATACCTATGTTGTGTAAATGGGTTTTGAAAAGGATACTGGGTATTGTTCTTTCAACTGCGTTTTCATAATGAATGCCTATGGGTTCTCTATTGGGGTGTATGATCTCTTTTGGGGAAGATTAACGTGCTACTTATAGGTAGATAGATCTTTACAATATTCTGGAAATCGTAATGTATGCAGACTTCTGCATTTTTGTTTTGGTAGGAAGAGACTATTTTTAATGGTAATGTATGTCTAATTCGCTAATAATATAGCTTTAATGTGAAATCGTTGGCATGTTGGTCAAATTTGGTATGGACTTCAGATTTACTCTTCCTATGGATTTCGTGGAAGTTTCCTCTGTAATGGATGAGTGTTTTTAATTTAAGTTTTCATTTAGGAAAATGTTTGAATGCTGCACTATAGTGTATGGTTTCACCTAGGGTAGAAAGAATGAATGCGAATCTCAAACTAGGGAGGGCAACTCATAATTTATGGTTTTCTTGATTTCTGGAAAGTATATACACTGTGTTTTAATTTCACTATTGTTGACATAGAATCTGAAGGCCACAGCTATGTTTAAATGCTAGATTTCGATACTTTATGATGCGTTGGTATGATCTGGGAGCTTTTCAGTAATGTCGTTACTTTAGAATGCCTCTCTCTCTCTATATATATATATGAGAAACGTTTTTTTTAAGCAAATAATAATATTATTATTATTATTACTATTAATAATAATATTAACTTTGAGAGCTAACTTATGCATAGCCTTTATGCATGTCATTTGACATATGAATATTTAATTATTCAATAATTTAGTTATGGTACTTTTCTTTGATTTATTTATGTATATACCATAATACTTCTTTTAAATATTAAGTACAAGGTCCAACTCTTTGGATGGGTCTTTTGGTAAGCTTGGATAGTTGGCTTTGTTAGGTACCTCTAGGTCTCTCTCTTGCATGTTGGATTCCCTCATTTAACATGGTATTTCCCACAGTACTTGATGATAGATAGAAAATGATTCATTTAACCAATTTAAATAATTGTGATGAATATAAGTGCTATTCAAAGTCTTCTCGACTCAACACTTTTATGATCAAGTAACCCCGAGTGCTCTTCAAAGCTTTAACTCAACACTCTTCGCATGGGCATTACGCTAGTGCAATTCTAAAGCGTCCTGCACAACACTAGTACTAGAATGTGGTTGTGAATCACATCGAGAATGTATAATGACCTCGGATCCGATATTCATTTATCAAGCTTGGAGTGCTCCAGGGCTCCTTCCCAACACTCAATGTACATCGGGGCTTATTCCCAGTACATAATAAACTCCTCTAGGTACATTGGGGCTTATTCCCAGTATTTAAGTAATCAGTGTATTCCTTAGTCCATGCTCAACACACCATATAAGGCAATCATGTAAATCATAACTCTGCACAGAATGTAACAAAAGGTGACCTCAGTATATTAGGGTTTTGTACCCAATTGTCATAACCAAAACATAATCAATCTTTTAGGGATTTCTTGCCCAATATATAACAATAATGAATCAGTCAGGGTCCACACCCAATATGAAAATATATAGAAAGAAATGAATCATGTGCACTAGGTCTTATTACCAATAATCAAAACAAATCATATGTGTTGGGGCTTTAGGCCCAATATATAATATCATAAATAGTTAATCAAAATTTGGGATATTAAATCCCTCCCCGCTTAGAACAACACTGTCCCGGTGTTCTAGGGACTAGAAATAAAGTCATGAAATAAGGCGAGGTATGCCTCTTTCATGCTTGCCTCATTTTCCCAAGTAGCCTCCTCTGGTCCAACGTGCCTCCATTGCACTTTCAACTGGGTAGTCGTCCTTCTTCTAAGTTGCACCTCTCTCTTGTCCAGAATGTGGAGCGGTTCTGGCATGAACAACCCTTCGAGCTCCACCTATAACAAGGACCAATCAATCACATATTTAGTATCATATACATATTTATGTAATAAGGATGCATGAAAAACATTATGAACTTTGATATGAGCTGGTAAAGCTAACTCATATGCTACTGGGCCCTTTTTGGCCAGTATCTCAAAAGGTCCACAACACCTGGGGGCTAGTTTTCCGCATCATCCTAAGCTCAAAGAGCTTCATTTTGCCTTTACTTTTAGGAATACATTTTCACCGACTTGCTAGTCTTTGTCTTTTCTTTTCTTATCCACATAACTCTTTTGGTGGTCTTGTGGCCGCTTCAAGTTTTGTTGTACTTTGGAGACTAGCTGCTCCAAGTCTTTTAGTAAATCGGGGCCTAGCATAAGTCTAACTACTAAACTATCCCAAGTCACAGTTGTCTGACACTTCCTGACGTAGATTACCTCGAAAGGGATCATCTTGGCAGAGGTTTGGTATCCGTTGTTGTAGGCAAACTCTGCGAGGTGCAAATAATCTTCCCACATTGTGGGGTTGTTCATGACATACATCCTTAGCATATCCTCAAGGATTTGGTTTACTCGTTCCATTTGTCCGTCATTTTGGGGATGGTATGTGGTACTGAATTGTAGTTGTGTCTCCAAAACGGATAACAATGCCCTCTAGAAGTTTCTAGTGAAATTCGTGTCTCGATCGGAAATGATTGCCTTGGGTATCCCATGCAATCAAAAGATTGCCTTCAGGAAGATCTCCGCAATGTGAATGGCTTTGTAGGTAGCCTTTACTGGTGTAAAGTGTGCTTCCTTGGATAACTTGTCTACTGGTACAAAGATGCAGTCACTGCTTCTTGCTTTTGGGTAAACCCATGATGAAGTCCATGCTGATGACCTCCCACTTCCACTATGGAATGGGTAAAGGTTGTAGTAAATTGGAGGGGTGTTGGTGTTCCGCTTTGACTACTAGGAACTCCTGACATTTGGTGATGAACAAAGCAATGTCGGATTTCAACTTAGGATGAAAGAAATGTTTCTTTACCTCCGATATCATCTTTTGATACCCGGGGAGCCCTGAATAGGGTTTCTGGTGGAACTCAGTGAGGATGTTAGGTCTGATGTTTCCACTTTCTGGAACATAAAGTCTCTCTTTTGACCATAGCAGTCCCGAATTGTCTATCTTATACTTCTTCTGTTGTTGGAATAACCTATCTTCTTGGATCTTTTTAAGGATCTCAACATAGAATCGGTCACTTTGACATGCCATTCGAATCCGGTGGTGTAAATATGAGTCGGTTTGACTCATGGCCACCTCATATAACATATGCGCCCGTTGACTTAACACATCGGCAATCTTGTTCTCTTTTCGCTTTATGTGTTTTAGCTCGAAGTGGTACTCAATAAGGAAGGCTAGCCAGCTGGCTTGTCTGGCGTTTAGGTATGGTTGGTCAAATAAGTATGCTAGACTCATGTTGTATGTCTTTAATAGGAACTTATTTTCCATAAGATAGTGCCTCCACATCTTTAAGGCGTGGATAATGGCGGCTAGTTCAAGATCGTGTGTGGGGTAGTTTTGTTCGTGTTCCTTTAACTTCCTCTACTCGTAACAGATAGCGAAGTCATTTTGCATAAGAACTCCACCGAGCCCTTCCTTGCTTGCATCTGTGTAAACTAGGAAGTCCCCATCAGGATCAGCAATCCGTAGGATGGGTGCACTAGTCAAAAGTTTTTTTAACTTTTGGAAACTTTCCTAGAATTTTTCCGTGCAAAGAAATTTGGTTGTTTTCTTCTCCAAGGTTGTCATAGCACAAGCAATTCAAGAGAAGTTCTCAATGAACTTTCGGTAGTACCCGGCTAACCGTAAGATTGATCTTATGTCGGTTAGACATGTGGGGGTAAGCCATTCTTCTATGGATTTAATCTTCTTGAGGTCAACTGCTATCCCCTTCTCCGAGATGATATGCCCTAGGTACCATATCTGGGGTTTGTAGAAATCACACTTGCTAAACTTAGCGTAAAGTTGATGTTCTCGCAGTATTCATAATACTATCCGGAGATGTTCTTCGTGTTCTTCCTCATTCTTGGAGTAGATCAGAATGTCGTCGATGAAGACTAGAACGAACTTGTCTAGGTATTTACTAAAGATGTTGTTCATCATGCACATAAAGTTGGTAGGTGTGTTAGTCATTCTGAAAGGCGTGACCACAAACTCGCAATGGTCGTATTGGGTTCGGAATGCGGTCTTACTGATATCTTCATCACGGATTCTCACCTGGAGATATCCAAACCATAGGTCGATATTTGAGAGGATCCCACTCCTCCGACTTGATCAAACAAGTCATCAATTCTAGGGAGCGGGTAACGGTTCTTGATGGTCAATTTGTTGAGTTGGCGGTAATCAATGCACATCTGCATCTTACCATCCTTCTTCTTGACAAAGAGTATTGGTGCTCCCCAGGGAGACACACTACGTTGGATATAACCTTTCTCGATCAACTCTTGTAGCTAAAGTTTGAGTTCCACCAATTCTGCTGGACTCATGTGGTAAGGGGCTTTGGAAACTGGTATGGAATCGGGTGTTAACTCTATGGAGAAATCTAGGTCTCGTTTGGGAGGTAGCCCAGGTATTTCCCAGGGAAACACATCCTTGAATTCTACAAGGACTGGTAAGTCTTCGATCTTTTGTTCCCTATTAGTTTCTACATTTAAAATGTTGACTGCAAAGAGTTTAAAACCCTTCCTTACGCATTTCTTTGCTTGTAAGGCAGATATCTATCTTACAGAAACTTTCATAGGGATACCTTGAATGGTCTTCTGATTCCCTTGATTATCCATCCATAGTATTGACTTGTTCAAGTAGTCAAGTAGGGAATGATGTTCTTCTAACCAATCCATTCCTATAAGTACACCGTAGGATCCTAGTGGTAGGATGTTTAAATCCACCCTAGTTGGGAAACCATTCAGATCTATCTCACAGGTTTTAACTAGTTCTGAGACTTTTTGTTTGGTACGAGTGGCTAGTTGTACCAACCATGGTTTCTCGTGGCTCACTCGGTTTTACTTACATGTATCAACTATCTTAGGGGAGATGTAACTCCGGCATGCACAAGGATCTATTAAAATTTATATGTCTTTGTTTGAGATCTTACCCTCAATTTCAACTATAAAGGCCTAGTGGTCATCTTGCCAGCCATCCAATGTGGCATAAATCCTTGGTGATATTGCCATGTCCCCTACTGTAGCGCCTGCTTGGACATTGTGTAATACTGTGGCCGTCTTGTTGGGGCAATCCCTGAAGTAGTGCAGCCCTTGGCATTTCCAGCAAGTAATGGTCGGTGGGGCAGCCTTTGCCCTTTTGTTGAAAGCTGGTTCATTGGAATGCGGTAGGGGTGCATTTGGTCGTGTATGAGGTTGGTTGAAACCTCTATTGGGAGGGAAACTATTGTTTTGTTTCCAATAAGGAGGTGGCCTAAAACTTGGTCTCCAGTTGTCTGAAAAGGTTCTGAACCTTTCCCTATTTCTATTTATGTTATAATTCCTTGGTTGCCCATGTTCATAACAGAGTCTTGCTTTGTGTAAAGTCACGTCTAAGGTTTTGGGCATGTCCAATTCAATCTTTTCTCTAAAATTTGGTGGTAGACATCCCAAGAATTGCTGGATCTTGACTTTTTCAACTTTGATGTACGGAACATAATGCAGTAGATATAAAATTTTGTTTATGAAAGCCTCCATGGTTAGGGAGCCCAATTTCAATTCATGGAATTCTTTGATCTTATTGTCAAAGAATCTCTCAGACATGTATTTGACCTGAAATATTCTACTAAAACCATCTCATTTTATGTCGCTGATTTCTTTCCCTCTGGTGTGCTTCAAGTCTCTCCACCATCTGGCTGCTTTACCATTTAGATTGTAAATGGCCAGTCGGGCTTGCATTTAACTAGAATAGTTATGGACTTGAAATACTTGGTCATTCCTAATAGCCACTCTTCAGCTTTTTCCTAGGTATTTATCTCACTATCATATGTTGGGGCTTTTATCTTTCTGAACTCTCCCTATAAACTGTCATCACTTTTCCTTCTTTTATTGCAAGGAGGTGGTGATCCGTTATTGTTGGAAGAGCTCTTACTGTCCTCTTCCAGTGACTCTTGTCTATGTTCTCCATGTTCCTCTTCTTTAAGACTGGTAGGTTTCTTTGTGTGATAGTTTCTCACTTTAAATGTATTGGCTGAGGATGTGGGTTGTCCGTGGGGTTTTTCCCCTGTTAAACTCTAAAGAAGAGCCTCATTTATAGCTTGTTGTTCTCGTCTTTCCTGTATATTGTCGTCTCTCAAGCTTTGGAACTCTGCCTGTAAATTCTGCATTGATTTCATCAAGTCTGAGTTTAACTCCACCACGATTTCTTGCTCTCGTGGTAGTGAGTTTAAATTCCCTTGTATGTTGTTCTCCTTCTCTGTATTCATACTTAGACTGTGATTGTACCTGCAATGTATATAAATGTCTAGAGTAGAAATCTGTTAGTTCATCAACATATATACAATAAAATTATAAATTTATATTTTGGTTTATGGGTATCTGTAGCAGATTGTCCTTCTTGTCATGAGCCCAATAGGTCACATAGTGTTGTAGCTAGGATTTGATACCACTTGTAATGTCCCTAAATTAGTGAAAATTAAAAAAATTTCAGATTACTAAAAACACTACCCAAAATCAGATAATGTAATGTAAATTAACTTCAGTACTGGGAAGTTGAGTTTGGTAACTCTATGTGATGTTGTGGAGGCCAGGTTCTAAGATAGTTAGTTTCAAAAGTTGTATAATCTGCGGAAGCAATGATAAGTGATAAGCATAATTCTGTTTGGTAGACTTAATGTCTTTTTCTTTAACTGCCTTGTCTGTAAAGTCCTAAATGCATGTTTGTTTCTGTTATAAATTTTAAACTAGTTTACATCATTAATCCAGGCCTGATGGACTTAGTGAGGGAAGGGTGAGTTCTTCTAGGGTCTTGATGTTGCTATTCAAACTGTCGGCGGAACTACTGAGAGGTAAGGGGTGAGTATTGGGGGTTTCTGACTTACTTAGCAAACTTTGCTAATGCACTCATTTGCAATGTGTCTTGCAGGTATCAACACCATGGCCTTTACCTAAATTGAAAATCCTAAGCTATATATAAAGCTATGCAAGATGGACTAAGGACTTTAGCAAATGTAATAAGTCTTTGGCATAGTGGATGGATTGGTTACTTTCACGATTTGAACTATAGCGTAAGGGTAGTTTATTGAGATATTAAAGAAAGTTGTTGGAGTATTAAATGTTGACATGCGAAATTCAAGTGGCCATGGGGCCAGCTGGACACAAGGATTTTTCCCTACTCTTCACTTTCACATTTGGTCATTTTCGTGGTTTCCTGGCCAAGTGTGGCTCCTGGTTGCATCAGTTTTTGGGAGGGCTCTGAACTGATCTACGCTCATAGTCAGTGCCCTTGTTGTCTTCGATGTGAGGGAAGGGAGAACCATGGAATTTCACCAACATGTAACTTCTATCCTGTAGCTTAAGGTTTTACTCATCTAAACTATAAGTCTTTCGTTTCTCATCAGAGGTTGACTCATGGTTTTGTTTATGTGATTTCACTAGCAGGTGGTGGGTGATGGTGCTTACGGGGTTGGGTGCTAGCAGGTGACTAAAACTTGGTCTTTGGCATAAAAGAATGGTAAGTCCAGGTTTCTCCAACTTCCACTCCTTCCTGTCACAACTATGGGGGAGAGTACTATTTTTGTTTTGAAAGTGGAACTTTGTGATGCCCCTTAGCTCAATGTAATTTGTTTGAAGTTCCTATGGGGTCTCCTTTTGTCTGGACCGGTATCTAGAAAGTGGGTGATGCATTTCTTTTGTTCATGGTGGGCGTAACCCTGGAGGGTCTTCACTTTTGATGCAATAGTTTGACTAATTTGGCTCTGCGAAATCTTTTAAACTTTTAAATAGGAACGATACCTATGTTGTGTAAATGGGTTTTGAAAAGGATACTGGGTATGGTTCTTTCAACTACATTTTCATAATGAATGCCTATGGGTTCTCTGTTGGGGTGTATGATCTCTTTTGGGGAAGATTATCGTGCTACTGATAGGTAGATAGATCTTTACAATATTCTGGAAATCGTAATGTATGCAGACTTATGCATTTTTTTTTTGGTAGGAAGAGACTATTTTTAATGGTAATGTATGTCTAATTCGTTGATAATATAGTTTTGATGTGAAATCGTTGGCCTATTGGTAAAATGTTGTCGGGACTTCGGATATTCTCTTCCTATGGATTTTGTGGAAGTTTCCTCTATAATAGACGAGGGTTTTTAATTTAAGTTTTCATTTAGGAAAATGTTTGAATGCTACACTGTAGTGTATGGTTTCGCGTGGGGTAGAAAGAATGAATGCGAATATCAAACTAGGGAAGGAAACTCGTAATTTATGGTTTTCTTGATTTCTGGAAAGTATAAACACTGTGTTTTAATTTCACTGTTGTTGATAAAGAATCTGAAGGCCACAGCTATGTTTAAATGCTAGATTTCGATACTATATGATGCGTTGGTATGATCTCGGAGTTTTTGCAGTAATGTCATTAATTTACAATGCCTCTATCCGTATCTGTGATTTTATGTTTAAAATGATGGCAGAGGGATTTGATACTTGAACCTGGGTTTTACCAAAACTTTAAAAGTGTTGGGTTCCAAGAGAAGAATCTGTATGATTGCTATCCTATGGTTTAGTTTATCCAATCGAATTTGTATAAGTTTGTTTTTCCAAGAAATAAAGAATTAAACCCTAGTTAAAATGATACAAGTGCAAAAAGAAAAGGGAGGTACAGTAAATAGGATTTTAGAAGAAAATGCGATTTCAAATATATAAGGTTTCAAGAATTTAGTCAACAATTGAAATATCAGTTCAATTTCTAAAGCTTCTGCTGACATGGGTGTCTAGCACGAGCTAGCTTAGCTAGCCCTGCTAGACCCTGGGAAGGTTTAGTTCAAAATCCTAATCTTAACAACAAAAATAATTCTTAAAGAAATCTTTGATCCTAAACTGAAACCCGGAGAGCCCATGCCCATTGGCCCTTCCTCTATGAAAGAGATAAAATTATAAAGTTTAGAAAAACAGTTGCTGCATAATAAATCCTACTTTAAGTTCCTAATTCTATTTGAGTTAAATGGAAAATTTGTAGTTCATAACTGGTTACTTTGAAGCTTGATCCTCCTTTACAGAACCTGCACTCTCAAACAATAATTAATGGAGAAAACTTATGGAATTAGCTGACCTGTCGAATGATCTTTAACTGAATAACTTTGGGACTACTATGTTCCTCCCAACCATGACCCTAACACCGTTCCTGGTTCTAACTGGATCCCCCCGAGCTGGTTCCAACGTGCAATAGGAGAAGTAGAGGCCCTAAGGCAGCTTGCTGATCAGATCTGTAATGTATAGTAGGCTGTTACAGTTCTGCAGAGTAATTCTCTTCAATTACCACAAGGGAATGATGAAAATGAAAGAGATCCTCTTCTTTTGGGATCTGCCCTCTTTTATAGGTGTGTTCTGTTTGGAACATAACTGTTTGAATAATAATATATATTTAGTTTTTAATTAAATTTTAAATATATTATCCTTAAAAGATATTTTACTAAATATCTTACTCCTAGTTTATCTAGGAGTTTTATTTGTTTTAAGTGGATGTAACGTAAGTTAACTCATAAATATTAATAATAATAATGATATATATTATTACTAATATTAATAATACAATTAATAATAATACTATTAATAATATTAATAGGATGGTAATGTGAGAGTCACTCTATGCATAACCCTTATGCAATATATATATATATATATATATATATATATATATATATATATATATATATATATATATATATGAGAAACGTTTCTTTTAAGAAAATAATAATAATATTATTAATAATAATATTAATAATAATATTAACTTTGAGAGCTAACTTATGCATAGCCTTTATGCATGTCATTTGACATATGAATATTTAATTATTCAATAATTTAGTTATGGTACTTTTCTTTGATTTATTTATGTATATACCATAATACTTCTTTTAAATATTAAGTACAAGGTCCAACTCTTTGGAGGGGTTTTTGGTAAGCATGGATAGTTGGCATAGTTAGGTACCTCTAGGTCTCTCTCTTGCATGTTGGATTCCCTCGTTTAACATGGTAGTTCCTGCAGTACTTGATGATAGATAGAAAATTATTCATTTAACCAATTTAAATAATTGTGATGAATAGAAGTGCTATTCAGAGTTTTCTCGACTCAACACTTTTAAGATCAAGTAACCCCGAGTGCTATTCATAGCTTTAACTCAACACTCTTCACATGGGCATTACGTTAGTGCAATTCCATAGTGTCCTGGTCAACACTAGTACTAGAATGTGGTTGTGAAGCACATCTAGAATGTATAATGGCCTCGGATCCGGTATTCATTTATCAAGCTTGGAGTGCTGCAGGTCTCCTGCCAAACACTCAATGTACATCGGAGGTGACGCCTAATACATAATAAACTCCTCTAGGTACATCAGGGCTTATGCCCAATACATAGGTCATGTATGTGTTCCTAAGTCCATGCTCAACACACCATGTAATTCAATCATGTAAATCATAACTTTGCACAGTATGTAACAAAAGGTCACCTTAGTATATTATGGTTTTGTACCCAATTCCCATAACCAAAACATAATCATTCCATTAGGGATTTCTTGGCTAATATATAACAATAATGCATTAGTTAGGGTCCATGCCCAATATGCAAATCTATAAAAAGAAATTAATCATGTGCACTAGGGCTTATTCCCAATAATAAAAAAAAATCATATGTGTTGGGGCTTTAAGCCCAATATATAATATTAGAAATAGTTAATCAAAATTCGAGATATTACATCCCTCCCTGCTTAGAACAACACCTTCCCGGTGTTCTAGGGGCTATATATAGAGTGATGAAATAAGGTGGGCTATGCCTCTTTCATGGTTGCCTCATTTTCCCTAGTAGCCTCCTTTGGTCCGAAGTGCCTCCATTGCATTTTCAACTGCGTGGTGGTCCTTCTTCTATGTTGCACCTCTCTCTTGTCCAAGATGTGGAGCGGCTCCGTCATGAAATCCCCTTTAGACTCCACCTGTAACAAGGACCAGTCAATCACATGTTTAGTATTTTATACATATTTCCTTAATAAGGATGCATGAAAAACATTATGAACTTTGACATGAGCTAGTAAAGCTAACTCATATGCTACTGGGCCTTTCTTGGCCAGTATCTCAAAAGGTCCACAAAACCTGGTGGCTAGTTTCCTGCATCGTCCTAAGCTCAAAGAGCTTCGTTTTTCCTTTACTTTTAGGAAGACATTTTTCACCGACCTAGTAGTCTTTGTCTTTTCTTTTCTTATCTGCATAACTCTTTTGGCGATCTTGTGCCTCCTTCAAGTTTTGTTGTACCTTGGAGACTAGCTGCTCCAAGCGTTTTCATAAATCGGGGCCGAGCATAAGTCTATCTACTGGACTATCCCAAGTCACAGGTGTCTGACACTTCCTGCCATAGATTAGCTTGAAAGGGATCATCTTGGAAAAGGTTTGGTATCCATTGTTGTAGGAAAACTTTGCAAGGTGCAAATAATCTTCCCACTTTGTGGGGTTGTTCATGACATACATCCTTAGCATATCCTCAAGGATTTGGTTTACTTGTTCTGTTTATCTGTCGGTTTGGGGATGGTGCGTGGTATTGAATTGTAGTTGTGTCTCTAAACCAAAGAACAATGCCCTCCAAAAGTTCCTAGTGAACTTTGTGTCTCGATCAGAAATGATTTCCTTGGGTATCCCATGCAATCGAAAGATCTCCTTCAGGAAGATCTCCGCCCTGTGAATGCATTTGTAGGTAGACTTTACTGGTATAAAATGTGTTTCCTTACATAACTTGTCTACCACTACAAAGATGGAGTCATTTTGCCTCTTACTTTTGGGTAAACCCATGATGAAGTCCATGATAATGACCTCCCACTTCCACTTTGGAATGGGTAAAGGTTGTAGTAAACCGGAGGGGTGTTGGTGTTCCGCTTTGACCAGTTGGCACTCCTGACATTTGGCGATGAACAAAGCAATGTCGGCTTTCAACTTAGGCCAAAAGAAATGTTTCTTTATTGCCGATATCATCTTTTGATACATGGGGTGCCCTGAATAGGGTTTATGGTGGAACTCAGTGAGGATGTTAGGTCTGATGTTTCTGATTTCTGGAACATAAAGTCTCTCTTTTGACCATAGCAGTCCGACTCGTCTATCTTATACTCCTTCTCTTGTTGGAATAACCTATCCTCTTGGATCTTTTTAAGGGTCTCGACATACAATCGGTCACCTTGACATGTCGTTCGAATTCGGTGGTGTAAATCTGAGTCGGTTTGACTCATGGCAACCTCATATAACATATGGGCCCATCGACAATCTTGTTCTCTTTTCCCTTTATGTGTTTTAGTTCGAAGTGGTACTCACTAAGGAAGGCTAGCCACCTGGCTTGTCTGGCGTTTAGGTCCGGTTGGTCAACTAATTACTTTAGACTCATGTTGTATGTCTTTAATAGGAACTTCTTTCCCATAAGATAGTGCCTCCACATATTTAAGGCGTGGATAATGGCGGCTAGTTCAAGATCGTGTTTGGGGTAGTTCTGATTGTGTTCCTTGAACTTCTTTTACTCATAAAAATCAATGAAGTCATTTTGCATAATAACTCCACCGAGCCCTTCCTTGCTTGCATCTGTGCAAACCACGAAATCCCCATCGAGATCAGTAATCTGTAGGATGGGTGCACTAGTCAAAGGTTGTTTTAACATTTGGAAACTTTCCTCGCATTTTGTCGTGCAAAGAAATTTGGTTGTTTTCTTTTGCAAGGTTGTCATAGGACAAGCAATTGGAGAGAAGTTCTCAATGAACTTTTGGTAGTACTTGGATAACTGTAAGAATGATCTTATATCGGCTACGCATGTGGGGTAGGCCATTCTTCTATGGCTTTAATCTTCTCACGGTCAACTACTATCCCCTTCTCCAAGATGATGTTATCGTAGTATTCGTAATACTATCCGGATATGTTCTTCATTGTCATACTAATGTCTTCATCACGTAGTCTCACCTGGTGATATTCAGACAATAGGTCGATATTTGAGAATATCTTCACTCCTCCGACTTGATAAAAAAGTCATCAATTCTAGGGAGTGGGGAATGGTTCTTCATGGACAGTTTGTTGAGTTGGAGGTAATCGATGCACATTCGGATTGTACCATCCTTCTTCTCGACAAAGAGTATTGGTTCTCCCTAGAGAGACACACTAGGTCGGATATAACCTTTCTCAATCAAATCCTATAGCCGAAGTTTGAGTTCCACCAATTCGAGTGGACTCATACGGTAAGGGGCTTTGGAAACTAGTACAGAACCGGGTGTTAACTCTATGGAGAAATCTAGGTCTCGTTTGGGCAGTAGCCTAGGTATTTCCTAGGGAAATACATCCTTGAATTCTACAAGGACTGGGAAGTCTTTGATCTTCTGTTCCATATCAGTTTCTACGGTTTGAATGTTGAATGGAAAGAGTTTACAACCCTTCGTTACGCATTTCTTTGCTTGTAAGGAAGATATTTGTCTTACTGAAACTTTCCTAGGGATACCTTGAATGGTCTTCTGATTCTCTTGATTATCCGTGCATAGTATTGACTTGTTCAAGCAATCAAGTAGGGCATGATGTTCTTCTAACCAATCCATGCCTATAAGTACATCATAGGATCCTAGTGGTAGGATGTTTAAATGCACCCTAGTTGGGAAACCGTTCATATCTATCTCATAGGTTTGAACTAGTTCAGAGACTTTTCGTTTGGTACCAGTGGCTAGTTGTACCAACCATGGTTTCTCATGGCTCACTTAGTTTAACCTACAAGTATCAAAAAATCTTAGTGGAGATGTAACTCTGGCATGCACCAAGATCTATTAAAACTGATATGGATTTGTTTGAGATCTTACCCTCAATTTCAACCATAGTGGCCTAGTGGTCAGCTTGCCAGCCATCCAATGCGGCATAAATACTTGGTGTTCTTTCCATGTCCCCTACTATAGGGTCTACTTGGAAATTGTGTAATACTCCGTCTGTCTTGTTGGGGCAATCCCGGAAGTAGTGGGGCCGTTGGCATTTCCAGCAAGTAACGGTCCATGGGGAAGCTTTTTCCCCTTTGTTTAAAGATGGTTTGTTGGCATTCAGTGTTGATCCATTTGGTCGTGTATGAGGTCTATTAGGAATGAAACTATTGTTTTGTTTCCAGTAAGGTGGTGGCGTAAAACCCAATCTTCGGTTGTCTGAAAAGGTTCTGAACCTTTCCCTATTTCTGTTTATGTTATCATTCCCTGGCAGCCCATGTTCATAACAGAGTCTTGCTTTGTGTAAACTCACGTCTAAGGTTTTGGGCATGTCAAATTCAATCTTTTCTATAAAATTTGGTGGTAGACATCCCAGGAATTGTTGGATCTTGAATTTTTAATCTTTTATGTATATAACATAATGCAGCAGATCTGAAAATCGGTTTATGAAAGCCTCCATGGTTAGGGAGCCCATTTTCAATTCATGGAATTCTTTGATCTTCTTGTCAAAGAATCTTTCAGACATGTATTTGTCCTGAAATATTATGCTTAAAGCATCCCATTTTATGTCCCTCATTTCTTTCCCTTTGGTGTGCTTCAAATCTCTCCACCATCTGGCTGCTTTACCATTTAGATTGTAAATGGCCAGTCTACTAGAATAGTTGTGGAATTTGAAATACTTGTTCATTCCTATCAACCAATTTTTAGCCTTTTCCCAGGTATTTATCTCACCATCGTATGTTGGGGCTTTTATCTTTCTGAACTCTCCCTGTAAACTGTCATCACTTTTCCTTCTTTTCTTGCAAGGAGGTGGTGATCCATCATCATTGGAAGAGCTCTGACAGTCCTCTTACATTGACTCCGGTATGTGTTCTTTCTATTCCTATTCTTTAGGATTGGTAGGTTTCTTTGTGTGATAGTTTCTCACTTTAAATGTATTGGATGACGATGTGGGATGTCCGTGGGGTTTTGCCCCTGTTAAGGATGATGATTCGTAAATTAACTTCAGCATTGATAAAAATAATATATATACCGGTACTTGTTTGCGGCATTTAAAATTTTAGGTTTTCCTAAATAACATAATCTCACTAGTTGTAAATATCTTGGTTTTGCGGAAGCGATGTGTAGTGTAGGTAAAGAAATTCTGTCGCAATTGTACCAATGCTAGAGTATTAATATAAAACTAAAGAAAAATTCCTTCATACTGTTTCAAGAAATCATGTGCATGAGTATAAAATTCTACTTGGTAACTTTAGGTGAGATGGACCCTTATTGATGAAAGTGGAGGCCTATGATAGAGACTGAGGTTTACAAAGAGAAAAGGTACCCCCGGCAAAGCTGCCGAGAGGTAAGGGTATTCATGGAAGTTATGGACTTACTTAGCATTTCACTAATGTATTCTTTCATGTTTGTATGTAAGTACTATCATGAGAAAAAGAAAAATAACTCTCCTTTATTAAATCCTACCATGATGTGTGAGCATGCTATATGATGAAAGTGTGAAAGACCAAAGTGAAAAGGCTATAGTGTAAATGGCTTTTGGTGTAAATACAATGGTGTAAATACTTTGGGAAATCATCCACTAATTCGTTGATATCTATATGACCTTATACTATAGTGCTTGAGTGATAAATCAAACCGCATTAAATGCAAAGTTGGTGAGTATTAACTGCTCCCCATGATACCAACGTGTTGTGGAACCAGCTGGCATAGAGGGTTTCGAAGTTTGGGGTTTACACTTGTAAATGTTACCCTGCATTTTCATTTAGCTTTGTTGAGTCCTGCATTGGGTTTTGGGAGAGGGTTTTGTGCCCTGACCTAAGCTACGCTCATGGTCCGTGCACCTGGTAGCTGCTAAGATGATGGAGAATGGAAATACAATACCAAGCTTAGGTAATATTTCCCTTCTAATCGTCATTCCTTTCCTTCTACTTCTGTGTTTAGTCGTTGGTTGTTTAAGCATCTCAGGGTTTAACTGGAGAGTGTTATGGTGATGACAGGTGATGGGTGGTGAGACCTTCTGCATGGTTTGTTGTACGTATTCAGGACATTCGACAACATGGGAACATGAAGGGTAAGTCCAGATTTTGCTAATGTTACCCTTTCCTCTCGCCTCTATGGAGTGGTACTGTTTGTAGTCGTTATAAGGAACTTCATGGATCCCCTTTTTGGTTTCACTGTAACTTCTTAGAGTTATTGGAATGTCACCATTTGGCTAGACCATTTGTTAAAATGTATTAAGTTGTAAGGTCTGTGGTTGACACAAGAGGGTTTCGTTTTGAAAGTATCTTGGAACTATAAGCTCTCTCAGGATTTGGAGAATGGGAGAAAAATACATACCTTTATATATATGAATTCGTAGTTTTGGAATGGTATAAATAATGACCTGTGTTTTTTTTTCTATTTGAAACAATGTCTGAATGAAGAATAGGGATAGTGTTGGCCTTTGTGTTTTCTATTAGACTTTGAACCTATAATAATGAAACGTGAAGATAATTAGTCTCTGTGTTTTCTTTATGGGAATTATATGGCTAAAGAGTATAGATCTTCCATGTGGCTATCATGGCTCTGCCTGTTGAATGGTATAGATAATCTTAGTTTTAAAAGCTTCTAATAAAAATGATGTGTTGGTAGGAGAAGCGTAACCCTTCTCTGGTTTACTTACATGCCTGTGGGGTTTCGCTTTGGTTCTTCTTGTTGCGTTGTCTAGTAAATGCTTTAAATAAAAGAGAAGGCTTGATGAAAGTAATAGAGGGATTCGATCCCTTGCCTCACAATTACATTTAATGAATGGCTGTATGGGGTTGCTAACTGATAAGGAAATTTTTTGTTGGATGTGGATTTTTGGTTCTGTGTGTTACTACTATGTTGTTGGCTAAATGTAACATAGTAGGGTCTTCCTGAAAATGTGAATGAGATTTGATCTCTTGACCTGTATTTTGATGGGCTAAAAGTAATGTAGTTTAATGATATGAAATGCATTGTTTGGTTGTGGGATTCACTCCATGAAATAGTAGCCAATCCCGTGAGGGTTTTGGGATCAGAAAAATATTATAACGTAAGATGTAATAAGCCATGTCTAAGTCTACGATTTGAAATCGAAATCCTTGAAATGCCTATTGTGTTTTCGTTATAATGGATTGTCTGTTGGCTGGAAAACATAGCTAAGGGTTTGAGGAAATTCGTTGATATTTGAAAAGCTTGTAATACTATGTAAAGCGTTCTTACTAATGTGTAATGTATTCGATAAGATCTGGGAATAAAGTTACGGAAATATAATTTCTGTTTTAAAAGGAAAGATCTCTAACATGATTTTGTTTATCTTCCTAGATTTTTATAAGGATAACAGAACTAAAGAAACACGTAATTATAAGTCTGAAAGCAATCTGATTTCATAACATTGATGAGGAGAAAAGAACTCTGATGTCTAAATTTATAAAGAAAGGACTTCTAGGCTTTCGAGTTGCATGGATGTCTGGCACAGGCTAGCTTGGCTAGACCTGCTAGACATTCTACTGGTTTCTAAAACGCAATCTCTGAATTTAATAAGGTCTGATTTTGCTCCTATGAGAAATCTATATTTAACACAATTCAGGATAAAAACAAAATAGTGCTAAGATAACAAACTTCTATTATAACTTGAAATGGGAGATTAATAATCCATACCTGGTTTCCTTGTGACTTGATCCTCTCCTGCAGTAGCCTGCACACTCAAACAATAATTAGTGTAGAAACTTATGAGCTTAGCTGACATGTTAGAATGATTCCTTAGATGGATAACTTTGGGACTACCATGTTCCTACCAACCATGATTCTACAACTGTTCCTAGTTCTATCTGGATCCCGCCGAGCTAGTTCCAACATGTAATAAGAGATAGAGGCCCTAAGTTTACTGTTGGTTCAAATCTGGAAATTTATGTGGACTGCTTCAGTTCTTGGAGTAGAAAATTCTCTTTGATTACCATAAGTGGATGATAATGAAAAAGATGATGATCCCCCATTCTTGCGATTTGCCCTCTTTATGTAGGGGAGTCTTGAATTATGACTGTTTGAATAATTACTTAATTTCTTTAAAATAAATAATTAATATTCATAAAAGATATTACTACTAAATATCTAGTCCTTGTTGAACTAGGACTCTTCATTTGTTTTTAATATAAGTGATTTTAGCTTAACCTTTTCATAAAATTAATAATAATAATAATGATTATATTTCAATCTAAATATTAATACATTATTAATAATATTTAAATAATGTGGTAGCCCACTATGCATAAACTACATGCAATAAATGTATTTTATAAAAAAATAAAGAATAGCATCATTATTATTAAAGCTCTTAATAATAGTATTTAGCCTTGAGACCTTCATGCATTTTATTCATATACGACTCTTCCTAGTCAACCCATACTTTAAGTTAGGAAAATTATCTT
Organism: Larix kaempferi; assembly: GCA_027924585.1. NCBI lineage: Eukaryota > Viridiplantae > Streptophyta > Pinopsida > Pinales > Pinaceae > Larix > Larix kaempferi. The sequence continues at coordinate 11,368,036 of BSBM01000109.1, forward strand.
TTATTTAATTATGTATCTTCTCATTATACTTCTTTTAACTTTTAAGGACAAGGTCCAATTCTTTGGATGGTCTTTTTTCGTAACCTTGGATAGGAACCTCTAGTCTCTCTCTTGCATGTTGGATTCCCTCATTTAACATGGTAGTTCCCACATTGCTTGATGATAGATACAAGAAGATTCATTTAACCAATTTGAATAATTGTGATGAAAAATAGAAGTGTTATTCAGAGTCTTCTCGACTCAACACTTGAAAGCTAGTAACCCTGAGTGCTCTTCATATCTTTTAACTCAACACTCTCATGTGGGCGTTACGCTAGTGTAATTCCAGAGCCTCCTGCTCAACACTAGTGCTAGAATGCGGTTGTGAGGCACATCTAGAATATTTAAGTGGCCTCGGATCCGGTATTCTTTTATCAAGATTGGAGTGCTCTAGGGATTATTCCCAACACTCAATGTACATCAGGGTTTACTCCTAGTACATAAACATTCGTCTAGGTAGATCGGGGCTTATGCCTAGTATGTAGGTCATCTGTGTGTTTCTGAGTCCATGCTCAACACACCACATAAGTCAATAAGGTAAAATCATAGCTCTGCATAGTAAGTAACAAAACATCATCTCAATATATCAAGGTTTGTACCCTCATCAATGCTAAAGAGCATAATCAAAACATTAGGTCCTTCTTGCCCAGTATACACTCAAATAAGGAAGTCAGTCAGGGTCCATGCCCAGTATGTTAATATATAAAAGAATAAATCATGGGTGCTAGGGATCATGCCCAATACTCAAAATAAAAGATATGTGATGGGGCTGTGGCCCAATATAACAACATAAATAGTGAGTCCAAAATTCAGGATATTACATCCCTCCTCGCTTAGAAACAACACCATCCTGGTGTTTCTAGGGACTAGGAATGAGGTCATGAAACAAGGTGGGGTATGCCTCTTTCATGGTGGTCTCATTATCCCAAGTGGCCTCATCTAGTCCGAAGTGCCTCCATTGCACTTTCAGCTGGGTAATGGTCCTTTTCCTAAGTTGCACCTCTCTCTTGTCTAGAATGTGGAGTGGTTCTAGCCTAAACTCCCCTTCGGGCTCCACCTGTAATAAGGAACAATCAATAACATGTTTAGTATCATATACATATTTCTTTAATAATGAAGCATGAAAAATATTATAAACTTTTACTGGAGCTGGTAAGGCTAACTCATACACCACTAGGCCGTTCTTGGCCAGTATCTCAAAGGGTCCACAAAACCTAAGGGCTAGTTTCCTACATCGACCTAAGCGCAAAGAGCTTCGTTTTGCCTTTACTTTTAGGAAAACATGCTCACCGACTTGGTAGTCTTTGTCCTTTCTTTTCTTGTTTGCATAACTCTTTTGGCGGTCCTGTGCTTCTTTCAGGTTTAGTTGTACCTTGGAGACTAGTTGTTCCAAGTCTTTTAGTAGGTCGGGTCCTAGCATAAGTCTATCTGCCGGACTATCGCAAGTCACGGCTGTCCGACATTTCCTACCGTAGAATACCTCGAAAGTGCTCTTTTTGGCCGAGGTTTGGTAACCGTTGTTTTATGCAAAATCTACGAGGTGCAAATAATATTCCCACTTAGTGGGGTTGTTCATGACGTACATTCTCATCATGTCCTCAAGAATTTGGTTTACTTGTTCCGTTTGTCCATCGATTTGGGAATGGTACGCGGTATTGAATTGTAACTGTGTCTCCAAACCGGAGAACAATGCTCTCCAGAAGTTGCTAGTGAACTTCGTGTCTCGATCGGAAATGATTGCCTTGGGTATCCCATGCAATCGAAAGATCTCCTTCAAGAAGATGTCCACGATGTGGACTGCTTTGCAGGTAGACTTTACCGCTATGAAATGGGTTGCTTTAGACAGCTTGTCTATCACTACAAAGATGGAATCATTCTACCTCTTACTCTTGTGTAAGCCCGTAATGAATTCCATACTTATTACCTCCCATTTCCATTCTCGAATGGGCAGAGGTTGTAGTAAACTGTAGGGGTGTTGGTGTTCTGCTTTGACCAGTTGGAACTCCTGACATTTCGCAATGAACATGGTGATGGCAATCTTCATTTTAGGCCAAAAGTAATGTTTCTTTACTACTGATATCATCTTTTGATATCCAAGATGCCCTAAATAGGGTTTCTGGTGAAATTCAATGAGGATGTTTGATCTAATGTCTCCACTCTCTGGGACGTAAAGTCTCTCTTTCAACCACAGTAGTCCCAACTTGTCTATCTTATATTCCTTTTCTTGTTGGAATAGTTTGTCATCTTGGATCTTTGAAAGGATTTCGGTGTAGTATCGGTCACTTTTAGTTGCCATTTGAATCCTGTTGTGCAAGTCTGAGTCGGTTTGACTCACCATGACCTCATAAATCATATGCGCTCATCGGCTCAAGGCGTCAGCAATCTTGTTTTCTTTGCCTTTGATGTGTTTTTGTTCGAAATGGTACTCACTAAGAAAGGCTAGCCACCTGGCCTGCCTAGTGTTTAAATCGGGTTGGTCAAAAAGGCACTTCAAACTCATGTTATCCATCATTAATATGAATTTCTTTCCCATAAGGTAATGTCACCACATCTTCAGAGTGTGAATGATGGCAGCTAGTTCGAGGTCGTGCATAGGGTAGTTCTGCTGATGTTCTTTCAATTTCCTCGATTCGTAGCATATGGAAAAATTATCTTACATAAGGAATCCCCCAAGTCCTTCCTTCCTTGCATCCATGCAAACAACGAAGTCCCCATTGGGGTCTGCAATTCGTAAGATCAGTGCACTAATCAATAGTTATTTCAGCTTTTGAAAGCTTTCTTCACACTTAGCTGTCCATATGAACTTTTTTTCCTTCTTCTGCAAGGCAGTCATGGGACATGCAATTTGCAAGAAGTTCTCAATGAAATTTTGGTAGTAGCCGGTTAAACCTAAGAATGATCTTATATCAAATACGCACGTAGGTGTGGGCCATTCTTCGATAGCTTTGACCTTTTCGGGGTCGACGGCTATTTGTTGATGTATATGTAACTTCGGAATGTATTTCACATATATGTATATTATATTCCTATAGAGATGGTATTATTCATCTATAAGGAAGTGTCGTCATTTATATTGTAAGTGTCGTAACTTATACTTGATGGGTTATTAGACCACCTTGTTTAGGGTCGGCCCTGTATAAGTCATGTGGGTCAAAGGGTTATTAGACCACCCTATTGGGGGTCGGCCATGTGGGTCAAAGTGTTATTAGACCACCCTATTGGGGGTCGGACCACTCAGCATTATGTTATGTGGTTAAGTTCGAGCCTACATGAGTTAGGTAAAAAGGCAAGTCAAGTCAAGTATAAATAGAGTGCGGGAGGCACTCTATTTACTCACTCACTTCTCACACATGCTCTCAAGGAGGAGAGGCGCACTTATGGAGGAGGAGGATCTGCTGCTAGGTTATGTCTATCTCTTGGTTGGTTGTATCATTGCTCTATCTATCTCTGAGGAAGTTATTGGGGTTTTTCAGCTTTATGGTTTTCCCCAAGTAAATCTTTGTGTCTCTTGTGTGCTTGCATTATTGTCTCCATGATTGATATGCTGTAGATATGCTGTACATGTTGTTCTCTCAGTTAAGATCCTAGATCAAATTGAAGTAAATTCTGAAAATTCAACACTATTCCCTTTTCGGAAATGATGTGTCTTAAGTATTGAATCTGGAGTTTGTAGAAATCACACTTACTAAACTTGGCGTACAGTTGGGGTTCCTGTAATATTCGTAAAACAATTCGGAGGTGTTCCTCATGTTCTACTTCGTTCTTGGAGTATATCAAGATGTCGTCAAAGAACATTAGAATGAACTTATCGAGGTATTTACTAAAGATGTTGTTCATCACACACATGAAGTTTGCCGATGCGTTCATCAACCCAAAGGGCATCACTACGAACTCGTAGCGGTTGTAACAGGTCCAAAATGTGGTATTGTTGATATCCTCATCATGGATTCTCACATGATGATATTTGGATCATAAGTCGATCTTTGAGAAGATCTTCGATCCTCCGACTTGGTCAAACAAGTCGTCGATTCTAGGGAGTGGGTAATGGTTCTTAATGGTCATTTTATTGAGTTGGCGGTAGTCAATGCACATCCACATCGTTCCATCTTTCTTTTTGACAAAGAGTATCGGTGCTCCCCAAGGGGACACACTCGGTTGGATATACCCTTTTTCGATCAGTTCTTGTAACTGAAGTTTGAGCTCCACCAATTCTAGTGTGCTCATGCGGTAAGGAGCTTTGGAAGTTGGTACCGACCCAAGTGTTAGTTCAATGGAAAATTCTAAGTCTTGTTTGGGTGGTAATCCCGGTATTTCCTCGGGGAATACATCTTTGAACTCTACGAGGACTGGGAAGTCTTCAATATTCTGTTACCTATCAGTTTCTATGTTTTGGATATTGACGCAAAGAGTTTACAACCTTTTTTAATACATTTATTTGCTTGTAAGGCGGAGATCTGTCTTATAGACACTTTCTTAGGGATACCCTGAATCATCTTTTTATTCCCTTGGTCATCCCTGTAGAGTAAGGACTTGTTTAAGCAGTTAGGTAGGACATGGTGTTCTTGTAACCAATCCATGCTGATAAGTACATCGTATGATAAAGGGGTAGAATGTTTAAGTCTAACCTAGTTGGGAAACCATTCAAATCTATCTCACAATTCTTAACTAACTCGGAGACCTTTCGTTTGGTACCAGTGGCCGGTTGTAATAGCCACGATTTCTCGTGGTGCTCTCGGTTGAACTTACAAGTGTCCACTATCTTAGGGGAGATATAACTTCGGCATGCATTGGGATCTATTAGAACTGAAATGGTTGTGTTGGAGATCTTACCCTCAATTTCAACCATGGTGGCTTGGTGATCTTCCTGTCGGCCTTCAAGATCGGCATAAATCCTGGGTGTTTTTTCCATGTCTCCTATGGTAGGTTCTGCTTGAACATTGTATAAAAATCCATCCATTTTGCTAGGGCAGTCTCTATAGTAGTGGGGCCCTTGACATTTCCAACAAGAAACGGTTGGTGGGACAGCTTTTGTCCCTTTGTTGAAAGTTGGCCTGTTGACAGGTGGTGGGGGTGCACTTGGTCGTGCTTGAGGTCGGTTGAAGCCTCTATTGGGTGGAAAACTGTTGTTATGTTTCCGGTAAGGTGGAGGTTTAAAACCCGGTCTACTGTTGTCTGAGAAGGTTCTGAACCTATTTCTGTTTCTATTGATGTTATCATTCCTTGGATGTCCGTGCTCATAACATAGTCTTGGTTTATGTAAAGTCACATCTATGGTCTTGGGCATGTCAAACTCTATCTTTTCTCTAAAGTTTGGTGGCAGACCTCCCAAGAACTGTTGTATCTTGACCTTTTTGTCTCTGATGTATGGAACATAGTGCAGCAAGTTTAAGAATCTGTTTATGAATGCCTCCATGGTTAGGGAGCCCATTTTCAACTCATGAAATTCTTTAATTTTCTTGTCGAAGAATCTTTCAGACATATATTTGCCTTGGAATATTTTGCTGAAAGTATCCCATGTTATGTATCTCAGTTCTTGTCCTTTGGTGTGTTTCAAGTCCTGCCACCATCTGGTTGCTTTACCATTTAGGTTGTATATGGCTAGTCGGGCTTGCATTTCGCTGGAGTAATTATGAACTTTGAAATACTTATTCATCCCTAGTAGCCACTCCTCAGCCTTCTCCCCAGAGTTAATCTCTCCATCATAAGTTGGAGCTTTTATCTTTCTGAATTCTCCTTGCAAACTGTCGACGCTTTTCCTCCTTTTCTTGCAAGGAGGTGGTGAACCGTCATCATTGGAAGAGCTCTTACAATCCTCTTCCATTGGTTTAGGTATGTGTTCTTCCCGTTCTTCTCCCTTAGAGTTGGAAGATCTCTGTGTGTGATCATTTCCATTTTAAAGGTGTTGATTGAGAGTGTGGGCTATCCGTGGGCTTTTTCCCTTGTTAAAGTCTGAAGGAGAGCTTCATTTATAGCTTGTTGTTCTCATCTTTCTTGCATGTTATCATCTTTGAAACTTTGGAATTCTGCTTGTAGATTTTGCATGGATTTCATTAAATTTGAGTTTAGTTCCACCACAATGTCTTACTCTCGTGGTGGAGAGTTCATATTTCCATGTATGTTCCTGCCCCCTTCTGCATTCATTTTCAGACAATGACTGTACCTGCAATGTTATATATGTCTCAAGAATAGAAAATCTGTTAGTTCATTTTTTCACTTAAACATAAAAAATTTCTAAATGTATGTTTATGTTTACTGATTATCAACAGTGGATGTTCTTTTTCATAATGAGCCCAATAGGTCACTTAGTTTTGTAACTGAGCTCTGATACCACTTGTAATGTCCCTAAAAATGGTAAAAATTTAAAATTTTATGATAATATAATAAAAGTTATTTTAAGGATGATGATTTGTAAATTAACTTCAACATTGATAAAAATAAGATATACACCGGTACTTGTTTGCGGCATTTAAAAAGTTTAGGTTTTCCTAAATAACATAATCTCACTAGTTGTAAATCTCTTGTTTTTGCGGAAGCGATGTGTAGTGTAGGTAAAGAAATTATGTCAGAAGTGTACCAATGCTAGAGTATTAATATAAAACTAAAGAAAACTTCCTTCATACTATTTCAAGAAATCATGTGCATGAGTATAAAAGTCTACTTGGTAACTTCAGGTGAGATGGACCCTTATTGATGAAAGTGAAGGCCCATGATGGAGACTGAGGTTTACAAAGAGAAAACATACCCTCGACAGAGATTCCGAGAGGTAAGGGTATTCATGGAAGTTCTGGACTTACTTAGCATTTCTCTAATGTATTGTTTCATGTTTGTATGCAAGTACTATCATGAGAAAAAAAAAAACTCTCCCTTATTAAATCCTACCATGATGTGTGAGCATGCTATATGATGAAAGTGTGAAAGACCAAAGTGAAAAGGATATAGTGTAAATAGCTTTTTGTGTAAATACCATGGTGTAAATACTTTGGGAAATCATCCACCAATTCGTTGATATCTATATGACCTTATACTATAGCGCTTGGGTGATAAATCAAACCACATTAAATGGAAAGTTGGTGAGTATTAACTGCTCCACATGATACCAAGTGGAACCAGCTGGCATGGAGGATTTCGAAGTTTGGGGTTTACACTTGTAAATGTTACCATGCATTTTCATTTAGCTTTGTTCAGTCCTGCATTGGGTTTTGGGAGAGGGTTTTGTGTCCTGACCTGAGCTACACTCATGGTTAGTGCACCTGGTAGCTGCTAAGACAATGGAGAATGGCAATACGATACCAAGCTCAGGTAATGTTTCCCTTCTAATCGTCATTCCTTTCCTTCTACTTCTGTGTTTAGTCGTTGGTTGTTTAAGCATCTCATGGTTTAACCAAAGAGTTTTATGGTGATGACATGTGATGGGTGGCTAGAACTTCTACGTGGTTTGTTGTAGGTAGTCAGGACCTTCGACGACATGGGAACTGGAAGGGTAAGTCCAGATTTCGCCAATGTTACCCTTTCCTCTCGCCTTTGTGGAGTGGTACTGTTTGTAGTCGTTATAAGGAACTTCGTGGATCCCTTTTTTGGGTTCACTGTAACTTCTTAGAGTTGCTGGAAGGTCGCCGTTTGGTTGGACCATTTGTTAAAATGTATTAAGTTGTACGATCTATGGTTGAAACTGGAGGGTTTCGTTTTGGAAGTAGCTTGGAACCATATGCTCTCTCAAGATTTGGAGAATGGGAAAAAAATGCATACCTTTATATATATGAATTCGTAGTTTTGGAATGGTATAAATAATGACCTGCATTTTTTTTTCTATTCGAAACAATGTCTGAATGAAGAATGGGGATAATGTTGGCCTCTACATTTTATATTAGACTTTGAACTTGTAATAATGAAAGGTGAAGATAATTAGTCTCTGCATTTTCTTTATGGGAATTATATGGCTAAAGAGTATAGATCCTTTGTGTGGCTATCGTGGCTCTGCCTGTTGAATGAGATAGCTAATATTAGTTTTAAGAGCTACTAATAAAAAGGATGTGTTGGTAGGAGAAGCGTAACCCTTGTCTGATTTACTTACATGCCTATGGGGTTTCGCTTTGGTTCTTCTTGTTGCGTTGTCTAGCAGTTGCTTTAAATAAAAGATAAGGCTTGATGAAAGTAATAGAGGGATTCAATCCCTTGCCTTGCGTTTACATTTAATGAATGGCTGTATGGGGTTGCTAAATGATAACGAATTGTTTTGTTGGATGTGGATTTTTGGTTCTGTGTGTTACTACTATGTTGTTGGCTAATTGTAAGATAGCAGGATCTTCCTGAAAATGTTAATGAGATTTGATCTCTTGACCTGTATTTCGATGGGCTAAAAGTAATGTAGTTTAATGATATGAAATGCATTGTTTGGTTGTGGGATTCGATTAATGAAATAGTATCCAATACCGTGAGGGTTTTGGGATCAGAAAAATATTATAACGTAAGATGTAATAAGGTATGTCCGAGTCTACGATTTGAAATCGAAATCCTTGAAATGCCTGTTGCGTCTCCGTTGCAGTGAATTGTCTGTTGGCTGGAAAATGTAGCTAAGGGTTTGAGGAAATTCATTGATATTTGAAAAGTTGGTAATACTGTGTAAAGCATTCTTACTAATGTGTAATGTATTTGAGAACATCTGCGAAGAAAGTTATGGAAATATAATTTTTATTTTAAAAAGAAATATCTCTAACATGATTGTGTTTATCTTCCTAGATTTTTATAAGGATAACAGAACTAAAGAAACACATAATTATAAGTCTAAAAGCAATCTGATTTCATAACATTGATGAGGAGAAAAGAACTCTGATGTCTAAATTGATAAAGAAAGGACTTCTAGGCTTTCGAGTTGCATGGATGTCTAGCACAGGCTAGCTTGGCTAGACCTGCTAGACATTGTGTTGGTTTCTAAAACACAATCTCTGAATTTTTATAAGGTGCTAGTTACTGGATTTTGCTCCTATGAGAAATCTATATTTAACACAATTAAGGATAAAAAACAAAACAATGCTGACATAACAAACTTCTATTATAACTTGAAATGGGAGATTAATAATCCATACTTGGTTGCCTTCTGACTTATTCCTCTCCTACAGTATCCTGCACACTCAAACAATAATTAGTGTAGAAACTTTTGAGCTTAGCTTACCTGTTAGAATGATTCCTTAGCTGGATAACTTTGGGACTACCATGTTCCTCCCAACCATGATCCTACAACCATTCCTGGTTCTATCTGGACCCCCCCCGAGCTAGGTCCAACATGCAATAAGAGATAAAGGCCCTAGGTTTACTGCTGGTTTAGATCTGGATATTTATGTGGACTGCTCCAGTTCTTGGAGCAAAAAAAATCTCTTTGATTACCATAAGTGAATGATAATGAAAAAGATGATGATCCGCCATTCTTGGGATATGCCCTCTTTATGTAGGGGAGTCTTGAAATATGATTGTTTGAATAATTACTTAATATATTTAAAATAAATAATTAATATTCATAAAAGATATTAATACTAAATATCTAGTCCTTGTTGAACTAGAACTCTGCATTTTTTTTTACTATAAGTGATTTTAGCTTAACCTTTTCATAAAATTAATAATAATAATAATGATTATATTTCAATCTAAATATTAATACATTATTAAGAATATTTAAATAATGTGGCAGCCCACTATGCATAAACTACATGTAATAAGTGTATTTTATAAATAAATAAATAATAGCATCATTATTATTAAAGCTCTTAATAATAGTATTTAGCCTTGAGACCTTCATGCATTTTCTTCATATAGGACTCTTCCTAGTCAACCCATACTTTAAGTTTGGAAAATTATCTTTTATTTAATTATGTATCTTCTCATGATACTTCTTTTAACTTTTAAGGACAAGGTCCAATTTTTTTGATGGTTTTTTTTCGTAAGCTTGGATAGGCACCTCTAGTCTCTCTCTTGCATGTTGGATTCCCTCATTTAACATGGTAGTTCCCGCAGTACTTGATGATAGATAGAAGAAGATTCATTTAACCAATTTGAATAATTGTGATGAAAAATACAAGTGTTATTCAGAGTCTTCTCGACTCAACACTTGAAAGCTAGTAACCCTGAGTGCTCTTCAGAGCTTTTAACTCAACACTCTCACGTGGGCGTTATGCTAGTGCAATTCCAGAGCCTCCTGCTCAACACTAGTGCTAGAATGTGGTTGTGAGGCACATCTAGAATATTTAAGTGGCCTCAGATCCGGTATTCTTTTATCAAGCTTGGAGTGCTCTAGGGCTTATGCCCAACACTCAATGTACATCAGGGCTTACTCCCAGTACATAAACATTCATCTAGGTACATCGGGGCTTATGCCCAGTATGTAGGTCATATGTGTGTTTCTGAGTCCATTCTCAAAACACCACATAAGTCAATAAAGTAAAATCATAGCTCTGCACAGTAAGTAACAAAAGATCATCTCAGTATATCTGGGTTTGTACCCTCATCAATGCTAAAGAGCATAATCAAAACATTAGGGCCTTCTTGCCCAGTATACACTCAAATAAGGAAGTCAATCAGGGTCCATTCCCAGTATGTCAATATATAAAAGAATATATCATGGGTGGTAGGGCTCATGCCCAATACTCAAAATAAAACATATGTGCTGGGTTCGTGGCCCAATATAGCAACATAAATAGTTAGTCCAAAATCCAGGATCTTATAGGAACTCTACCTGTAAATTCTGCATTGATTTCGTCAAGTATGAGTTTAACTCCACCACGATTTCTTGCTCTTGTGGTGGTGAGTTTAAATTCCTTTGTATGCTGTTGTCTTTCTCTATATTTATACTCAGACTATGTTTGTACTTGCAATGTACATATAAATGTCCAGAGTACAAATTTTTTAGTTCATCAACATTTATAAAATAAAATTATAAATGTATATTTTGGTTTATGGGTATCTGCAGCATATTGTCCTTCTTGTAATGAGCCCAATAGGTCACATAGTGTTGTAGCTGGGCTCTGATACCACTTGTAATGTCCCTAAATTAGTGATTTCGTGGAGGCTAGGTTCTAAGATAGTTAGTTTCAAAAGTTGTATAGTCTATGGAAGCAATGATAAGTGATAAGCATAATTCTATTTGGAAGACTTAATGTCTTTTTCCTTAAGTACTTTGTGTGTAAAGTCCTAAATGCATGTTTGTTTATGTTATATATTTTAAACTAGTTTACATCATTAATCCAGGCCTGATGGACTTGGTGAGGGAAGGGTGAGTCCTTCTGGGGTCTTGATGTTGTTATTCGAACTGCCGACGAAACTGCCAAGAGCTAAGGGGTGAGTATTGGGGGTTTTTGGCTTACTTAGGAAACTTTGCTAATGCACTCATTTGCAATGTGTCTTGCAGGTATCGACACCACGACCTTTACCAAAATTGAAAATCCTAAACTATATCTAAATCTATGCAAGATGGACTAAGGACTTTAGCAAATGTAATAAGTCTTTGGCATAGTGAATGCCTTGATTACTTTCATGATTTGAACTATAGCATATGGGTAGTTTATTGAAATATTAAAGAAATCTGTTGGAGTATTAAATGATGACATGTCAAATTCACATGGCCATGGGGCCAGCTGGGCACAAGGGTTTTTCCCTACTCTTCACTTTTGCGTTTGGTCATTTTTGTGGTTTCTTGGGCGAGTGTGGCTCCTGGCTGCGTTAGTTTTTTGGAGGGATCTGAACTGAGCTACACTTATGGTCAGTGCCCTTATTGTCTTCGATGTGAGGGAAGGGAGAACCATGGCATTTCACCAACAGGTAACCTCTATCCCGTAGCTTAAGTTTTTACTCATCTAAATTTTAAGTCTTCCATTTCTCATCAGAGGTTGACTCATGGTTTTGTTTATGTGATTTCCTTGGCAGGTCGTGGGTGATGGTGCTTACGGTGTTGGGCACTAGCAGGTGACTAAAAATTCATCTTTGGCATAAGAGAATGGTATGTCTAGGTTTATCCAACCTCCACTCCTTCTTGTCGCAACTATGGGGGAGACTATTGTTTTAGTTTTGAAAGTGGAACTTTGTGATGCCCCTTGGCTCACTGTAATTTGTTTGAAGTTCCTATGCGGTATCCTTTTGGCTGGACCAATACCTGGAAAGTGGGTGATTCATTTCTTTTGTTCATGGTGGGGGTAACCATAGAGGGTCTTCATTTTTGATGCAATAGTTTAACTGTTTTGGCTTTGTGAAATCTTTTAAACTTTTAAATAGGAACGATAGCTGTGTTGTGTAAATGGGTTTTAAAAAGGATACTAGGTATGGTTCTTTCAAATGCATTTGCATAATGAATGCCTATGGGTTCTCTGTTGGGGTGTATGATCTATTTTAGGGAAGATTATCATGCTAACGATAGGTAGGTATATCTTTACAATATTCTGGAAATCGTAATGTATGCAGACTTTTGGGTTTTCGTTTTGGTAGGCAGAGACTATTTTTAATGGTAATGTATGTCTAATTCGTTGATAATATAGTTTTGATGTGAAATCGTTGGCCTGTTGGTAAAATGTGGTCTGGACTTGGGATTTACTCTTCCTATGGATTTTGTGGAAGTTTCCTCTGTAATGGACGAGGGTTTTTAATTTAAGTTTTCATTTAGGCAAATGTTTGAATGTTGCACTATAGTGTATGTCTTCGCCCGGGGTAGAAAGAATGAATGTGAATCTCAAACTAGGGAAGGAAACTCATAATTCATTGTTTTATTGATTTCTGGAAAGTATAAACACCGTGAATTAACTTCATTGTTGATGATAACGAATGTGAAGGCCACAGCTAATGGTAGATTTCGATACTATATAATGCGTTGGTATGATCTGGGAGTTTTTGTAGTAATGTGGTTAATTTAAAATGCCTCTATCTGTGTTTGCGATTTTATGTTTAAAATGATGGTAGAGGGATTTGATACTTGAACCTGTGTTTTACCAAAACCTTAAAAGTGTTGGGTTCCAAGAAAGGAATCTATATGATTACTATCCCATGGTTTACTTTGTCCAATAGAATTCGTATAAGTTTGTTTTTCCAAGAAATAAAGAATTAAACCCTAGTTAAGATTATACAAGTGAAAAAATAAAAGCGAGGTACAATAAATAGGCTTTTAGAAGAAAATGTGATTTCAAATATATAAGGTTTCAAGAATTTAGTCAACAATTGAAATATCAGTTCAGTTTCTAAAGCTTCTGTTGACATGCGTGTCTAGAATAGGCTAGCTTAGCTAGCCCTACTAGACCTTGGGAAGGTTTAGTTCAAACTCCTAATCTTAATAGCAAAAATAATTCTTAAAGAAATCTTTGATCCTAAACTTAAACTCGGAGAGCCCATGCCCATTGGCCCTTGCTCTATGAAAGAGATAAAATTATAAAGTTTAGAGAAATAGTTGCTGCATAATAAATACTACTTTAAGTTCCTAATTCTGTTTGAGTTAAATGGAAAATTTATAGTTCATACCTAGTTACTTTGAAGCTTGATCCTCCTCTACAGAACCTGCACACTCAAACAATAATTAATGGAGAAAATGTATTGACTTAGCTGACCTGTAGGATGATCTTTAACTGAATAACTTTGGGACTACCATGTTCCTCCCAACCATGACCCTTAGACCATTCTTAGTTCTAACTGGATCCCCTCAAGCTAGTTCCAACATGCAATAGGAGAAGTAGAGGCCCTAAGGTAGCTTGATGATCAGATCTGTAATATATAGTAGGCTGTTATAGTTCTGCAGAGTAATTCTCTTCAATTACCACAAGGGAATGATGAAAATGAAATAGATGCTCTTCTTTTGGGATCTTCCCTCTTTTATAGGTGAGTTCTGTTTGGAACATAACTGTTTGAATAATAATATATATTTATTTCTTAATTAAATTTGAAATATATTATCTTTAAAAGATATTTTACTAAATATCTTACTCCTAGTTTTTCTAGGAGTTTTATTTGTTTTAAATCGATGTTACATAAGTTAACTCATAAATATTAATAATAATAATTATATATATTATTACTAATATTAATAATGCAATTAATAATAATACTGTTAATAATATTAATAGTATGATAATGTGAGAGTCACTCTATGCATAACCCTTATGATATATATATATATAGATAGATAGATAGATAGATAGATAGATAGATAGATAGATATGAGAAACGTTTTTCTTTCAAGAAAATAATAATAATGTTATTATTAATACTATTAATAATAATATTAACTTTGAGAGCTAACGTATGCAGAGTCTTTATGCATGTCATTTGACATATGAATATTTAATTATTCAATAATTTAGTTATGGTACTTTTCTTTGATTTATTTATGTATATACCATAATACTTCTTTTAAATATTAAGTACAAGGTCTATCTCTTTGGACAGGTCTTTTGGTAAGCTTGGGTAGTTGGCTTGGTTAGGTACCTCTAGGTATCTCTCTTGCATGTTGGATTCCATCGTTTAAAATGGTAGTTCCCTCGGTACTTGATGATAGATAGAAAATGATTCATTTAACCAATTTAAATAATTGTGATGAATAGACGTGTTATTCAGAGCCTTCTTGACTCAACACTTTTAAGATCAAGTAACCCCGAGTTCTCTTCAGAGCATTAACTCAACACTCTTCACATGGGCATTATGCTAGTGCAATTCCAGAGCATCCTGCTCAACACTAGTACTAGAATGTGGTTGTGAAGCAAATCTAGAATCTATAATGGCCTTGGATCCAGTATTCATTTATCAAGATTGGAGTGCTCCATGGCTCCTTCCCAACACTCAGTGTACATCGGGGCTTTCACCCAGTACATAATAAACTCCTCTAGGTACATCGGGGCTTATGCCTAGTACGTAGATCATCCGTGTGTTCCTAAGTCCACGCTCAGCACACCATATAAGTGAATCATGTAACAAAAGGTCACCTCAGTATATTAGGGTTCTGTACCCAATTCTCATAACCAAAACATAATCAATCCATTAGGGATTTCTTGCCCAATATATAACAATAATGCATCAGTCAAGGTCCACGCCCAATATGCAAATCTATAAAAATAAATGAATCATGTGCACTAGGGCTTATGCCCAATAATCCAAACAAATCATATGTGTTGTGGATTTAATCCCAATATATAATATCAGAAATAGTTAGTCAAAATTCGGGATATTACACAATCATATAATATTACCATAGTTTCGAAAAACTAAATCACACCATCTTCCAACTTGTTCCCTACAAATATTCTTCTTATAGCTTTTAGAAACTAAAATGCAAACTTAAGAAGTTAATGAAGGTAATGCTAGACTAGTCCAAAGATAAACAGTTCTAGAAAAAAAATTAAAACAAAAAACAAAAAGTTCAGTGCTAGCTTATGAGAAGAAAACATGTGAACCTTCAGAGATAAGGATATCCTCTAGATATTCTTCATAAAATAGAGTGCCTTACGGACCCCCTAAAGACTTTTTAGAAAGTTCATCAGCAATGGAGTTGTACTCCTTGAAAATGTGGCAGATGGAAAATTCATAAAAAGAAGAAATCAGTGGAATGATTCTCTAGTGCGGGTGATCCAACGGTAAGACCTACAATTTTGAGATTCATTTGGCCCAATTTATAATAACTTTTGAATCACCAATTATCTATACAGACACAATGCCATTTATTGAGGCAAGTTGAAGGATTCCCCAAAGAGCTAATAATTCTACTCCTGTATTTGTACCAGGCCCACGTCTCATCCATAACCTAAAATTATGATCCTTATTTATTCTCAACTACACCCCTGCATCACAGTTACCCATCTAAACATCACCATCAAAGAAACCAACAACAGACTGAAAAATGAATGTAGGAGCAAATATTAATCTTACCTTCTTGAACTTTTCCTTGCATAATATTCTTTATATAGTCCTAGAATTTTCATACTGATGATATCTACATTTGGAATTTTATTTTCAAAAATTTCATAGTTCCTTGATTTCCAGATGCCTTGACATATAAAATCTAGAAGGAACTTATTATTGTGTAATTTTCCAAACTAGTTTCCAAGATTTCCTTTAATAGTAGAAGTACTCCATTCCTGGGATATATGTAATTCATCAAATATGATCTTCCATATATTTTTGCAAAAGTCGCAGTGAACCAGAATATGAAGTACAAATTCAGCCTCCTTTTTACAGTTAACATAGTAATTGAGACATGTCCATCCCCTTCTAACAAGATTATCCCATGTCAGAATACAGTTCTCTAAATAGAGCCAGAAGAAGCACCTAAGTTTCAAGGGGATATTCCACTTCGATAATTTAACATACCACCATTTAGAATGACCTATATAACTTAGTTGAGAGATAGAAGCATAGACATCCTTGGCATTAACTATACCATTTGAACTATTCCAATTCCAGACTATAGTGCCATCCTCCTCATTTAATTTAATACATGTTCTAATCTATTTACTGATGTATGTTTTCCCCTCATCTTTCCATTGCCCCTACACACCGAATTCCTATGCAAGCAACCAATAAGAGCTAGAAAACCTTAGCCAATTTGGTCTTCTAATATGTGCAAGGGTACCAAAACCCAAATTCCACAAGATATTCCACAATGGATGACGATAATAAAAATGATTCCTCTCCCACAATAAAAGAATCAATTCCAGTAAGTACCTAGGACCCATTCCCAATTCTCCATGTTATCCAATTACTAAGTTAAGGAAGAGCCGTTATAAACCCATTCCATAAATTTGAGACACACTTTGTTGTTTTATTTGGATTTCGAAGCCAATGTACTAAAGAGTTACAGTTCTTTCAGATATTTTGCATTGAGGACATCATTCCATAGTCTTGGACCACAAATAACACACCAAAAAATTTCTAGGCATAAAGCCTAATTGAACTAGTGCAAATTTTTAATATCCTATCCTACCATGTTCTTTGGAAAGGATATCTTGTCCCATCTAGCCAAATTATTTTTTTCCTTTTTATCAGTACCAGACCATAGAAAGTTAAACCTTTTCCTTCTAATCAGATGCAATATTGTATGTGGTATTTTTGCTAACTACATCTAACATACATGAATTCCAACAAGAACAGATCTAACCAAGGTGAGTATGCCCCCTAAAGTTAACAACCTATAGCACCAATTTCCTATTCATTTTTTCACTTTATTAACAAGCCACGTCTAATCTACAACCTTATAATTATTAGGATTCAAATAATAGCCTAAATATTTGAAGCCACCTTCAATGTTCTATGATCTAGCAGGGAGAAAATATCATCTAGGAAACAAGATTTATTGGAGCTCATGCCCATGGTAGTAGCAACACAAAATATAGATATGATCTCAGAAAAAGTATCCCAATCCTTCTCCAAAACTCTACCGAATAACAAAATATCATCAACAAAAAGAAATGTGTAATAAATTGAGAGGTTTCAATCTTGATACCTAACAATCTGCCACCATTATTAGCATTAGTTATCATCCTAGTAACCCCTTCAATAACCAGCAGGAACAAAAGTGGTGAAACTGGAAAACCTTTCCTTAACCCCTTGGTGCACTTAAAAAATTTTGATGGGGAGTCATTTACAAGCACAAGAAAACAAGCAAAGGATACACATGCCATGATCCAATATGTCATTGACAAAGGAAGGCCTATCTGGATAAGTAACCGCCTCAAAAAATTCAAATTCACTCTATCATATGCTTTAACTAAGTCCATTTTAAGAATTAATGCATCCAATTTCTTTCTCTTGATTGAATTAAAACATTCTTGTGTAACCCCAATAGCATTCAATATTTTCCTATTAGTCAAGAAACCAAATTGTTCCTTAGGCAAAACATGAGCTAGTTTTGGTTTAATCTCGTTGGAAATGATTTTAGTGATTATCTTGTATACAGGATTGCATAGTGATATAGGTATGTAGCCACTTAAGGACTCAAGTTTGTCACATTTGGGTATAACATCAATAAATGTAGATTCAATAGCTCCAGAAACATAACCAAGTGTGTGTGACTATTGCACCACCTCTAGCAATTACTCACCCATTAAATCAAAGAAAGCAATGAAGAGTTCCACACGACAACCATTACGCCCATGGCTCTTATCTTTGGAAAACTAATTTAAAACTTTTTCAATTTCTTCTAGTGTTACTACACCCCCATTTTTTTGTCGTTCTTCAGAGAAAAGGGTTGGGTAGGCTCTTATCACCTTTAGATGAGAACCAATATCACTGACACCAAGATCCTTACAATTCTTTGCAAAATGTTCCCACCATCTCCATTTGGAGGATATTTGTTAGCCCGCCCATATAAAAAAGACCCCAAAGTATTTTTGTATTGTTACATTAAATAAAAAAAAAACTTTTTCCCCTTAATATATAAGCAATATAATTTTTAGGTTTTCATGATTATTTAATACCTCAATATGAATGAACGTGATATTATATTGCCTTCTAGTGAAGCTCTCGTGGTTAATCTTTTATCAAAATATTAGGGGTTGTTGTGACTGAGGAAAATTTTAGGGGCAAAATTTAGCTCATGGCTGATTTTTTAGGTTTTCTTCCAAAAAAAGATTCGTCATTTTCCATTTTTTCCAATATGGTTCACCCGAATTCCATAGAATTACATTTCTTTATCTAAAATTGCTAAAATTGTCAAAAAAAAATATATTAAACTCCTAGAAATTTGAGTATTTCTTTTAAAATATTGTCGAACATTTCATGGTTGGAAATTTTGTAATTAGTAAGATTCAGCAAGATTTTTACACTTTAAGAAAATTATAGATTCCTTAAACATTCCCTGGTTGAGACTTCAATAGTTGCATATTTAATGTGCATAACATCTAAGATCAAACAATCGATATAGAGTTATATAAGTCCCTAGTTTTCGACAAAAATAATCATTGTTGTAATTATGTAGCCCATCACCAACCTTCTCTATTATAGATATAATCTATAGATATTGTATATCTATATGGATATACCACAATATGTTAAAGTATTTATATGGGTTCACTTGCAGATTCTACCTTTAGAATATTGCATGGGTCTTCACCTTGTTGGGCAATATAGGGGTCTTTTTAAATTGTTAAAAATAAGGCTCATATTTTGTTGGTATTGAGGGGAGTGGGCTAGGATATGGGGAGTTTATAAGGTATTGGGGATATAAAAATGGGTATATAGTAAAACTATGGGATATCTAGTAAAAAATTGTTTTTTTTTAATTGGAAAGATGTATTTTGAGGGGGCTTAAAAAGAAATATTTGTTTAGCTATTTTTAATATCTAATAAAATTAGGGGTATTTTTTAATATCCCATGAATATACATACTATGATATATTTTCAAGAAGTAAATAATCCATAAAATATTGAAAAATCAATATTTTAATAATAATTGGTAATGTTATCAGAATGTTCATTACCATAATTCCAAAATTTATTATTATATTCTCATCTACATATTTGTGTCAATTTACACCAAGCCAGTCATGTCGAAACTGCATTGGGCAGTGGAGAGACACTAACCTCAAATTTGAAACAAAAAACATACACCAGCCATTAGATAGAAAAATAAAAAGTAGTCATACTATCTATAGACAACCTTTGGGGAGGAATGATAGATGACAAAGACATTGGTATGGTCGTCATTCTAGATTAGATTCTTTAATTCAAGAAAGTGTGAATTTTATAATACCATCCACTAAAACAGAACAAATGATGATCTACTAGATGCTCCAACATTATTCAAACCAAACCCAATGAAAATAAATAAAAAATGACTAATTTCGATTTAAAACTATTTTGATTCTTAAACTCTTCACATCCCTGAAATGAAGAACAAGATCAAAGGCATTTATCAAAGTGCAAACCGAAAATTTTGAGTCTAATAATGTAGAGATAAAATCTAACTATTTTGACTCTTAAACATGTCAAATCCCTAGAATGAAGAACAACATCAAAGGCATTTAGCATCTCAAATTAGACATTGAATTGCAATCCCAAAATTTAAGTCTAATAATGTAGAAATAAAATTTAACAATCAAATGATTCTTTAATATCTCAACCTCGGCCAACCGTGCTGAATCTAAATAAATGTATTCAACCATTTTTACGCGGACATTGGATATTTTGCATTAGGTCGCATAGTTAGCTTCCCACATTCAGTTAATGACGTCAAGTTTTAATTTTGAAGTATATTTTCCTCGGCCAACCGTGCTGAATCTAAATAAATGTATTCAACCATTTTTACGCGGACATTGGATATTTTGCATTAGGTCGCATAGTTAGCTTCCCACATTCAGTTAATGACGTCAAGTTTTAATTTTGAAGTATATTTTCCTGCCGAGCACCTTCAGCTGTATTTGATGTCAATAATTGCAGAGCAGATGATCCGTCATTTTAAGAAAACCCGGCTGTATATAAATGTATTGATCCAAAAAAAGGTTTCCAAGATGTGTCATTTTGTATATGCATTATGTAAATTCATTACATTACTTTTCGATTTGTTTTTTTCCTTTCCATTGTAAAATAAAGTTTAAGTATTATCTATAAATTTGATGCCAAATTCTCCCACAAATATTTCAATATTTTAGAATAATTTATAAGAACAATATAAAATAGACAATCATCACATCGATGTGTAAACTTGTAAATTTAAAATGTAAAGTGAACAAGTTAAATGATTGTACTAGTAAATATGGATCTCAACCCTGTTTACCAAAGCAATGTTTACACGTTAATACTCTAAGTTGCAGAATAGTTGTTACATGATTCTTTACTCGTAGGACTCCTAAGTGAAGAGCAGTTGTCACTTGATTCCACCAAAGCAAAGTCGTTGAAGTTTTGGATTGTGAAGCGAGTAAAAACATGGTTTACATTCCTTATAATTATGCATCAAGCAATAAAGGCACTACAGTGTCCAGACAAACTAAACAAAGAACATGATTCTATTCTATAGCTATTGCAATTTACGGCTGTAAATTGCATTGGCATGTAAATTCGGAACACTGATTGCACATTGCATTGGCATGTAAATTCGGAACACTGATTGGCATGTAAATTCGGAACACTGATTGCACATTGTTTTTCAATTCCCTTTATCCAGATAACGAAGGCCCAAAAGAGAGTTTGAAAAAAGAGGTTTGTACAGACATTTTAATGTAAAGCTAAGCTATTCTTTTTCAACTCAATGTGTCTGGACCACAAACACCAAATCCAGACTTTGAAAAAGCCGTTTAAAGCTGGATACGGTCTTGGCGACCCACCTGGATCTCATTGTTTTTAATTATAATGATTGGATCATGATGTATTTATTTTGTTCGTTATATACATATTGATATTTTTAACAAAATATTATATTAAAATAAAATGATAAATAAATTATAATAACTAACTTTACAAATGTTAAACATGTTACACTTATTTTCAATGTAATATTCTGAAGCAAACTTTTGAAATTTGAATGATGAGTGAGGTGGTCCTCTGTGGGTGGATCTTTTGTAGTGACTAGCAATGCAAGAGATTTAGTTAAGAGATTTAATTGTGAATGAGGCGGTAACTTCTAATTAACAATGGAGGAGATTTAACTTTATTAGAAGTATATATATATTAATTTATAAATAAAAAATATATTTCATATAAACAAAACCTTAAGATGTAAACAAAAAAAGCAGGATATCAAATAATTACATTCATTCATTATTATCCATGATGTATTTATTTTATATTATTTATTTATATGTAATATTAATAATAATTTAGTTTTAAAATTATTATCAGATAATTTTCATCATAATTTAAATAAGTTTCTCATAGATTAAAATAAAATACAACTTTACCATAATATATCAATTTTACTTCTAATAATATAATAAATTAAAATATTATTCTATAATTTATTAGATAAATATATATCTTGATTAATTATGTTTAAAAAATCATAGTAATCTCTCTTTCATATATAGATATATATATTCCATAACGGTAACTTTATTCCTCAAAAATTGATAATTACGGCCGTTAAGAACTTGATGCTCATTCTGATACTTACAAAAAAGCGAGTATTTTCAGCCATAATAAAAAGATTATTTTCACTCCTCCAATTCTTGAAAGATTACATTCCCAGTTAGACATCTCGAGACTCAGAGTATTTCAAGCCTATCATCTATTATTCATCATCACGTAACTGAGATTATTTATGATATATTCAAGTTTGTTTTTACCTATAGTACATCTATCTGGAGGAGATATTTGCCATATGGTCTGTATGTTCCATAATTATTGCTCCTTCCTGTAGTGAGCAGGTTTGCTTTGCCATTGAGTCTATCTGATCGGTCATTATAGTCCCTATATGTATGCTGAAAAGAACGCCTATTGAACTGACCTATGTTTATTTTGATTCTAGAGAGCAAATGAGATAAGAGGAGATCGGAGGAAAAGTTGTTTAAAGTTATCTACTCGATTTCCATCTTTGAATGAGATAGGATACGTATCTCTTTAATCTCATACTCATGTGTTAGATTTAGAGTTGTTATGATGCTCAAGATTTCTGCGTAGTTGTTGGTACTTATTCATGCTCCTCTTCGAAAATCCATCTTTTTACTTTCCAAATACAAGTGGTTACAAGATTCAGGACGAGTTCCTTCCTGGTCTAGGAGAGTGATGTTCAAGTGTGACTGTTGAATGCTCCAAACCTCCTTGGTAAAGTGACATGAGACCATAAGGTGTGATAAGGATTCACCATGATTTTTTCATAGAAGACAAATACTAGGACTCTCTCTCCTAATTTTTGGAGATCATCCCATGTTAAAATATTCCTATTGAGGTAAAGCCATATAAAGCACTTTGTTTTTTGGGACGCTTTAGTTTCCATAGTTTGGAGCCCCCTGAGGTAAATTTATCTCCCCTTCTATATCTGAGAGCTATCTGTTCCCCAATTTTACCTTTCTATCAGTTCTTGTTGCTAGATTTTTTATCCATCTAAGAGAGTATATATCGTCCGATAGTTCAATGGATTCTATTCAAAGGTCATGTGTGTAGCGATCCAAAAGAGAAGCTTGGATCGCTACAAGTGCAATTATTGGGGCATTGAATCATCATGATTTCCATCCGTATTTGGAATGCTTATCATAAACATATGAAATATTTTTGAGATGGATATTATTTTGGGATGTTGACAGGTCTTACGGGGAGGACATGGTCTGTAGAGATCCCTGAAATTTGGTCTATTCTGAGAGAAGGATCGATTTGCATTCATGGATCCCATGATATGATGTGGAAGCTTGTGATGATAGCTCTCGTGAAGAGGGAGTCCCCACTTGTTGTAGAGGGTTTTGATTAAATCTATGAGAGAATATATATATATAGTCTTTCCATAATCCTTTGTGGAAGCTTGTGATGATAGCTCTCGTGAAGAGGGAGTCCCCACTTGTTGTAGAGGGTTTTGATTAAATCTATGAGAGAATATATATATATAGTCTTTCCATAATCCTTTGTGGGTGAGAAGTCTCCATAGACTTTTTACAAATAAGACGTGACAAAAGGGGAAGTGTTTTAAGCCCCCACCATCCATGTCCTTTTGTTTTGCAGAGAAATTCCGATCACCATAGAGGAATGCTAGCCTTTCAGGACCAAAAGTAAGTTGTGCATATTTTCATGATTTTGTTTAAGATAGATTTTGGAATAAATTCTAATGACATCCAATAAAAGACTAGATTCAATGATGCTTTTATTAAACAAGACTAGATTCAATGATGCTTTTGATAAGAGTTAATGTCCTATCCATAGAGATCCACTTGTGATACCGTGACCCAATTTTTTTACTAATTTATCTATTCACCATTGATTATGATAGGAAAGGAGACACATTCAATGCAGTATTCAATCCAATTATACCCAATTTTTTTACTAATTTATCTATTAACCATGGATAATGATAGGAAAGGAGACACATTCAATGCAGTATTCAATCCAATTTATAAAAGGGATAGGTAATCCGACATGGACGAGAATGAGTTGAAGATAAAGCCAATTTACCTTATCAAATGGTTTTGAGAGGTAAATATTTAGCATGAAAGAGGGTAGGGATTTGGATTTGATCAAATGGAGAGTTTCTTGGTTGTAGATGAATTCATGAATATCCAATTGTCAAGAAAGACAAGTTGTTTGAAATATATATCGGAGGAAATAATGGGTTTGATGTGACAAGCTATGGTTTTGAAAATGAGTTTATATATGCAATTGCATAGAGAGATAGACCAATATTGGTAAAAACCTTAAGAAGAGTTATATTTAGGTATATTTTTAATGAAATTTGAGTTGAAAGGTGGATGAATCTTACAATATATATGTGATTCTTTTACAACTATTGAGATGTTTTCAGTCATAAAATCACACAAATAGATACTACAAGGAAAAGACCCTATAATAGAGGATATAGAGGAGGTTTTTAATATTACAAGATTGACAAAAATTTGTCAAATAAACATCTACTACAACCTACATCAATGATACTGAATGGTTTGACAAAGGTTTTTATCAAAAAATATTATAACTTAAAAACCTCGACAACCAAGGTTTTAACAAAGGAATTTTTTTGATGTGCTTTACTAAAATGAATGCACCAATGTGTATAATAATAAAATGCATAGGTGCACATTAACTTAAAAAGCAAGAGAAATTTTAATACAAACAAACAATTGTATGTACAACTATCTTAATCAAACCAATGCTCTATAACATTATGTGCATCGGTGCTCTATAAGAAACATCACACTAGTGCGTATGTCCTTATATAAGGCACTGGTGTTGATAGGGAAGGAAAACACACCGGTGAAGTTGAACATTATGTTGACATTCATTGCATTTTTATCTTATGGTGTGATTATAATATTTGGTGCCTACAAATAAGAAAATTGTAATGGGAAAATAAATACCACTTTGTTGCATCAATGTGATTGTATTTCAAAAGCACCATTGCTTACATTCCATCATTAATTGCAGTGGTGCCAATTTTACTTAAATGCACTCATGCAATTAAAATGATGAACACTGATAATAATTTTCTCATTACTGAGCAGTGACTAGTGACTATTATAAAAATTACAATGCATCGATATATAGATATAGATATAGATATAGATATATAGAGAGAGAGAAAGAAAGAGAGATAGAGATTTGATACTTAATACTTAATATAATCAAATAAATGAATATAAAATATTACTGAAATTTATTCATAGCTCTTTTCATGATTTAAGATGATTTAAGATGTGTTAACAATATATTAAATTGGAGAAATATAAATTTTGTTAGTTTTTAAGGGCTAGGGATTATGGGATAAAGGGTTTTTAAAAGTTATACACATAATAAATATTAGTTAGATACTATGACTTATGTTTTAGGGTTACTGCATCTCAAGTAAAGATATTATATGCTTAGTATACTTACAAATAGATTAGACATATTTAGTATAGAGTGATTAGGCATTTTTCAAGATCATAAAGACATATTTTAGAGAAATATTGTAATTTTGATATAATTAATTTGTGATTTCTAATTAAAAAACTATTACTATTACTAAACATTTTATTTTTAATATATATCTAAACAATACGTTTTTAGAAAAAAAATACTACATTAGTTGTAACATAGGACATAATTGCATTGTCATGAAGAAGTTATTATTGATGTTTTTTAAAAAAAAATTCTAACAAAATTTCAAAATAAGTATTCATGATGTTTTCACAATTTAATATGCATGATTTTTTTAGACAATATAAAATTAGAGGAATAATTATTTTATCCACATCTCACATACATATCTAAGAAACAAAAACAATCACATCTAATATCACCTAACATCATTTAAGTTAAACATTTAATAATTACATATAAAATCATCTAACCTATAAATCTAAACATTAATCAATATAATCTAAGATACAAATATAATAATCACATCTAAAAAATAAAAAAAATTAACTAACATCATAGTCATACACATTTGACAAAGATAAACATCATTTACTACATAAATCTACCAATGATAAACATAAACAAACAACATATAATAGACACATCTACCAAACATAAACACCATTTAAGAAACACTTCTAGCAACGCACAACTAACAAACATACCTAATAAATACATCCAACATAAAACAAGAATTATCTAAAATACATACTAATAATCACAACTAGCATACACATCTAATAGTCACACCCAACAAAACACATGCATTACCTTGCATCATCATCACATAACAAACATAAACACCATATATTAATATACACATTTAAAATTAGCTAAAATCATCTAACATACAAATCTATCATCACCTATCAAATATAAGCACCATTTAACATACACATAAAAAATTAACTAATATAATCTAACATAGAACACATCAATCACATTTAACACACACATCTAAAATAAAACATGCATTATGTAACAAAATCATGTGGCATACACATTAAACATCACCTAACATATACATCTAAAAATTACATAACATCATCTAACATAGAATTCTAACAGATATAAACATCATCTAACAAACAAATCTTGTTACAATCACATCTACAAAACACAAACACTATCTAATATCATAATCACACACATATGACAAACATCATTTAACATACACATTTATAAGCCACATCTAGAAAACATATCTAACGTGACCTGGCATACACATCAAAATCAACATCAACATAAAAAGTGGAGTATATATACAAAAATATGAAACTCGTGATACATGTCAAATATATATCTCAAGTCCAATAAATACTATGAGATAACTTGTCCTCCTATGGAAATAGAGGCATCAATACCACTTCCAGTAAAGCTAGAGGCATCAATACCTAAAACAATAGAGGCGGGGCCATTAGTATGTTTGTTACGAATCATTATAGACCAAACTAGAAAATCATATATCTCTCCTTGAGGATAAATATCACCTGATTAGACAATCATATATGGAACTGAGATGATTGGAGTGGAAGAAGGAGGATGGTCATCTCACTAAGGAGGAGAGGGTGGTCAATTGACCGATGGATTAGCTGAAGATGGTGGTTGATCAGCTGGGCAAGGAGGAGAGGGTGGTTGATTGACCTATGGAGGAGGATATGGTGGTCAATCGTCACAATGAGAAGAAGTAGGAGGTGGAGGATATGATGGTCAATTGAATTGGTGAGGAGAAGGAGGAGTTGGAGGAGATGGTGGTTGATTTACTTGGTGAGGAGAAGGAGGAGGTAGAGGAGGACGAGGTGGATGATCACCACCCTCATAAGATTGGTTATCATCTCTATCCCTCCTCTTGTTAGATAGAAGTTTGGATGGACTAACAATATGATGAATCAAAGTCGTCATGTCATTTGGAAGAATCCTTTAGATAACTGCAAGATAAGGGTATCGCATTATCTCTTGAACCTGTACATGGTGTACTCCCTATCAAGCCAACAATGAAGATAATCAATCTGCCAACTACTACTGAAATCCGTCATCTGGCCTCCATTGCATGCCAGGTCTCTACAAATGAGGCAATACGTCAGGCTCAACCATCTCCTCATCTAGTACCTAGGGAGGTCCCTCCCCAACATAAGTTCCAATATCATCAAAATATATAGTACATGTCAATTTAGCTAAAAAAATTTATTAAACAATTTAATAAGACAATTTAAAGAAAATGTTACAATAAATTACATTCGCATTTAAAAGTAAGATAAAAAAATGCAACTAGATTAATTAAAACATAATGATAATATTACCTATGTTAGGGTGAAAAGGATGTTCAAACATCCACAACAGTCAAACTCTATGTATGGACGTGATGCCAGATCCGATGTGTGAGCATCCTCGCTAGTAAGTAATTGCAGTGTCTCCAAGGTGATCCTCCATGGGAACTCTAGTTGGCCCCTCTTTGACATCATATCTCCCCACATGTGCATATGAACCTCATTCATCGACCAAGGAGGGAGGCATTGAAATGATGGCCTAGTTACTAGAAACCTCTAAAAAAATAAACAAAATAACTATGAAGCAAAAGGGAATATATTTGTCCAATCTTCTATCCTGAACATTCATATGGCTCATATCTTATTTTTTTATACCAGAGGAGATTGACTTTAACTTTGCTCAAGAATATATTTGTCTAATATCAGCTTGTTTATAGTCCTATTGGACTCGATAGACTGCTTTTCTTACTTAGGTTCATAAGTAATTATCATATTTTCTTGTTTTGAAGTTTTATTGGCCATTTACATGAGTGCCCTTGGTAGATGGATGTAGGAATATATTATTAGTTCTTCTTCTCATTTTCTATATCATATTTGTGTTATAGCTTTCCTTTATAACGAGGTTTATAGTGAAAGCACAATCAGGGAAAATTTTAAGGATCCATATTTTATTAAAGTGTAAAAATCTTGGCGAATCTTATTAGTTTCTCAATTTCCAAGCATAAAATGTTGGACTATATTTTTGTAAAAAGATTGAAATTTATAAGGATTTTATATAGTTTCTAGAAAATTTTGGTAATTTTTAGAGTAAAAAAAATAATCCCGTGGAATTTAGGTGAATAAATTGAGAAAAAAATGGAAATTGACAAATTTATTTATGGAGAAAAGGGTAAAAATTTAGCGCATGGCCTAAATTTTGCTCCTAAATTTTTCCTTGAGCATAATGGCATTCAGGGTATTTTTTAAGGATTCTAATAGTATACCTAAGTATAGTATTCTAGACGATTATTTTGGGTTGAAAAAATCACATATATAAATAAGTAGGCGAATTTTAAATATGAATCATTCAATTTACTACTAAAATTTGCAAATGTTGGTGAATATTATAATAAAAAACATATTTTTATGTAAATATAGGCGATATTAGAGAGTAAAAATGACCAAATAGCAAATTCATTTTTGAAAAAAATGCCTAAAAGATAGAATTAGCAAAATTCAACCCGTAAAAATTACCCTAATAGTATTGGCCTTCGAGATCAATGTGGGACATATAACTACTTATATGATTTGTTGTCATTTTTGTGAAGTTTTTTCTCTTATTCCATTCCATATTTGTTTGTAACACGTTAACTAATCGTCGATTAAATACTAAAGGATAAGTCTCTACTTTTCAAATGATTGCTAAATTTAGTCTGATACGTTTTTAAAGAGATGGGGAATGATCTCTTTTATCTCCAATGTAGGTGTTGTTAGCTTCTAAAGGTTTAGCTTGCTATCTACATTAATACTTATCTTTATTTTTTCATGGGAAGATTATGGGCATTCTCGAAAACCCATATTCCTTGAAGTTGTCGCTACGCTTACCCCTAGGGTTTCCTTTCATGCACAAGATTCAAATATGTTACGATCATTCTTGGAAACCCGCATTCCTTCAGGTCATTGCTATGCTTACCCTTAGGGTTTCCTTTCGTGCGGAGGATTTGAAGATGTTACCTTCAGTACAATAACTTGGAACCTAGCCTTATGAAGAACCAACAAGTTTCAATTCGGCTACTCGATTAGCTCATGTTCGAGTTCCTAATGGCTTATGCAATTTTTTTAAAATTCTAGAGATTTTTAAGTGTTTGAAAACACTCGGCCCTCCTAGATTTAGAGACAAAGATGTCTACGGTAGCAATTTCAAGTTTAATTTCGTTTTCCTTTAACCGATAACAATGGTTTCAAACTTATTATTTTATGGGATAGGATCCAACGAGTGTTGTACTTACCTCAACTTCCTGTATGATGTATTAATTGGTGATATAGAGAGTTTATAGCATTGAAATCTATGTTAAGAAAAAACCTTAATGCATTTTGTTTTAGCTTTTACATAGTAAATGTTTAATGTGTTGTTGTCTAAGTTTAGTACTCATAGTTAATGAACTCCTTTGATTTAATTCTTGCTTGTTTATAAAATTTGTTTGATTCTTTTCTATAGGAAAATGTTGTTGTACAAGAATTTCCTATCTCTGTGTTAAATTAGATGATTACAATGCGTAGTCCTCATTTGTGTTTCCATCAACTGAGTCCTCATAGTCTTCTTCATCCATGTGAAATTTATATGTTATGTCTTTCTCCATTATATTAGTAATAGTTTGTATTTTCATTAGTCATTTATGAAAGATATTTACACAAAACCAAACCCTCGATTTGTCTTAAATTACTTGAAATCTTACTTTTAATTAAATCTTACTTTTAATTATGGAAATGCTCTAAAACTATCTTAAGGTTGTCAAATTGTTAATCCATTGATTTTCATAAGGCTCTTGGATGTATGTTTTTATAAATATTTACATTGCTTTGTATGGATTTTCTTTAAGCCATTGTTCCATTAGAACTATTTTCTTAGTCATTAGCAGATTATAGGTGTGAGTCATGGTACATATATTCTATTAATATTACTATTTAATATGTATACAAATGCAATGAAATATATATAAATGTTCACGGAGACATCTGAAGGAAGGGTTCTCTTTGACCCTAGAGGAAAATAGATAGCATACTTTTCCAAGGATCTTGGGAGGAAGATGAACAATTAGGTCAAATGGGAATCTTTAATGCAAGGTATAGAAATGATGTCCGATCTTCACCTTGATTCATTTCAATTTTATGGCGAATCATGGATTATTATCCAATCAATGAAAAACATTCAGTCTAGAAAAAGGGAGGTTAGAAAGGTCCAAAAAAGAATATTGTCCTTTATGCTAAACATCTTGAAAATACAGTTCTTTCATATAAAACGCCATAAAAGCATCCTTGCCGATAGGAAAGCCAACATTGGTGCCAATATTAAGCAAGGGAATTATTGACGAATAGCTCCACAAGGCCCATTGTTAAATGAACGAGTTGCTTCCAATTATAGGTTTAATGGTTCAATTCAATCCTCCATGGTCATAAACGGGATTGCTCTTTGTGGTAAGGGGATATGAGATAGAGCCGACATATATGGTGAAGTATTAATGAAGGGAGGGACGGGTGGTTCGTAAAGGTGGCAGAAGGGTGTGAGCATTGCATGCTGCATCCTGGTCTTCATTACCGTCATTCTCTTTGCACGTTTCCAAGGTAAGAACTCTCATGAGACATATTCACATTCATAAATGGAGGATCCTCCGTATGAATTGAGCCTCACTCATTTAGGCTACGGTCATTCCCTCTTTGGCTACATGAATGAGTCTAGTAGAACTAGGAGTGGAGCAGGGTTTGAAATCTTGGAGAGGTCTCCATTTAAAGGAAGTGTTAGAGCTATGGAAAAATTGCCAGTTTAGTTTCCTCTTGTAGAGGAGAAAGGAACAGAGGGAATACTAAACGAAATCCAGGACCTGAAAAAAGAGATGGCAGAATTCAGGAAGATGTTATGGTGTTTTTTTTATGTTTCGAAGGAGGTCTTGAAAGAGAATAGGAGGATTTTGCTGGACATTTCTGGTACTAACTCCTGTATGGACGATTTGGAAAGTGGGTATCAAGTACAAGTAGGTGAAGTCGAGGATATCTATCATAGTTGGTAGGAAATGGAGAGGTCGTTGAGCCTCAGGAAGGAAGAAATGCGATGGGCAATGGTTGAGGTGAAGTGTTCCCATCAGGAGCAGAGAGTGTATGCGAATGAGATAAATGAAGATTGTTTCGTCCAATTGAAGCAAATTATGGAATAATTGCAACCAGGCATCAATGGGCTAAATATGGGAATTATAATGCCTTGTCATGAGGAGATGTCTCCCCAATGGATGAAGTTTCTATTGTTCAGTACGCTGCAAACGAAAATCTAATGTAGGAATGATGTCCTCTATCTCTTTTTAAAGTTATTTATATGTTTTTTTGTCGATACTTATGTGGTCAGTTCATATGAGTATACTCTGTTAGTGGAAATAAGATAGTTTTTGGAAAACTTTGTAATGATGTCTATTGATCTAAGCAGATTGTAGACTTGAACTATATAGTTTCTTTTTGTGCAAACTTATCTGTTAACATTTTGGTACCCTGAAGACATCATATAATTCTTGGTTTTTTAATATAAATATATTTCTCGTTTCTATATATATATTTGGACATTTTTTTATAGATTATACTATAGTAACTATCTATACATATTTAGAGCCCATTCCTTTTTTTTTGCCATTCTTAAATAATAAATTACAAACTTTATGTCTGAAATAATTCATACAACAATAAGTATGGGTTGAAAACTATTCGATTATTGATAACTATTCAAGTTATATATTCAAATATTAGAAATTTAATACAATTTAGTAATAAATCTCTTAAACAAATATAATTTTCTAATATCATGTTGCACCATTAACAAAATAATTTATTTATAATCTAATATAATGTTGCACCATTAACAACATAATTTATTTATAATATAATAACTTTAGTAATTACATTTCCAATGGAAGAAATAATAAATTCTATTCATAAAAATCAATAATTATGTTACTTCTAAATATAAACAAGTAAACCCATCTTGAAAAAACCTCGGATATTGTCAAATTAAACAATATCTACTTTATTTCCATACACGTATTCCATAGCTATAATTTTTAGCATTATGTTTCATCTTATACGGTTTTTTAATTTATTTTGCATTTCCTTTGATGTAATTATCTTCTTTGTGCATATCTTAATGGAATTGTTCCTTAATCATTAATGGTCTCGATTAGTAGTATAATTAATTATTTCAATTATTAATTGTTATCAATTGATAGTATATTTAGTTATTTTTATTCATTAATTTTCATTTAGACATTTTAATGATTAATTAATATATACAAATTATACATTAAAAATCTATTTATTAATTTATGGTAATGTTTTACATGTAAGGAAAGTTCTCTTCCATTAAATTAGTACCCTTTAACAACGGATTTGTATAATTAGTACCACTTTATATGTTTTTATTGAGGAAAAGAGAAGTATTATAGGTAATAAAGAACATTGTGAAAATAGCCATAAGAAATTGGAAACATTGACGAACAACAACAGATTTTAGTTAGATCAAATTTTTACAAGTTCGTGTAGTTGATTATTGGGCTTGGTTTTAATTCCTAATGAGAAGTAATACATATACACTAGTTGATAGAGAACACGAACAATTGATCTTATATAACAAAATATAGTAGAACTATGCCTTGGAATGACCATAAGTGATAGAAAGGTTTTCTCTATCTATAGATCTACAAGCCGCAAAAGCTTGTTTCCCACCCATGCTGCACAAAATCAAGTTAATTAAAACAATATTATACATAACCTAAACAAATTAGTTATTCATTTCACAACTCCAACATATGTTTTGTGCTTGAAGTTTATAAGGAGTATAGGATATAGAAGCATATTTAAAAGGAAAAAAGAAAATTAATAAATAATATGTAAAGATATTAATGATCAATTTTAAAATACCTAAAGGTATTAGTAGGGTTGAAATTTGAAGTTCTAGTTTACAGGTCAAGAAATTTTTATTTGAGGTTTGAATTTTAATTTTTCCTTTTATTTGAAGTTTGAATTTTAACTTTGCCTTTCATTTGATGTTTAAATCTTAATTTTACCTGTCATAATAATAGTTGATTTTTTTTTAAGTAACATTCATAACAACTATATGAAACATTGAATGCTCATAGCTACTGTAACGAGACACCAAGTTACATATAGAGGAACACTGAAAGTCAAATTGAGGAAAGAGGCTTGAATTGATTTTAAGAAAATCCAGATGGATAACAATGAGTATATATACATTGAGACAAGAAGAATGCCCACAAAAAGGTCCAACTAGTATCCCCTTTCTTTTGATATTTTGTATATGTTAATAAACAAACAAAAAATAGAGATGATGCAAAGCACAAATTTGCATTTCACTAATTTCAAATGAAGAATCCTCTAACAACAGTTGCTATGAACTATTGTACTTGTATCATGTAGGATCGATATAATGGTTGAGCTCAAGTAATAGTTAATTCAAGTGGCGATAAATCCAGGCCAAACAGACATAAACACTTCATATAGCAAAGGCAAGGCTTAAATGCTTATGCACACTCTTGTTGTAACATGTAAGTTGAAACCAAATATTAACATTTAATAGAACTATTATAAATTCATTCTCATATATTTAGCAAACATCCATCTGAGTTAAGGATCTCCCATGAATATGTCAAAGACTGAAGAAGATCATACTTGTCCATATATAAATATTTTTAAAAATACAAAAAACATGAAAATTGCAATCTTGCATATATTGAAATAAATTCAATCTCACATCCATATCATGAATCTATCAATGAATGAATGAGATCAAACTTATCCATATATAAACAATTTTAAAAATACAAAAACATGAAATTTGCAATCTTGAAGATTTTCTTCCAACTTTATCTTTATTATTGAAACACTAATATTATGTTGCAAGCAACAAGATTCAAGAGCAATTATGATCCAACAAGAAGGAACAAGAAGGGATCAAACTAAT
The DNA here is from genome assembly GCA_027924585.1 of Larix kaempferi. Classification (NCBI taxonomy): domain Eukaryota; kingdom Viridiplantae; phylum Streptophyta; class Pinopsida; order Pinales; family Pinaceae; genus Larix; species Larix kaempferi. The sequence goes on from BSBM01000109.1 coordinate 11,402,533, forward strand.
TTACATATTTTACAATGTGTGCTATTATAAGAAGCACATAATAAACATAATGATTAATAATGATTAAACCAAGCACACACACAATTACAAAGAGGGTTTATCCTTGAAATATTTAAATAGGCTTCTTCACAAGCAATACAATGAGCCATACCATGGACCCAAAAAACCATGAACTGTAGACTTATTTGACTCTCTAACCAACTTTATAATATAGAAAGAAAGTTTTGTGAGAAACGGAAAATATTGTTAACTACTTTTACTTTTTGTGTTTTAATTTCTTATATAATTAGTGAAAGTTTACTAGCAAAAATGAGTCAAAATTTCCATATTAAAAATAAAAATACACACATATTTAGTTACTAATAACTAATTAGTAATAGTGATAGATAAACTTATATATATATATATATATATATATATATATATATATATATATATATATATGGAAATTTTGATTTTTGTTAATAAAATTTCATTAATTAATATAAAAAATAAAAACAGTAAAAGTAAAAGTAATATATATGCTTGAAATATAGATATTGATGATGTGTAAAAATAAAAATACACTTCAAAATGACGGGTGAAATTAAAATTCACACTTCATTAATGAGCCTTAATTAAATGACGACTATTTACCCAAATTTCAACCCTCGGTACGAGTAACTAGAAGAAAAAACAATATCTAGATTCCAAAATTAGTTTTTAAGTCAAATCCCCATTTAGAAGCCATATGGACTACTAAAATTAGAGGTGACTACCTTCATCTTAACTTTATCCACTGATCATGATGCAAGCATGCTATAGCCCATAATTTGAAAATATCTACCATAATTTTACTACAACCCTCTCGTTGTCCATTGGCAAGTTCTCTATTGAAGTCTCAGTTAAAAAAAGAGATAGTAGAACCCTAATTAAAAGAAAAAAAAGGCACTATCTTAGTAAACGATAGGAACATCTCTTACACTTCTCCAAGTTGGCTCCTAAGAAATTCTAGAGGCAAATTCTAACTCGCAAAAAAATGAAGATAATAATATTGCTTTAAAAGATTGGAAGTCCTATCTTAAAAAAAGTTACAAATCCCCAGATATTAGAGATAACATTCAAACCATTCTTACAACGAAAGAAGTTTTCTCATTATAAGACATAGATTTTGGGGTTAAGCGATTAGCAAATGGAAAATTCAAAGACACTGAAGGATACTAAGCATAAATCTTAAAAATTCAGGGGCCTGTCTTCATCCTGCACACCCACAAATTCTTTAATCTAGCGGTGAAGCAAGGGTTCCCTACACCTTGGACTCAGAGCCTCATTATTCATATTTTCAAAAGTGGCAATAAAAATAAACCCTCTAATTATCACGCCATTATGATTAGCCCTGTCCTATCCAAGTTATACGGTATCATCTTAGAAAAGAAGATCGACGAATGGCTAGAAATGGAAGGTAAGTGGGCTAAAGACCAAGCAAGTTTTAGAAGGAACCATTCAACCACAGACCACCTCGTTACGCTTAGGATCATTGCAGAGGAATGTCGTAATACTAAGTCTGACATTTTTTTTTGCTTTGTGGACTTTAGGAAAGCTTTTGATACAATGCCTAGAAATAACCTGTGGAATAGGCTAGATAAGCTTAATGTTCCTTTTGAGTTGAGAATTGTCGCAATAAGGTTATACAAAAATGTCATTGCCAAATTTAAGAATAATGAGGTTTGGTCAATGGAAATAAACTATAATATTGAAGTTAAGCAAGGTTTCCCCCTCTCCGCTACCCTTTTTGTCATTTACATCGATAAACTAGAAATATGTTAAGAAGAATCGGGTTGTGTCGGCACTATCTTAGCTAGGATAGTTATCCTCCTTTATGTGTATGATATTGTTCTTATAGAAAGTTGTCCCTTTGATCTCGATAAATAATTAAGATTTCTCAAATATTTCTTCTCAAACATGGGTATGACTGTTAACACCAACAAGAAAAAAGTTATGATCATAAAATCTAAGAAAGACACCTACGCAAATTTTATTTATGATAACAATAAACTGGAGGAGGTGACTTCTTACAAATATTTTGAAATTTTTATTCATCACGAGCTTAATTGGAACCATAGCATTGAGAAAATGATTAATGGAGGATGGCAAGCATATTTTGGACTTGAAAATAATTGTAAAGAAAGCAACTTGGTCATGTGGGATGAAAAAAAAGCTCATCTTTGAAACTCTTGTCATCCCTGTTATCTTATACGATTGTGAAGTATGGGGGTTCAACATTTCTAGAGAATCTTGGAGAAAGATTGAGCAAATCCAGAAGCGGCTTATAACTTATAACCTCAAAATTAAAAGCAATACGCCTTATCCTATTCTCCTAATAGAAGTGGGTCTTTCCCCCAATGAGAGCATGGCTATGACTAGGTACCTGATGTACAAACACACGATAAATAACATGGGAAATGAGAGACTTCATGAAATTGCTTTAAATTCAAGTCAAGACCAACTACGCTTCACGCTGAGTTGGTGTAAAGATACGATGACTTGGTTAGACAATTGGGAGATTGATGAAAATGACACTTTAGAGAATATCGATAATGTCAAAAATATTATTACCTTTAAGTTTAAAGGGAAATTGTGGTGCGGGGAATATTTAGCGGTTAAGAGAAAATTAAGATACTATAAGGAGGTCATTGACCCTAATTTGGAAGATGAGAAATATCTCTGGATAGTAACTAGTAGATCAATTGGTAATGAATAAATGAAATGAGAAGTTGTAAAAAAATTGAGTAATATTTAATATATATTTAAATTTAATTTATTAAGTGATGATGATGATGATGATGATGATGATGATGATTAACCTCTAAGACCAACTTTGGTCTTTTGGACCTTAAGAAGGTTATTACTTCGTTTGCTTTAAATTTTTGTTCATATGTTCAAAAAACATGGTAAGAAGCTGTTTTCCAAGCTCACTATAATTTTGGAAAGTTAGGAGGTTAGCAGCATTTGTATTGTAAGAAATACTATGAGACTGATATGTAGTGTGGGTGTAAGCAAGGACTCTAAAAGATGGCAAACCCTTTCAGCCCAAGGAGTTTTGGGAAATGCTCTATTTCTCATGAGAGTTCGTTCTAATCTTGGCTATATTAATTTTCTTCTTTGAACTTAATTAATATATCTTAAATTATTACTGAAGAACAAGTAAATAATATATAAATTCAATATTAAATATTAAATAACTTCAATTGAATTTTCCATAATATATTTTTAAAATTTATTGAAAGTAAATGTATTGAAATAAAAATATATAAAAAAACTTTATCAATTTAAAAAAAACAAATTACTCAAAATTAAATATAATCATTAATTAATTCACCTCTTAAATTTTTTAATCAATTTACATCTAAACAAATTTCATGTGGGTTTTATTATTATGATTTTATAGAAGTTACTCACACTTAACTAAATCATTAATCATTTATGTTGCTACTTTTATTATCATAATTTTATAAAAAAAATCTTAGAATCACATATATTAACTATGAAAATTACATAATTTAGGTGCCATAAGTATTTGACCATGCTAAAACTATTTATAAATTAAAAAATATAATTTAAAACATTTAGAAATTCAAATTTTACCAACAAAAAATACAAGATTTCTACAAAACTCACAATAAATTCGAAAACTTAGAATACATAGACTACATTTTTTTCTACCTTTCACAATTAGGCGCTGTCTATTGTGGAAGTTAAACGGGTTGATGATAAAGCTCATCGTCGATATCATCAAACGCCCAAGCTCTAACTCTGGCAGGCTCCAGCCATGAACGGTCCATTTCCTCTCCCTCATCTTAAGATTGCAGGAATTCCATTTCCGTTCGCTTCATCAAATATGAGGCAAGCCTTCTACTAATATCAATACATTGGGAGAGGGTATTAAGTGAGCGATCTATCTGATGGGTAGCAATCTCATACAGGTTTTGGTATTCTTCCAGGATACTAACTCCTACTTCATGATTGGTATAGGCTCTTGGATCGAGGGCATGCATGCAATGAATAGGGTTCAATAGCGGTCAATGCATTTAAATGGGCGAGATCGTTTTCATCATTCTCAAAACGTTCTTTCAGCGATTTGGTTTCAGCAAGAGCAGGGATGGTGATTTCTGTTAATCCAGAAATCGGTAAAGTTAGGTGGACTGATTCCTAGCAAGTATTGTCTACATTGATTCTATGATCGATAGTTAAGAGATAGTGATAGGGAACTTATTTAATTAAAGAAGGTAACATGTAATTGAGAGGTAAACAATAAATGATCACAACTAAACATGATGAAAAAGTAATAGATAACTTGTTCATTAAACTTAACTTATGACCTATAACTGTTTAAAGACCACTAAGTGAGTGTGCTAGTTGCACCACTAAGTATCAGATGAATCATACCTAACACATGATACAACGATTCTTATGCAGACATAGTGGCCTTCGTCACGCTCCCATGATGAGTAAGCATCGGTACTTGGGAAATGCTCATTATGTGCTATTTTCTCCATCAAATATTGTGTATATTTCAAGTTTGTTATCAGAAAAATAGAAATAGTAAAAGTATCCTGTGGAAACAATTAAAAATGATGGATGAAAACTTTTCCAAATTCCTACCCTGATCGATTCCAATAGGGCACTTCCAAGAGCCTATCAAGTGCATAAAGCTAATTGTCCGCATTGTACAGCAAGTTCGAATTCAAATACTGATTCAATTCTGTACGATTCAGTCTCTATAGCAAGCACTAAGGATCGTGTACTTTTTAAAATAAATATTGCATATAAGAATATATGTTGTCTAGTCTTAGTCAATGTTGTCATTTGCACTGCGTGTCAACCATGTTTAATCATATTTGGTGTCAACTTTGAATTATTATAAGAATTTATGTTGTGTAGTCTTAATCAGTAGTGTTAGTTTCATTTGCAGTACCTTGGTCTCAACTTTTTAAAAAATAATGGACAATCACAGGAAACATCGACAAAAACACACAGGATACTTTCCAGGAAATTCCAACGAAACTGGACGAACTAATAAGACGAACAAATGTTTTGAATATAGGTCTTCTAAATGGTGTAATCTCAACCATTTATATATATCTGCAATTAGTAATTCCATACGAAAATAGTCCAAAATCATAACTTTCTAAATTATTAGGCAGGATCATCATACTACATGGTAAGCTTAAGAAATGTATTAATTTATATTTTTATTACAACGTAATATAATTCGTATATTCATAATTACTTCAAAATAAATGCGAGATGTTAAAGGAAAAACACCTTAATTGGTATGTAAATGATTAATGTTTACTGAATTCAAGTAGGTTGTTGAAAGACCAACAATTTTTTTTTAAAAGATCAAAGCAACTAGAGAAGAATTACGTTGATGATATATTTTTTTTTTTATATGGTGTTCTTATTTGTTCTATAAAAGTTGGAAATGGAGATGTTGATGATATTCTTTTTATTTTTTTTATATGGTGTTTTTATTTGTTCTATAAGAGTTGGAGATGGAGATATGGTAGCTAGAGTTTAAGAGTTCTTTATGAAATATAGTTGATTATGATTAATAAAGTTTGAGGATGATTAATTAAGTTTAATAATAGTTAACTTTGTTTGACCATAATTGATTAAGTATGACCATGGATAACCAAACCTAATTATGGTTTCAACATAAGTAATCAAAATCCAATATATTTGGCAATAGTTAACCATGATTGACTATTTTTTTACAATGGTAGAATGTAGGGAAAGTAGAATCTTAAAATTAGAGGGGAGAAATTAACTTTAGATTTTGACCTGCACTACTACATAATATTGGACTTTAGTGGGATTTTCTAGTAGATCTGAGTATTTGGTAGACTAACATTTAGATCGTATAGGTTTCATGTCTCCATCCATCCTTTTGGATATAGGAGGTGGTAGTTATGAATTTGATGTTTTAATTTTTTTTAATCATGGGGCATTATTTGAATTTAGAACTAATTTAAGATGCCCATAGACAACATAAATTAAGAAATGCATGTGGATGTGCATGAGTAGAAAACACAATCATAGTTAAAACTATATTCAGTTACACATCATGCATAAACAAAGTATTCATTAAATGAACTAAATATAGTCATTTCACATCAATAGACAACAAAAAAATATTTACCTTTTAATTATATAATATCCAAGCAATGAATTGTCTAAGAACAATTTTCCAAGCAACCATAGATCAAGTTTACGACTAAGGAAACACCTACAATCTTATGTCTCTCAGCCTAAAACCTATTTTCTTTCATTGTTAGCCAACCTGCTCTCAACTAATTTCATTATAGACATGTCACTCATCCATTTAATCCATGAAACTCTTTTTCAACGCCTCTATAATATCCCTCGTCCCTAACCCGTCCCTAACCTTTATTATTGTAATAAATTGTAGTTGATATAAATATACCTATTTAATAGTTGAGAGCATGGATCTCAATGTCATGGTGATACCTTGAATATGATGTAAAATGTAAATTCCAAAGTAATGCAATGTAAAGTTAGGAACTAAATGTGCAAGACAACTAAATTGAGGACCAACATATCCACTAAGGAAGAAGTTAAAGGCGAGTAAAATCATGAAAATCCTTGTAAAGATGACTAGATATATCATGGTGCCCTTGGATATCGAAATGAAAAAAAGTTACTATTACTCACCTATTCGCATTAGGAATGTGAACTCTTCCTTAGCTCTCGAGATTTGCGTGACAACGGATCATTTGCAAAATAAAGTGAATAAATTACTATTCGCACAAATTAAACTTGGAAATTACAACGAATAATATATTAAAATAATATATTAAAATGATCATCTGGTAAGAAGGCGCATAAAAACATTATTATATTATTATTAAGGTTCCCTTTATTCTTGAGAAAACAAAGTAAAACTATAATGCTTACATAGTAGAGAATTATTAAAGCTATCAATTTGCTAACAAATACATATATTAAAAACAAGAAATGCATGCAGCTTAGTCTTTGTCTTATAGGTGAAAAAATAAATAGATTGAAAAGAACAAATTATTGCACACAAAATCATTGTTAAAGGGTAAATTATTTAAAAGAATAAATTCATGATTTAAGGACACATTTTCTATGTCCAAAACTTGGCTTCATTATTGAATTAGATTAACCAAAAAAATCAATAGATTACTACTATCCATCCATCCAATTAAAACATGGTTCTTATGAACACTAAATTAATTATGAGAAATCTAGTAAGATTGTTCAAGAGATTGGTATTTTAAGAAAATTTCTATCATTAAAACCAATCTATTAAAAAGTTGGAAAGAATGAATGCATTAGCTATCATATGGGATAGTTGTGGCTCTCTAGTTGTGGCTTGAATAAAACAATATATGTGAATTTTGAGCTTCATTTGATTAGTAATGTTCAAATAAGATTAGATCACATTACAAACCGAATTATACTCATTTTATGAAGGTATCTCTACATATCTCCAATCTTTCAAATCAGTCAATAATGTCCATAAAATGTGTACTGGAACCAATATGCTTGATTAGAGTTTCCATTGACAAATCCAAAACCAAAATCTTCAAACTTGCATATTGCCAAAGCAAGCCCTGCATATGACTAATAGCAAAGACATTCATATTGTGTCTAAATACATTAGAATTAGGAATAACAGAAAAAACCTAGGTAACATATATTCACACCCTGCCATTTGTTTGAGTGGGATCCCTGAGTTTTATATGCATTCTACTATTTGTATAGGTCTTCATCTTTAGCTAAAAAAGAAAGCCCTAAAAAACACAAAATCACTTGTCCATAAAACTTCACCACAACCTGAGAATGTTTGACGAAATTCCCAACTTTCTTGCAAACTATTCCACCATACTCGTCGTATATGAAAAATTTCCTATGGATTTGCATAGACCCTCTGTTTTTTTAAAATTGAAATTCACGTCCCAAACAGTACTACAACAATATGGTAAAAAAGACTACTCTAAATAATATTTTGTTGGTATTGTTTACAGGTGAGGTTGACTAAAATGTTAAGCTATCCACGAAGGTTCCATTCTCAGAATAGCTACACATACTATGAATATTTAAAGGTAGTCTGATATTTGCAATATAGCCCCTCCAAGCATGTCATGTTATAAAAAAAATCATCTTGTGTTGAGAACAATTGTAGATTTCATTTTAACAACTTGCCAAAAAAAAAAACAAAGTTAATATGACATCTTTAGTAGTAAATTATATATTATTAATTTTATTTTTAAATATATTTTAAAAGTACTAAAATTTAGGAAACGAACAATACAAACACTTCATCCCAAGCTAATCTACAAACTAAAACCGTTAAAAAATCCCCACAAAACCACACATAAAATGAAGGGAAGAGCAAGCCCTTGACCTTCAAATGTCAAGGACCAGCAACATTTCAATGTCATCATAAAAAATAGACTACTACGTAGTAAACTCCATGCAATGGTTGCCAAGAATATGGATAACTCCAGCAAACCCACCATCAATAATGTGACATCCAATAATCCACTTGTAAAATGAAAATCATAAATATTTAATTTTCTTTTCAAATTCTTTGTAATTATTTATGATTTACCATCACCTACCAATAGATAATTTATGTCTAAAACAAATGTATAAGCAAATTTATGTTAACAAATGTAGCTACCCAACCTTTCTTGATAATAGACATTACAAAGAAAGACAAATATATAAATTTATTCAATATAAATGTGATTACTAACCACTCCTTCCAGTTTCCTCATTAAGATATTGACTGATAAATGATATATCAGGTTTGAGCAAAGACAATCAAAGCTCGGAAGCCTCCCTCATGTATAAAGCCAAGAACTACTGATTCAAATATCTGAATAAGATGGAGATGGAGTTCTAGGACTCCCTAAGAAGGTTGTGATATCGACCTCGGATCTCATAATAGGTGAGGCATCAAAAGATGAAATGCTCCTCCATCTCGATCTCCTGTAAGTGGCAGAGTTGACAAGCCATGTCTACTTGTGAAATATGGTAATAGACTCCCACCCAAGCCAATGAGAACCAATCTACAACTGATCTACAGAGATCCTAAGGACATGCATCTAGTGGCAAAGTGTATAGGTTGGTGTGACAATAAGGCCACCTCTCATCTCCATGGAATGCTTTGCATAGAAGGCATCTTGGGTATGAGGATGTGGAGTATATCTACACAGTTGACTTGAAGGTGTTGTGCAAAGGCCCCCAATTTGCGGTTGCATTAGCTGTTCATAGGGGGTTAGCCCCAAACCTTCGTTCCCAAGACAAAGGTCTCGTCCTCTATTCCAATTTGGGTGAGGATCTCATGTGAAAGTGTGGAGATCAAGCTCCGCCAAGCTAAGTTTGGCATTAAATATCTCTCAAGTAGAACAGGATGCCTTAGTAAATAACAATGTTCAAATGAAAAATTGAATAACTTATAATAGATCAAAGTAATAAGCTCTTAAGTTTAATAGAACCGTGATTCTTTCTGCATCCATACACTAAGAATCTGACTTGTAGCTGAGGAAATTTGAGGAAAAAAGAAGGGGGGAGAAATGACAATATGGTCCCAACAAATACAATTGTAAATGCATTGATGGCAAAATATCGAGAGATCCATTCATGATCATGAATGTCGAATGGAGAAAAGGCATATCTTCCTTGTGTAACTAGAAGGAAGCAATCTAACATGTTGAAATTAACAGAGGCTCTGACTTGCCAGGTTAGATGCACTACATCAGTTGTTAGAACATATGGTCTTTTAAGAGGAAATGCCATGACGTTACAAGTAGTGAAGCGATCAAAACTGGTGAGGATGCACCACTATTACCGAATCACCTCCCATTTATATTGGTAGACTCGGGAGCTTACTGGATTGACCAAGACATTTCAGGACCTTCTTGATGAGAGATTATTCAAACAAAGAAAGTTTTACAAAAGATTATAGTGCCAACAAAACAAAAACAAGATAGAATTTAAAAGAAAAGTCGTCCTTTTAAAGCCCAATGCATCTTCTTTAAAGGCCCTTAGACCCTGCAAATACAATGGCAGGCTGCCTTGTTACGTGAGATTGCATCGGCTGGCCTAACTTCCTCTTTAAGATATTGCTTGATAAATGATATATTCCTCAGACATGTATTCTTTCAGCAGTAATAGTTTCTCATATACCTATCATGATTGATCCATATCCAAATAAAAGATAATGATATTATTTATAAACCTTAAACTTTGTAAAGAAACAAACTTCAGTAATCAAAATCAAACCCTAAAGTGAATTAACAATTAAAAGTTTTAAATAAAATATTTTTCATACATACATTCTTTCAGCAACGTTATTAGTGTTTCATAGTAAATTAAAATTATGTAGTAACCATAAAAAAAATACCATAATATATTGTAATGCATTTATATTCTATTTTTTTGGACCTAGTTTTCATGTTAAAGTCCAGATCTTTTAACAACATTGGCTTTAAAACCATTTCTTGAGACTTATGCTTCTTAAATAAAACTACAAAACAAATAATTAACTATTGATGAGCTTGAGGTTAATAGAAATGTTCACATAACTCATTCATTCCATGCATTAAATGAAATTGATCATACGATCTCATACATTTAATCATTAAATATATGTGCCTACCTCCAATAAATTGCAAAAAACATGTATATCATCTGCTAGAGAAATAAAAGAAGAAACCCAATTAAAGAAGAAACCCAACACACAAATTAAGCATATCCCACCTAAAATACAAACTACAAAACTCCATTGGAGAGGAAACAAGAGCAAAGTATGAAATTGAAAATTGAGAATTCACGCGAACTGTTTAAATAACGGGAGGCTAACGCTCGACTTGAGCATTCCTTGATTTGATTATAACGAAGATGGTGTCATAAGTAAAACAGATCTTGGGAGTCAAAGGTGCCCAGTTCTGCTGCGTCAAGGACTATATTGGGAAATAAAGACAGATACATTACATGGTTGATCACATAGTGATAACCCAATTTCACATACTTGAGTTTCACAGGTTGAAGAAAATGTGGGACTTTTGACCTGTTCTGATTGATACTGCTGCTGGGTCTTGCTTCCTGGACTCCATGGATGTAAGATCAGCTCCATCCTTGACCTTATTGGGTTTTGTGGCTTAAAAAAAACCAAAACCAATATCCACAGGGAGGGAATCTGAGGAGCCCAATCAAAACAGAAGATGGAGATAAAAAAACTACAGACCCAAATTTAAAAAGAGGATCGAGGTACAAAAATTTGTGAACCCAAATCAGAAAAGAGCTCACAGTTAAGTCGGTTGAGTAAGCAAAGGATTGATATTGTCCTGCTCCTTCCCAGTGTTAGTGAGATTGGCCTTAATCTCAAATTTTGAGCTTATAGTTAATTGTGCCTTTTAGAAATGGAAGAAACTTGAATGCATGGAGAGGTCCGAGACATTCTAAACATTCAAAACTAGTGCAATTCTTCGGCTATCTGAGAAGAGAATGCTATTTTAAATATATCTCAAAATGCAGAATTCACCTTGCATGATATGAAGCACGGCATGTAAATAAGATCAAAATGCAGAATTCACCTTGCATGATGCACCGGATGTAAATAAGATTAAGTAGCAGAAAGTATAATCTACTTGGAAACACCAGATAACTCTGGTCTTGGATCTGCAAATACATAAAGTAAACAAACAATCACGGAGAGTTACCTAACTGAAACCAAAGCCTCACTTGGCAAAGATCTGACTATACCTCATTAGAAAATGAACAAGTGTTACTTACTAAGCTTTGTAGAACAGAGCCATGTGATGGAAATTTGTTTATCCTACAGGAGGAGGACATGCATTCAACTGCATGCAGACATAAATCCGTGCACACATAAATCCATGCATGGAATCATTAGCCCTCAGAAATTGCAGGTGATTGCTTGCACGGCAAGTAAGTTAGAGCGTGAAGTTTAAGGTAAATTTTTAAGGGAAGGTTTTTTTTTTTATCTATTTTTTAATTTATTTTAATGTTCCGCAATGAGAAAAAATAGTCAATTCAAAGTTATTGTCCAATTATAAAATAGTAATTTCTTTTTTCTAACTAATTATAAATACAAAGTTTATGTTAAAATTAATCTAACTTTAGAAAAAAAATATATTGATTGCAATTAATAGAAACAACCCGAACATATAGTCTCCTGCCTAAGGGACTAATAAAGAACATATTATATATATATAAACTATTATATTAATATATATATATATATATATATGAAAAATGAAAGCTAGTTATGTACTCCTTCTGAGATAGACGGTTAGGGGGATTTAACTAGTTATTAGAGTTTTTCCTCACAAGAGGAGGCACCAGCCCTATCTTAATAAACTGATTTTAGAGAGCAGAGGTTAGAAGATGGAGCTTGAGCATTACTTTATCCATATTGATTTATCCAAGCGTGCAAACTCGTATTGAATCTCCACTTTATATTATAGGAGCATAATTTCGTCTTATGGGTATTTGTGTTATGAAATTCTGAAGAAATTTGAATTCATCTTGGTGTAGGTTTAATACTAATTTGAATTCTTACTAGTGGATAATTAATAACTAGTTACTAGACCTTTCACAATTCCATATTTCATGTTGAAGGTTGAGATTTTATATTTTGTTTTTTAAATATATATTACATTTTATTATATAAATGTTTATTTCACACTTAGATATTTTAAGAAGAGATTTTATATTTTTGTTTTTCAAATATATATTAAATTTTATTATATAAATGTTTATATATATTTATATATATTATGGTATATTTGTAAATATTTAATTAAAACAATTGTGTATAAACAAGCTACCTCGAATTCAAATTATTTATTTTTTCCCTATCATCTCATTCATATTCCAATTATGCTACTCTGCTTTATATCATTTATGTCAAGTTGAAGTAATGTTATCTCTAGCAGGTTGAGACACACTTATCCTTTACTTACATTTATCTCTGCAATTAATAATTTAATTATTATCTTACCTCTGTCAAGTTAGGGAAACTGTCTCTCACTTTACAGAGAGGACCGATCCTATATCCTTCTCATATGCTATCTGTCAAATTAGAGAAACGATCTCTCTTATTGCACAAAGGAGCAGTTGTATAATTCTTTATGTATGCTATGTTTCGATTGTTTGGAGCAGCAGCGGACTCCCCACAAGAGAGAGAGACTCCGCTTTGATGTATATACTGTTGTATGTCTATTTATTAGAGGAGTGGCCTCTCCACAAGTCAGCCGACTCCCAGCCATTATATATAATATTTCTTTACCTTGAAAAGTGAAGGGGCAGTCTCTGTGAAGAGAGAGTCGATCCCCAGTTATTCCATATAGATCATTACAATGAAAACTGGAGGGGCAGCCTCTCTGGAAGAGAGAGCCGAACCCCAATGTCATTTATTTTTACCTCTACATGGAGGAGAAAAGAGGGTGGCCCCTCAATAAAAGAGCCAAACCCTATTACTTTGACATTCTATTTTGTGGACTCCACTACTTATTAAAAGCAGAAACCCTAGTAAATATTTTCTATGAAAAAAGGGTCGCATCCAAAGGCGGCTCCATATAATATATACTAGAGCCGATAGCTCTCCATATTACTTATGTCATCTTGTTCCCCAAGAGCCGTGAGTCTATCTGTATCTCTGCTTATACAGTTTTTCTTCGAAGAGTTAAGAGCTCAATAATTTATGCATATAGTTCTATGAATTTGTTTATACATTCTTTGTTTTTCAAGAGCCATTGAGTATAGAAACACGCAGAGTATTGTGTTTAATAGCACTATTATCTTCTATACGTTGTGTGACTATACACGATTCTAATAAAGTATATTGAGAATACTATCATTTTATGTATACAGGATATTGAGAGTATAACAATGTATCAAATTTTATGTAGTAGGTTGAAAACACTCTGAGGTCTATACTTATTGTGTTGAAGTGCGTACAAATTTTAAGTGTTGTTTAATGAACATATAACTTCTTTTAGTTATTGTATGTGGTACAAAGAGCATAGAGTCCTACCTCTTTGAATGTTGGTTTAAGAAGGCAGAGTTCTATTAGTTTATTTATATTATAAAACCCTTTCATCTTGTAACGAGAATGCATAAACTTTATCGTTTCTTGTAAATAATTTTGAGAACGCTGAGCTTTATCACTTTGTAGATGGTTTAAACGGATGAGAACCCTAAGCATAGTTTTGAAATAGCTTTATTATTTTAAGAGTCAAACTCTAGAAAATTACCTTTGAAGAACCGATCTTGATATTTTAGTCAATAACTGGGAATGGTGAGTTTTAGTATTTGATGATAGAACATTAAGATTTAGAGCTGAGTGTTATTGTTTTATTGTTTAGAAATTGAACTTTGTCGATTAAACCTCTAAAATCCGAGAATTCTTCTTATAGTATTGAAAGAGTCTCTATTATTAAATTACAATATGATTATGATCACTCTTGTAAAGCCGGTAGATAAATATTATATCTAAGAATGTGACTTTCGCTCACAGGAGAAGCCTAGCAGCCTAGCAGAGGTTTTAAGCTTAACACTCAGGTTGTTATGGTAAAAAAATTTAGTAAGAAATTCTAAGACAATATGCTGGACACATGGCTAAAGTTTGATGGAACGTTGTAGTTATACATTCAGTCACCTGGAACTCTACTTCTTATTCAATATAAGTATTTTTTAATTACTTAAGTAGTTATGATTTAGTTATGTTTAAAAATATGTAAATGTTCAATAAGTAATGGTGATATTATTATGATGGATTGGTTAACAAATAGTTATATGATAATGATGCAAAGATAAATGTGTTGAGTCATTTGAGAATACATACTTGACATGTTAAATATTTGACATATGAGGAATATGTTACCTCAGTTAGACATGCAAAGAGTATACTACAATCATTGAAAATAAGATAAAGGCAAGAAATAATACATGCTTATAGGAATGTTTATGGAAGTAAATTATTAAGTTACTACATTATAGTTGTCATGACCTTATGGAATAATATTTACATTTTTTATTGGTGAACTTTGTGTTGCTATGACTCTACCTTTCTATATGATTTAAATGATGATTTTCATCTTATTTCATGTAATTATAATGGTTGATTAATTAGTCTCGAAGTTCTAATTATACATATTAAAGTTCTTATCATTTTATTACGAGCATGTCTAAATGCCCTCCAATTATTGTGTTAGATCATGTATAGTTAAATAATAAATAAACATGCAATAAATGTATTGTTATTTAGATATAATTACATATGTGCATGAAGGGTTTGTGTAAGGTAATAATAATCATTTATGATGCTTTAGTTGCAATGGCATGTTGGCATAAATCCAATCATTAAAATGAATTATTAGAGGTACCTACAAAACTTTTTAGAATTAGGTGTAAAAAGATGAAACTTAGACAATCAGATCACCTTTCCGAATAAATAACTTTTATTTATGGAAAATAGGTATAACCACCCCAAAATGTTGTTATTCTAACATTGGTATGTTATTTTTGCTTTAATTGTCCACCAGTTTCTTATGAAAATTGTCAAATTATGTAAAACGAAATATGTAGAGGCATAGGAAACAGGTGGATCTTGTGCACGGCTATTTTTCCAAAATTTTGAAAGTTAATTTTATATTTTTTTGAAATTCAGAAAGTTAGTGAATCCAGTTGAGCTTTGGTCCACCATATCATGGACTTAACATAATCATTTAACTTTTTTTTTAGTTTGTAGGTATTCTTGTACTCTTGTGAAGGTTCTTTTTCGTCTCTGAAATAGGTAAACCACTCAATAGTTATAGCTAAAATAAATGACCTATGTTTTATACAAATTGGACAAGAGTGCAATTAAAAATTAATTAAAAATAGAAAACAATAACAGATTTATTCAAAAATTATATATTTAGAATTTGCCCATATAGCTCGACAAGTGTGTGCAGTTTCATCAGTAGTGCAAAAGTGGAGCATATGTGGAACGAAGTGTGACAAACATGAAGTTACACAAATTGGTGTGTTTTGCTATAACTTAGTCCGAGCCTCAATGTTTGGGAATCCAAACCTAGTACCAAATCTACAAGGGGCCAAAATAAATTGAATTTAAACACATGTACATAAATAGCGCGTACGCGCATGCGTACTGCACGTGTACTCATGTGCATGCGCAACTGCATGTACGTGTTTTCTTATACCCTAAACTTTTTTTCTTCTTCTCCCTAACCGCCACCCCCCTATAAACCCACTCTCCATCCCTCTCTATACCCCCCCGCCTCTCTCTTCAACTCTGCCCAATCCCTCTTCCCTCCCTCATCCCCTCTCTCCTTAACCGCAAGGGTTAGGAGATTTAGTTATCTGTTTCCATGGATAACACCTAAAACCATGACATATGATCTCTCAAAGTTAGCCTTGATTCCAAGTATGAATATGGGTGTCGCCATTTTAATGTCTTGGATTCCAGGTATGGGTGTTTGGGTCCTATAAATGGTTGAGGGATAGAAACTTGGCTTTAAGCCCTGAAATAAGAATGTAATCATCCAATTTCAAGAATGACGCCTTAGTCTACTACACATGACCTCTCAAGCATATAGTTCACTATGAGTAGTGATACTAATGATATTAGGAATGTATGATCACTAGGTATAGGTCTGAGGGTCTTAGACATGGTTGAGGGGGCAAATTAAAGCCTTATGCCCTAATGAATATGATAGAAAAATAGGCCCAAGATCGATGCCTCAAACCTAAAAAATTACATCCCAAGGGGATATGAGAACCATTATAAGCTTCCAAGAAAGAAAGAAAGAAAGAAAGAAAGAGTTCCACATGATAGCTATCACGCCGAGGGCTCTTATCTTTATCAAACTATTTTAAAAGTTTTCAATTTCTTCCATTGATACTACACCCCCAATGTTTTGTCCTTCTTCTTCAAAGAAAACAACTGGGTAGTGGCTTATCACCTTTAGCTTAGAACCAATATCATTGGAACCAAGATCCTTAAAATTCTTTGCAAAATGTTCCATTAGCATCTTTTCCAATTCATCTTGAGAGGATACCCAATTCTTATCATCATCCTTTAGGTCCCAAATATAATTCATATTTCTTCTGTAGTTAGCATATCTATGATGCAATGTTGCATTATTGTCCCCTTGGGAAAGCCAAACTGCCCTACTCTTCAATATCCAAGCCTTCTTCTTCATCTTGAGTAATTTTTCCTTGTTAGTTTTCATTTCATATAAAGACACCCTTTCCTCAAAGGTGAAAGAGCTTGTCAAATTTTCCTCATAGACCTTTTTCAAAATATCCTCAATTTCTCAACGTTCCCGATAATATATTTTTTTCTTCTCGTTCTCCGAAAACACTATGGGATTTTTTCAAATATTTAGGTTTAAAGGTAAATATTTCCATGTAACTTTCATCCACTGGAGCTATAATAGAGATCCATTTAGTTCTAACCAAAGCACAAAAATGCTCCTCATCGGTCCACCCATGATTGACTTTAAATGGATATCCATGAGAGATAGATTTTCCAACAAGTTGCGGGAAGATATGAGAATGATCAAAGATTGATCAATTAATAACCCAAGATATGTACCTGCTCAAATATTCTACCAAATTCTCATCAATCATAAATTTTTCCAATCTCTTACCTATTCCCACATCACCTATTATGTCATTCCGCGAAGTAGAACATAATTTAGGTGGAAGGACATCAAGAAGATGTGAACTCTTGAAATTTTGTTGGAAGTATCCCCATAGAGACCTAACCTAGGAGAATACCGCCAAACTTCAGAAGCATAAAGGTGAAGTTTAGATCCACTACAAGAACAAGGTTTGGGTCTCTTAGTACCATACTATTCACCACAATATCCCAGAATGTTCTTCTTTCCTTATAAGGTCAATAGCAGTTAACGATTTTAAATTTTTTATTAATACGCTCGATTCTACCATCTAGTAGTACACCTGCATACGTAACATAAGGTTTAAATTCATCTACTAAAGGGTTCCAAATAGCCAAAATACCCCTCAAAAGACCAACATAATCCATTGCACAAACTTCCCAGCTAGGGAAAATTTTCAAAAAGTACTCACAGGATTTTACCCCTAAGCACACTGTTTCTTGAACTAGCATAAGGTCTAGTTTTTTATTTACAAGAAATCGCCTAAGGGATCTAAGTTTTGGGTCCCCAATGCCCCTGATACAAAATTAACATTAATCACTACTTCTCATGGGCATAACTACTCTAAGGGCCCGAGAGTCAGATTTGTTATCTCCTTATGAGTTGGATGATGTAGCATCCTGTAATCTAATAGAAAGGGGGGTGCATTCATTTCCAGAAGGACCACTCTCCCAAAGATCACCCTTTTTAGGTTTTCTACCCTTCTTTTTGTTTGTATTCCTATAAAGAATAAACGTATAAATATTAATTAACAAGAAATAAATGAATTATGATTTAGGTATTTGTTGTTAATTGTTACTGATATTTATTTTTTATTACTATATTTTTATTATTTCTAATCTATTTTTATTATATATCCTTAATTTAGAACACACACCTAAGAATAAGTTCTTATCATTCAATTGTGACAGCATAATGTATTTTTGTGATTTTTTTGTTTGGAATGCGGCAATTGTTTTTCCAATAAATATGGAATAAGTTGTGTTGTTAAAATCTCTTTATGAATGCATAGATGGATTCATTGCCCTTAAAAACTCCGGGAACACCAAGATTATCCAAGTTTAACTCTCTTATGTTGGATTTTAATTTTTTTTCTTGGATTCCATAGAATTTGTGCTGAAAAATATATATTTTTTTTAGAAAAATCATTGAACTTTTAGGCATCCAATATGTGTTGGAAAAATATATATTCTTTAGGAAAAATCGTCCAAGTTTTAGGATATATATATATATATATATATACCAAGTGGATAGCTCAACTGGTCGACTAACCAAAAGTCTCTAGTAGAAGACACGGTGTGTCAGAGGATCCATTCCCATTGAGTCTGCTTGGGTGACCGGCAACTCATGACATTAGCGGTTAATCAGCTCGCTATCCCGTCACCAAGGGGAAGCATGGTTTACTTGATTTTGGTAAGTTGTTAAAATATGAAGCAATTTTTAAGCAAAAAATCTAAGCATGCCGGGAATAATTATTTAAATTGATAATATTTTTCTTAATTCATTATTTGTTTTATAAGAGGCCTCTATTGAGTTGAAATTTGGCATCCTACCTTGTATGTGAAGAAATGTTTTAATTTTAACATTGTTTTTCATTTGATGCTTAAATATTAATTTTACCTATCGTAATAAAAAAAAATTAAATAACATTTATAATAACTGTATTAAACATTGAATTCTCATATCTTGCCTCATATAATACAAAAATAAAAGGTTTAAAAATTATAATAAACTAAAAAAACATAATAAACTAAAAAAACATAATAAACATAATGATTAAACCCAGCACCCTCATAATGACAAAGAAGCTTTATCTTATAAACCTTTAAATAGGCTTATTCACAAGCAATACAATTGGCCATAACCATGGGCCATGAAATACAATCAGCCCAAAAAGCCATGATAGAGTGAAGTTTACTTATCTAGGGGAGACAACGGAACCATGAAGAAAATCAAAATTTCCATGTTAAATATATATATATATATGGGATTGGGATATAGATATTATTGACATTTAAAAATAAATGTGTACTTCAAAATGATGAGTGAAATTAAAATTCACACTTCATTAATAAAATTTAATTTTATGAAGTGGTACTATTTTAACCTGTAAAATGACAAATGACTAGTTGAATTTCAACCATGGTCTTGATATCATAATAAAGAATTGAAGCTTAAAAGATCTTCTAAAATTTTATATAAGTTACACGTACATTTATGAAAACATAATATGATATACAATTTAGTTATTAATGTCAATTTATTTTAATTTTAAATTTCTCAAGATTTTAAATTGTTTTGATATTATTATTTTTTTTTAAAGAAATATATACTCATTTCTCAAATTAAAAATTAAAAATGATTTGATATTGCTAAAATCAAAGGGTTTGTTTCCTACTTTTGAACCCATATAATTTCTTCATATTTTTCAATTTTGCAACTCTAATGTTGAGTGGATATTTCAAGCTTCCACAATGCTGGAATTATGTTCCCTATCCACGTTGGACCTTCGTTTGGTTTTGGATTATTGGAATGGTCTCAACCACACTTGGGTTGTGAAGTAGAATAATGGATCATTGGTTGGTTCGTCCCATTGTTTGGATTGGATTGGGACTTTGTCTCAAGGGATGGTTCCATTTAGATTTGAAATTCGATTTATCCAGGATTGGATTGGTACTTTGGCTCATGGGATGGTTCCATTTAGATAAATGAAATTTGATTTATCCATTTCGAGTTGAGTTGTGACTTTAATTGTTTTCTTTAATTTAAATTATTTATTTATATTTAGGATTAGTAATTGTTTTTCTTAATTTGGATTATTTATTTGCATTTAGGATTAGCCTCATTAGACCTACATAAAATTTTGGGGCCTCTTGTTAGGTCAATGGATTCTCTTTATAAGGCAATTTATCACCTGAACAAGAGCCTATACAGTCAAATTCAGACTTAATTATTATCGACTCATGAATCAGAATTATAGGTGGAGTCTCAAAATTAGAGTGGAGAAATTAGTTTAGATCTTGACATGCATCACAAAATAATGTTGGTTTTTTTCTCATAGCTTTCAGTATTAGGTAAACCCGCATCTAGATTGTATAGGTTTCATGCGCCATAATGATTTTGGATATAGTAGTTCATAGTTCTGAATTGGATGCTTCAAATTTTTTATCTACGAAGTCATTATTGAATTCAAAACTAATTTAAGGTTTTCGTGGAAAACATAAACTAAAAAATGCATGTGTAACCACATGAATAGAAAACACGATAATAGAATTGAAACAGTGATCCAAATGAAAATAATTACTACTCTAAAGGGCTGGTAGGCCAAGGGTGGATTTGCTTAGACGTTAAGGGATATCATGAAATAAGCTTGCAATCATGTAGACCCTTTGGCGAAAGAATAAATTATGTTAGATGACGGATTAGGAAGGATAAATAGAGGAATTCCTATCTTATGCGAACTCCCATGACATCATAGTTTATAACTTATTAATGGGGAAATGTATAGTTTCATGAAGGTGGATGCATACCAAGACATGCATTGGTAATTATTTAAACTGAAGGGATGGGCATTTATAACCTTCCAGCCTACAACACCTTGAACCTATTTGCACATGGATTTTATGAAGGCCCATAAACTTGTTAAAATGTCCGGAGATTTAGGTAAAATATTGTTTTTTAAAACTATTAGGGAAATGATTATAAAGTCCTAGTTGAGATAGAGACCATCACGATCAGACTTTGATAGCTAGAAAATTCATAGAAGACATGTTATGCTTACAAACTCAATCAAGGACATTGTATTTGAATTTGTTTCGATTGCATAAGATTAATTAATGTATATTTTAACGTTATATGTGTTAATTCCATATCCTTGTTTGGTATTTTTATGGTGGTTTTTATCAAAAGTGGTATAAGAGAAGGAGTATCATACATAATAGGTTTATCCTATTAAAAATGAAAACTCTACATATGAAGGTTTGGGTAGAGTTAAAGGATAAGAAGAATGATTCTAGTTGTTGTTCAGTAGATGTTATTGAAGAAATTTGAAGTTGTGGGTAGTTCAATAAGAAAAATCTGATTGTGGGTTTGGAAATTTGTAAACAATAGATTTGATTATTACAAGAAGGTAAGAAGACAAAAGCTCCAATAAGAGAATGATAGATAGACATCATGTAGGAAGTTTAAATAGAGAAGCCAATAAGTGGGCATTTCATAAGTCAACTCCAATAATAAGTGGGTATTTCATAAGTCAACTACAATAGTGGGGTTGGGTATAGTTGTAACATTTACGAACAAGCTACAGATTGAGTAGGTGTAGAAATGGCTTATGGAAGAATAATTAAGCTCATGAATTTTAGTAGAGGAAGGTCCTATGAGAAAGTGCCACTGGATTAAGTAGGTGAATACAAGAAGAAAATGTTTTCTATGTTAGAATATTTTGAAGTAGTTGAAGGGATTGAAGAAACCTTCGGTTAAGGTTAAGCATTGAAGAGATTAGTGGAAAAAAAAAATAGTTTAAGTGACTAAGAAGCCTTATCTCCATGTGAGTTAGTGAAAAAAAGCGTGGAAGCTTTAGAACAAGTAGAGAATCCTTTCCATAGTAGGGGATATGGTCCAAGGAAGATTTTAGGAGAAAAATTTAGTCCATGGGCTAATAATTTTTGACCTTTTTTGCAAAAAAAGATTCACCAATTTCCCATTTTTTTCTAAGTTGATTTTCCCAAATTCCATGGGATAACTTCTTTCAAATCCAAAAATCCCCAACATTGTCCATAAACTATATAAAATCTTTAGAAATTTGATTCTTTTTACAAAATATTGCCCAACATTTTATGGTCCTAAATTTAAGAATTAGTAATATTCGACAAGGTTTCTACACTTTAAGAAAATTTTCGATGCTTAAAATTTTGCATGATATGGACTTCATGATGATGAGAAGCATTTGAATGGAAGAATTCATCGATAAAGAGGAGATATATGATGAGTAATATTATAAGCTTGAGGACAATGATAAGCACTAGAGCGAAGATGGGTATTATAGTTATGATGATAAAATTATGAGTGTGCACTAGAAGAGGGTAAAAACATTGAAGATATTACTTGGGTGAGTTCAAGTTCATTAATTTATTGAAATGATTGGTACAGTATGATGTGAATTGTGAATAAGGTTATAGTCATTGCAATGAATACATCAAGCATGAAGTAAGAAAGTAAGGAGGCTTGGAGGAGATTATCTTGGACAATTCAATGTGTTTTTTTTTTTTTTTTTGGACTATGTGAAGGTACAGTGTAAAGCTAAAGTAACATGTTGATAGTACATGTGAAGAAGAAGGGGAAAATGTTACTAGACATTTCAATAGGATTCAAAGAAGTTGATAAAGACAATAGAGAAAGGACTAACATTTTGCATTCTTGATTTGAAGTGTAAAAACATGAATTTGAATGGGACTTGTAAAAGAAAAGGAAGCCCATGTGGAAGTTGTGGAAGATAAAATGGAGGATTAAATCAAGCAAATGAATCAGTACTTAAAACAAAAAGGATTGGAGGTGACATATAGAAGCAAGAAGAAGGTGGATAAAAATACAAAATCTATAAGCATAGAATAAGATGTGAAATGACATTTTAGCCATCTTATTATATGGAAAATGTATTGAAAAAATTTCAATGACAAACAATAAGACAAGAATAAAGACAAGAATAAGATTGGAAGAAACTTCCCTCGTATAAGAATGGTTTTAAAACCCAACATATTAGGAGAAATCTAGCCAAGGAGATTAGGCACTTAATGAATAATGTATAGCAATGATTGGGTTTGTAATAAAAGTTAAATAAGAAGAAAAGAAATGGACTTAAATGCCATAGAAGGTAAATTTAGACAAAGATAAACTACCACGATGAATGCTTATGAGACTAAAGAATCTTCTATCTTGGAGGATGAGTATGATTTTAAAGAAGGAATCCATATTGATTGTGGAAATGAACATATGGATATGGAAAATTCCTTAGAAGTAGTGATAGAGGGTGATGAAGATATTTTCGTTAAATTGGAATATGAAGATGATGAGAGCAAAAATTGAAAGTTCCATATCTAATTTTATATGATATTGGAGAAATAGAAGAACAAAATATGAAAGAAATTATCATTATTTTATTTAATTGTTTAAATGTGTATCCTTGTCTGGGATTTTATAATAATGTTAAAAATATAGAATATGACAACTAATATGAGGTTATCAAGTTGACTAAAAATAGAAGAAAAATAAAGAGAATGTAAATGAAGATAATTTAAAATTTGAAACATATAGAAAGAACACCTTACACAGGATAAATCTTGGGACTCCTATCTTATATGAAATCCCATAAAATCATAGTTTTGCAACTTAGTGATAATGGGAATGGATATTTTGTGATAGTGGATGCATGCTTAGAAAAGTGGTGGTGATTATGCAATGTGAAGGGATGATCCTTTAAACCCTCCCAAGCTCTAACACCTATAACCTATTTTTACATGTATGTTATCAAGGATCATAAATTTGTTGAAATGTTTTGGGTAGCAATTTTAGGTAAAATCCATAATCTTAAAAATTATTGTGGAAATGAGTGTAAATCACTAAATAAGATAGAGATCACCGGGCATAGAATTTGATAATTAGAAAATTTATAGGTACTCGAAATACATTAGTAAACTCAAAAGAATAAATCCATTGTAAACACAAAAGAATGAGTCCATTTAGCACACGTAACATAATATGTGTAATTTTTCTAAGAATTAATAGAAGACCTAGTGGGCCTATAACTTCAATCCAAGGCATTTTTTTAATGTGTTTTGTTTTAATTAGCTTAACTAATGCATGCTTTAGTATTGTGTTTGAATTTCATAGATTGTTGAGTTCCCTCGTTTATGATTTGTATTTCTATGATGGCTTGTATCCTTATGTGTATTTTAATTTCTACCAAGGACATATGTTTCCCATTAATCATTAGAAGTTGTATAAGTGAAATAATATTCTACATAATAGGTTTATCCTATTGAAAAATGAAACTCCACATATAAGGTTATGAGTAGAGTTGTAAGGGATAAAGAATTACTCTAATTATGGTTTGGTAGTTGTTTATCTTATTGAATAATTAAACTCACATATGAAGTTATGGGTAGAGTTGTAAGGGATAAAGAATTACTGTAATTATGGTTTGGTAGTTGTTGTTCAAGATATTTTAAGTTGTGGGTTCTTGAAGAGAATAAATCCCATTGTCGTTTTAGTTTGCAAGTAGATTTTATTTTTTAAAGAAGGTTGATAATAAAATAATCCCAAGAGGATAATTTTGGTTATTGATGTGGAGAAGTCAATAAGTGTCTATTTGATAAGTCATCTCTAACAATGAGCTTGGGTAGAGATGTAAAATTTGAGAAGCAACTACATACTAAATGAGTGTAAAAATGAATTACAAAAGAAGAATCTAAATGGATTACAAAAGAAGAATTGACATTATAAGTTTTAGAAAAGTAGGTCCAATGTGAAAGATGCCTTGGATGAAATAGGTAAGTGCTAGAAGAAAATAGTTTCTAAGTTATAATTTTTTGAAGTAGCTAAAAGGATTGAGGAAATCGTTCGTCAAAGTAAAGCAGTAAAGAAATATATGGGAGCAAAAAAAACCTTTAATTGAAGTGAAGTCTTATCCCCATGGGAGTAATAAAAAAGAGATGGAATCTTTACTTCAATTTGATGTCCATAAGGATGAGAAGAACATAATGGAAAAATACCTCACTAAAGATGAGATGAGATAGATGTTGAAGAATTTGATGAGTTTGAGGATAATGATAAGCATGGAAGTTAATATGGATATTACAATTATGATGAAGAAGTTGTTGAGTGTGGACAAGAAGAATGTGAAAATATTGAAGATATTTCATGGGGAATCCATGTTCCTTGATGTATTGAAATTATATGGCAGAACAAAATGTGTACAGTGAATAAGATTATAATAATTACAATATATACATTAATATTTAAGTTGATAAATAGAAAGACTTGGTGGACACACCATTAGAATGAATAAAATTATTTGACCTCTAGATCAGTTGAAAAATCATAATTCACACAACCGATTTTCCCTAATGGTTACTACATTGAATGCCTTATTAGGAGGCTGGCATCCTTCACTAATTCCTGGAAAGTATTGTTAGGAAGATTGAGAGGATGTAAAAGCATGATGACTATGAGCATGAGGGACACTGAAATCATATTAGATTGAGTGATGATGTTATATTTGGTATTCTAGTTGGTGGTGGAAGATGAGGGGGAGGTGACGTTTCAACTTGAACTTCTTTTTAATGGAAGAAATTTAATAATCCAGTAGTTTTTAAGTTATTGTTAGTTTGGCCTAGTGTATCGTAATTATATTTTATTTATCAAATACTTTATATTTAATTATTAATTATGAATCAATAAGACAATATATTCCATTATTATTTTTTAATTATAGATAAATAGTATTACTCACTACATCCACGGAAAAAACAGAAACCTACAATCTGTGGAGTCCACACTCCATTGTTGGTAGAAAGCCCAGCGCTCAACTCACAATTTATGTAAACACAAACGCAGGAGCACTTTAACTACCATTCTTTCTATTGAAGGAAATAATGAAGACAATATTTCAGTGGGGTTGATAGGAGGCAGACATATGGCAAACACGATACTGAAATGCTTAAAATAATTACATCACCGTGTGTGAGGGGAGGTATCTTACATGACACATTGTGCAACACAGTTTGAATTCAAATCAAATACGGATTCCAATTCGGTACCATTCAGTGATCAATATTATTGCAATCACTAAGGATCGTGTACTTTATAAAATAAAAAATATTGCATTACTGTATACCTTTCCGCTCATCTTTTAATTATTATAAGAAAATATGTTCTCCAGTCACCGGCCATATCAACATCTTACAATAAAAAGATATGCTGAATAGCCTTAGTCAGCATCGACGTCGTATTTGGTGTCAACTTTTTCATTTTGAAGTTACTCGTGCATAGATTTCAAAGCAAAAATGAAGAACAATCACATGAGACATCGACGAAACACACGACACCAACCAGGAAATTCCAACGAGATCGGACGAACTAACAAGACTAGCAAAAGTTTTGTAGGTGTCAATGGTAAAATGGAGTAGCGTCAGGTATTCTTCCTAAATTACATAATTTCAATTTATCTATGATATCTTAAAAATTCCCTTAAAAATAATAAAAAACTTGCTATAAAAGTAATCCAAAATACTAACTTTTAAATTACTTCGAAGGATAGATATCAAAATTACTTGGACTACACCTTCTATATGTTTGTTTGGAATATTCTGGTGTACAGTGGAATACTTATGTCTAAGAAAAGGAATTCCAATGTTGTGGAATTTCAAATCATTGAAATTGTTATTGAAATTGTTGTTGTTGTTGTTGTTATTAAAATTTTATAAATATTGATGGATTTATTTATTTATATTATTTATTTTATTATTATTTATTTAGTATTAATTTTTATCTTTATACATATTATTTTATTATTTAAAAAAAAAATAGTGTTCTTGTTATTCAATAAAATAAAAAAAACATATGCAATAGATACTAAAGGACCATCAATTATGGAGAAATTTCCATCAACAAAGCAATTGTAATGTCCCTAAATTAGTGAAAATTAAAAAATTTCAGATTACTTAAAACACTACCCAAAATCAGATAATGTAATGTAAATTAACTTCAGTACTAGGAAGTTGAGTTTGGTAACTCTATGTGATGTCGTGGAGGCTAGGTTCTAAGATAGTTAGTTTCAAAAGTTGTATAATCTACGGAAGCAATGATAAGTGATAAGCATAATTCTGTTTGGTGGACTTAATGTCTTTTTCTTTAAGTGCCTTGTCTGTAAAGTCCTAAATGCATGTTTGTTTATGTTATAAATTTTAAACTGGTTTACATCATTAATACAGGCCTGATGGACTTAGTGAGGGAAGGGTGAGTCCTTCTGGGGTCTTGATGTTGCTATTTGAACTGCTGACGGAACTGCCGAGAGGTAAGGGGTGAGTATTGGGGGTTTTTGGCTTACTTAGCAAACTTTGTTAGTGCACTCATTTGCAATGTGTCTTGCAGGTATCAGCACCATGGCCTTTACCTAAATTGAAAATCCTAAACTATATCTAAAGCTATGCAAGATGGACTAAGGACATTAGCAAATGTAATAAGTCTTTGGCATAGTGAATGGCTTGATTACTTTCACTATTTGAACTATAGCGTAAGGGTAGTTTATTGAAATATTAAAGAAAGTTGTTGGAGTATTGAATGTTGACATGTGCAATTCACGTGGTCATGGGGCCAACTAGGCGCAAGGGTTTTTCCCTACTCTTCACTTTCGCGTTTGGTCATTTTCGCGGTTTCCTTGCCGAGCGTGGCTCCTAGCTGCGTCAGTTTTTCGGAGGGCTCTGACCTGAGTGATGCTCATGGTCAGTGCCCTTGCTGTCTTCGATGTGAGGGAAGGGAGAACCATTGTGTTTCACCAACAGGTAAATTCTATCCCGTAGCTTAAGGTTTTACTCATCTAAATTGTAAGTCTTTCGTTTCTCATCATAGGTTGACTCATGGTTTTGTTTATGTGATTTCCCTAGTAGGTGGTGGGTGATGGTGCTTATGGCGTTGGGCGCTAGCAGGTGACTAAAAATTTGTCTTTGGCACAAAAGAATGGTAAGTCCAGTTTTCTCCAATCTCCATTCCTTCCTGTCGCATCTATGGGGGAGAGTACTATTTTAGTTTCGAAAGTGGAACTTCGTGATGCCCCTTGGCTCACTGTAATTTGTTTGAAGTTCCTATGGGGTCGCCTTTTGGCTGGACTGGTATCTGGAAAATGGGTCATGCGTTTCTTTTGTTCATGGTGGGGGTAACCCTGGAGGGTCTTCATTTTTGATGTAGTAGTTTGACTATTTTGGCTCTATGAAATCTTTTAAACTTTTAAATAGGAACGATACCTATGTGTAAATGGGTTTTGAAAAGGATACTGGGTATGGTTCTTTCAGCTACCTTTGCTTAATGAATGCTTATGGGTTCTCTGTTGGGGTGTATGATCTGTTTTAGGGAAGATTATCGTGCTACTTATAGGTAGATACATCTTTACAATATTATGGAAATCATAATTTTCGCAGACTTTTGGGTTTTCATTTTGGTAGGAAGAGACTATTTTTAATGGTAATGTATGTCTAATTGGCTGATAATATAGTTTTGATGTGAAATCGTTGGCCTTTTAGTAAAATGTGTTCTGGACTTCAGATTTACTCTTCCTATGGATTTCGTGGAAGTTTCCTCTATAATGGACAAGGGTTTTTAATTTAAGTTTCCATTTAGGCAAATGTTTGAATCCTGCATTATAGTGTATGGTTTTGCCTAGGGTAGAAAGAATGAATGCGAATCTCAAACTAGGGAAGGCAACTCATAATTTATGGTTTTCTTGATTTCTAGAAAGTATAAACAATGTGTTTTAATTTCACTGTTGTTGATAAAGAATCTGAAGGCCACAGCTATGTTTAAATGCTAGATTTCGATACTATATGATGCGTTGGCATGATCTGGGAGTTTTTGCAGTAATGTGGTTAATTTAGAATGCCTCTATCTATGTGTACGATTTTATGTTTAAAATGATGGCAGAGGGATTTGATACTTGAACCTGTGTTTTACTAAAACCTTAAAAGTGTTGGGTTCCAAAAAAAGAATCCGTATGATTACTATCCTATGGTTTAGTTTTTCCAATCAAATTCATATAAGTTTGTTTTTCCAAGAAATAAAGAATTAAACCCTAGTTAAAATTATAAAAGTGCAAAAATAAAAGGGAGGTACAGTAAATAGGCTTTTAGAAGAAAATGCGATTTCAAATATATAAGGTTTCAAGAATTCAGTCAACTATTGAAATATCAGTTCAATTTATAAAGCTTCTGCTGACATGGGTGTCCAGCACAGGCTAGCTCAGCTAGCCCTGCTAGACCCTGGGAAGGTTTAGTTCAGACTCCTAATCTTAACAGCAAAAATAATTCTTAAAGAAATCTTTGATCCTAAACTGAAACCCGGAGAGCCCATGCCCATTGGCCCTTGCTCTATGAAAGAGATAAAATTATAAAGTTTAGAGAAACAATTGTTGCATAATAAATCCTACTTTAAGTTCCTAATTCTATTTGATTTAAATGGAAAATTTGTAGCTCATACCTGGTTACTTTGAAGCTTGATCCTCCTCTTCAGAACCTGCACACTCAAACAATAATTAATGGAGAAAACTTATGGACTTAGATGACATGTAGGATGATCTTTAACTGAATAACTTTCAGACTACCATGTTCCTCCCAACCATGACCCTTAGACCGTTCCTAGTTCTAACTGGATCCCCCCGAGCTGGTTCCAACATGCGATAGGAGAAGTAGAGGCACTAAGATAGCTTGCTGATCAAATCTACAATGTATAGTAGGCTGTTACAGTTCTGCAAAGTAATTCTCTTCAATTACCACAAGGGAATGATGAAAATGAAAGAGATCCTCTTCTTTTGGGATGTGCCCTATTTTATAGGTGAGTTCTATTTGGAACATAACTGTTTGAATAATAATATATATTTAGTTTTAGTTTTTAATTAAATTTTAAATATATTGTGTTTAAAAGATATTTTACAAAATATCTTACTCCTAGTTTATCTAGGAGTTTTATTTGTTTAAGTGGATGTAACTTAAGCTAACTCATAAATATTAATAATAATAATTATATATGTTATTACTAATATTAGTAATACAATTAATAATAATACTATTAATACTATACTATTAATAGGATGATAGTGTGAGAGTCACTCTATGCATAACCCTTATGTAATATATATATATATATATGAGAAACGTTTTTCTTTTAAGAAAATAATAATAATATTATTATTAATACTATTAATAATAATATTAACTTTGACAGCTAAGTTATGCATAGCCTTTATGCATGTCATTTGACATATGAATATTTAATTACTCAATAATTTAGTTATGGTACTTTTCTTTGATTTATTTATGTATATACCATAATACTTCTTTTAAATATTAAGTACAAGGTCCAACTCTTTGGACGGGTCTTTTGCTAAGCTTGGATAGTTGGCTTTGTTAGGTACCTCTAGGTCTATCTCTTGCATGTTTGATTCCCTCATTTAACATGGGAGTTTCTGCAGTACTTGATGATAGATAGAAAATGATTCATTTAACCAATTTAAATAATTGTGATGAATAGAAGTGCTATTCAAAGTCTTCTCGACTCAACACTTTTAAGATCAAGTAACTCCAAGTGCTCTTCAGAGCTTTAACTCAACACTCTTCACATGGGCGTTACGCTAGTGCAATTCTAGAGCATCTTGCTCAACACTAGTACTAGAATGTGGTTGTGAAGCACATCTAGAATGTATAATGGCCTCGGATCCAGTATTCATTTATCAATCTTGGAGTTCTCTAGGGATCCTTCCCCACACTCAATGTACATCGGGGCTTATGCCCAGTACATAATAAACTCCTCTAGGTACATCGGGGGCTTATGCCTAGTACGTAGATCATCTGTGTATTCCTGAGTCCACGCTCAACACATGATATAAGTCAATCATTTAAATCATAACTCTGCATAGAATGTAACAAAAGGTCACCTCAGTATAGTAGGGTTTTGTACCCAATTCTCATAACCAAAACATAATCAATCCATTAGGGCTTTCTTGCCCAATATATAACAATAATGCATCAGTGAGGGTCCACGCCCAATATGAAAATCTATAAAGAGAAATGAATCATGTGCACTAGGGCTTATGCCGAATAATAAAAACAAATCATATGTGTTGGGGCTTTGAGCCCAATATATAATATCAGAAATAGTTAGTGAAAATTCGGGATATTACATCCCTCCCCACTTAGAAAAACACTGTCTCGGTGTTCTAGGTACTAGAAATAAAGTCATGAAATAAGGTGGGGTATGCCTCTTTCATGGTTGCCTCATTCTCCCATGTAGCCTCCTCTGGTCCGAATTGCCTCCATTACACTTTCAACTGGGTGATGGTCCCTCTTCTAAGTTGCACCTCTAGCTTGTCCAGGATGTGGAGAGATTCTCGCATGAAATCCCCTTCGAGCTCCACCTATAACAAGGACCAATCAATCACATATTTAGTATCGTATACATATTTATTTAATAAGGATGCATGAAGAAACATTATTAAATTTAACATGAGCTGGTAAAGCTAACTCATATGCTACTGGGCCCTTCTTGTCTAATATCTAAAAAGGTCCACAAAACCTGGGGGTTAGTTTCCCGCATCATCCTAAGCTCAAAGAGCTTCATTTTGCCTTTACTTTTAGGAAGGCATTTTCGCCGACCTGGCAGAGGTTTGGTATCCATTGTTGTAGGCAAAATCTGCGAGGTGCAAATAATCTTCCCACTTTGTGGGGTTGTTCATGACATACATCCTTACCATATCCTCAAGAATTTGGTTTACTCGTTCCATTTGTCCGTCGGTTTGGGGATGGTATGCGGTACTGAATTGTAGTTGTGTCTCCAAACCAGAGAAAAATGCCCTCCAGAAGTTGCTAGTGAACTTCGTGTCTCGATCGGAAATGATTTCCTTGGGTATCCCGTGCAATCAAAAGATCTCCTTCAGGATGATCTCCATGATGTGAACGGCTTTGTAGGTAGACTTTACTGGTATAAAATGTGCTGCCTTGGATAACTTGTCTACTACTCTGAAGATGTAGTCACCGCCTCTTACTTTTGGGTAAACCTGTGATGAAGTCCATCCTGATGACCTTCCACTTACACTCTGGAATGGGTAAAGGTTGTAGTAAACCGGAGGGGTGTTGGTGTTCCGCTTTGACCAGTTTGCACTCCTGACATTTGGTGATGAACAAAGCAATGTTGGCTTTCAACTTAGGCCAAAAGAAATGTTTCTTTACTATTGATATCATCTTTTGATACCCAGGGTGCCCTGAATAGGGTTTCTGGTGGAACTCAATGAGGGTGTTAGGTTTGATGTTTCGGCTTTCTGGAACATAAAGTCTCTCTTTTGACCATAGCAGTCCCGACTCGTCTATCTTATACACCTTCTGTTGTTGGAATAACCTATCCTCTTGGATCTTTTTAAGGATGTTGACATAGAATCAGTCACTCTGACATGAAGTTCGAATCCAGTGGTGTAAATCTGAGTCGGTTTGACTCATGGCCACCTCATATAACATATGGGCCCATCGACTTAACGCATCAGCGATCTTGTTCTCTTTTCCCTTTATGTGTTTTAGCTTGAAGTGGTACTCACTAGGGAAGGCTAGCCACCTGGCCTGTCTGGAATTTAGGTCCGGTTGGTCAAATAGGTACTTTAGACTCATGTTGTATGTCTTTAATAGGAACTTCTTTCCCATAAGATACTGCCTCCACATCTTTAAGGCATGGATAATGGCGGCTAGTTCAAGATTGTGTGTGGGGTAGTTCTATTCGTGTTCCTTTAACTTGCTTGACTCATAACAAATAGGAAAGTCATTTTGCATAAGAACTCAACCGAGCCCTTCCTTGCTTGCATCTGTGCAAACCAGGAAGTCCCCATTAGGATCAGCAATCCGTAGGATGGGTGCACTAGTCAAAAGTTGTTTTAACTTTTGGAAACTTTCCTTGCATTTTTCCATCCAAAGAAATTTGTTTGTTTTCTTCTGCAAGGTTGTAATAGGACAAGTAATTCGAGAGAAGTTCTAAATGAACTTTCGGTAGTATCCGGCTAACCGTAAGAATGATCTTATGTCGGTTACGCATGTGGGGGTAGGCCATTCTTCTATGGCTTTAATCTTCTTGGGGTCAACTGCTATCCCCTTCTACAAGATGATGTGCCCTAGGTACTGTATCTGGGGTTTGTAGAAATCACACTTGCTAAACTTAGCGTACAGTTGATGTTCTCGTAGTATTTGTAATACTATATGGAGATGTTCTTCGTGTTCTTTTTCATTCTTGGAGTAGATCAGAATGTCATCGATGAAGACTAGAACAAACTTGTCTAGGTATTTACTAAAGATGTTGTTCATCATGCACATAAAGTTGGCAGGTGCGTTATTCAGTCCGAAAGGCATGACCACAAATTCGTAATGGTCGTATTAGATTCAAAATGCGGTCTTACTGATGTCTTCATCACAGATTCTCACCTGGTGATATCCAGACCGTAGGTTGATCTTTGAGAAGATCATTGCTCCTCCGACTTGATCAAACAAATCATCAATTCTAGGGAGTGGGTAATGGTTCTTGATGGTCAATTTGTTGAGTTGGCGGTAATCAATGCACATCCACATCATACCATCCTTCTTCTTGACAAAGAGTATTGGTGGTCTCGAGGGAGACACACTAGGTCGGATATAACCTTTCTCGATCAACTCTTGTAGCTGAAGTTTGAATTCCACCAATTTGGGTGGACTCATGTAGTAAGGGGCTTTGGAAACTGGTACGGAACTGGGTGTTAAATCTATGAAGAAATCTAGGTCTGATTTGGGTGGTGGCCCAGGTATTTCCTAGGGAAATACATCCTTGAATTCTACAAGGACTGGGAAGTCTTCGATCTTCTGTTCCGTATCAGTTTCAACATTTAAAATGTTAACTACAAAGAGTTTAAAACCCTTCCTTATGCATTTCTTTGCTTGTAATGCAGATATCTGTCTTACGTAAATTTTCTTAGGGATACCTTAAATGGTCTTTTGATTCCCTTGATTATTCGTGCATAGTATTGACTTGTTCAAGTAGTTAAGTAGGGAATGATGTTCTTTTAACCAATACATTCCTATAAGCACATCATAGGATCCTAGTGGTATTATGTTTAAATCCACCCTAGTTGGGAAACTGTTCAGATCTATCTCACAGGTTTTAACTAGTTCTGAGACTTTTTGTTTGGTACCAGTGGCTAGTTGTACCAACCATGGTTTCTCATGGCTCACTTGGTTTAACTTACAAGTATCAACAATCTTAGGGGAGATTTAACTCCATCATGCACCAGGATCTATTAAAACTGAGATGTATTTGTTTGAGATCTTACCCACAATTTCAACCATAGTGGCCTAGTGGTCAGCTTGCCGGCCATCCAATGCAGCATAAATCCTTGGTGTTATTGCCATGTCCCATATTGTAGGGTCTGCTTGGACATTGTGTAATACTCCAGCCATCTTGTTGGGGCAATCCCTGAAGTAGTGGGGCCCTTGGCATTTCAAGCAAGTAACGGTTGGTGGGGCAGCTTTTTCCCCTTTGTTAAAAGTTGGTTCGTTGGAATGCGGTAGGGGTGCATTTGGTAGTGTATGAGGTCAATTGAAACCACTGTTGGGATGGAAACTATTGTTTTGTTTCCGGTAAGGTGGAGGCCTAAAACCTGGTCTTCAGTTGTGTGAAAAGGTTCTGAACCTTTCCCTGTTTCTGTTTATGTTATCATTCCTTAGCTGCCCATGTTAATAACAGAGTCTTACTTTGTGTAAAGTCACGTCTAAGGTTTTGGGCATGTCAAATTCAATCTTTTCTCTAAAATTTGGTGGTAGACATCCCAAGAATTGCTGGATCTTGACTTTTTCATCTTTGATGTATGGAACATAATGTAGTAGATATAAAAATCTGTTTATGAAAGCCTCCATGGTTAGGGAGCCCATTTTCAATTCATGGAATTCTTTGATCTTCTTGTCAAACAATCTTTCAGACATGTATTTGACCCTAAATATTCTGTTGAAAGCATCCTATTTTATGTCCCTCATTTCTTTCCCTTTGGTGTGTTTCCAATCTCTCCACCATCTGGCTGCTTTACCATTTAGATTGTAAATGGCTAGTCAGGCTTGCATTTCACTAGAATAGTTGTGGACTTTGAAACACTTGTTCATTCCTAACAGCCACTCTTCAGCCTTTTCCTCGGTATTTATCTCACCATCGTATGTTGGGGCTTTTATCTTTTTGAACACTCCCTGTAAACTGTTGTCACTTTTCCTTCTTTTCTTGCAAGGAGGTGGTGATCCGTCATTGTTGGAAGAGCTCTTACAGTCCTCTACCAGTGACTCTAGTATGTGTTCTCCATGTCCCTCTTCTTTAAGACTGGTAGGTTTCTTTTTGTGATAGTTTCTCACTTAAAATGTATTGGCTGAGGATGTGGGTTGTATGTGGGGTTTTTCTCCTGTTAAACTCTAAAGAAGAGCCTCATTTATAGCTTGTTGTTCTCGTCTTTCCTATATGTTGTCATCTCTGAAGCTTTGGAGCTCTACCTGTAAATTATACATTGATTTCATCAAGTCTAAGTTTAACTCCACCACGATTTCTTGCTCTCGTGGTAGTGAGTTTAAATTCCCTTGTATGCTGTTGTCTTTCTTTGTATTCATACTCAGACTATGTTTGTACCTACAATGTATATAAATGTCTAGAGTAGAAATCTGTTAGTTCATCAACATATATAAAATAAAATTATAAATGTATATTTTGGTTTATAGGTGTCTACAGCGGGTTGTCCTTCTTGTAATGAGCCCAATAGGTCACATAGTGTTGTAGATGGGCTCTGATACCACTTGTAATGTCCCTAAATTAGTGAAAATTAAAAAAAATTCAGATTACTAAAAACACTACCCAAAATCAGATAATGTAATGTAAATTAACTTCACTACTGGGAAGTTGAGTTTGGTAACTCTATGTGATGCCATGGAGGCCAGGTTCTAAGATAGTTAGTTTCAAAAGTTGTATAATCTGCGGAAGCAATGATAAGTGATAAGCATAATTCTGTTTGGTAGACTTAACGTCTTTCTCTTTAAGTGCCTTGTCTGTAAAGTCCTAAATGCATGTTTGTTTCTGTTATAAATTTCAAACTGGTTTACATCATTAATCTAGGCCTGATGGACTTGGTGAGGGAAGGGTGAGTCCTTCGGGGGTCTTGATGTTGCTATTCAAATTGCCGGCGGAACTACTGAGAGGTAAGGGGTGATTATTAGGGATTTTTGGCTTACTTAGCAAACTTTTCTAATGCACTCATTTGCAATGTGTCTTGCAGGTATCAACACCATGGCCTTTACCTAAACTGAAAATCCTAAACTATATCTAAAGATATGCAAGATGGACTAAGGACTTTAGCAAATGTAATAAGTCTTTGGCATAGTGAATGGATTGATTACTTTCACGATTTGAACTATAGCGTAAGGGTAGTTTATTGAAATGTTAAAGAAAGTTGTTGGAGTATTAAATGTTGACATGTGAAATTCACATGGCCATGGGGCCAGCTGGGCACAAGGGTTTTTCCCTACTCTTCACTTTCACGTTTGGTCATTTTCATGGTTTCCTAGCCGAGTGTGGCTCCTGGATGCATCAGTTTTTTGGAGGTCTCTTAACTGAGCTATGCTCATGATCAGCGCCCTTGTTGTCTTTGATGTGAGGGAAGGGAGAACCATGGCGTTTCACCAACATGTAAGTTCTATCCTGTAGCTTAAAGTTTTACTCATCTAAATTGTAAGTCTTTTGTTTCTCATCAGAGGTTGACTCATGGTTTTGTTTATGTGATTTCGCTGGCAGGCGGTGGGTAATGGTGCTTACGGCATTGGGCGCTAGCAAGTGACTAAAAATTCGTCTTTGGCATAAAACAATGGTAAGTCCAGGTTTCTCCAACCTCCTCTCCTTCTTGTCGCAGCTATGGGGGAGATTACTATTTTTGTTTTGAAAGTGGAACTTCGTGATGCCCCTTGGCTCACTGTAATTTGTTTGAAGTTCCTATGGGGTCTCCTTTTCGCTGGACCGGTATCTAGAAAGTGGGTCATGCGTTTCTTTTGTTCATGGTGGTGGTAACCCTGGAGGGTCTTCACTTTTGATGCAGTTGTTTGACAATTTTGGCTCTGCGAAATCTTTTAAACTTTTAAATAGAAATGATACCTATGTTGTGTAAATGGGTTTTGAAAAGGATACTGGGTATGGTTCTTTCAACTGCGTTTTCATAATGAATGCCTATGGGTTCTCTGTTGGGGTGTATGATCTCTTTCGGGGAAGATTATCGTGCTACTTATAGGTAGATAGATCTTTACAATATTCTGGAAATCGTAATGTATGCAGACTCCTGCATTTTTGTTTTCGTAGGAAGAGACTATTTTTAGTGGTAATGTATGTC
Organism: Larix kaempferi; assembly: GCA_027924585.1. Lineage (NCBI taxonomy): Eukaryota > Viridiplantae > Streptophyta > Pinopsida > Pinales > Pinaceae > Larix > Larix kaempferi. The sequence continues at coordinate 11,440,447 of BSBM01000109.1, forward strand.
TAACTCGCTGATAATATAGTTTTGATGTGAAATCGTTGGCCTGTCGGTAAAATGTGGTATGGACTTTGGATTTACTCTTCCTATGGATTTCGTGTAAGTTTCCTCTGTAATGGACGAGGGTTTTTAATTTAAGTTTTCATTTAGGCAAATGTTTGAATGCTGCACTATAGTGTATGGTTTCGCCTAGGGTAGAAAGAATGAATGTGAATCTCAAGCTAGGGAAGGCACCTCGTAATTTATGGTTTTCTTGATTTTTGGAAAGTATAAACACTGTGTTTTAATTTCACTATTGTTGATAAAGAATCTAAAGGCCACAGCTATGTTTAAATGCTAGATTTCTATACTATATGATGTGTTGGTATCATCTGGGATTTTTTCAGTAATGTCATTAATTTAGAATGCCTCTATCCGTGTCTGCGATTTTTTGTTTAAAATGATGGTAGAGGGATTTGATACTTGAACCTATGTTTTACCAAAACCTTAAAAGTGTTGGGTTCCAAGAAAATAATCTGTCTGATTACTATCCTGTGGTTTAGTTTGTCCAATTGAATTTGTATAAGTTTGTTTTTCCAAGAAATAAGGAATTAAACCCTAGTTAAAATTATACAAGTGCAAAAATAAAAGGGAGGTACAGTAAATAGGCTTTTAGAAGAAAATGCAATTTGAAATATATAAGGTTTCAAGAATTCAGTCAACAATTAAAATATCAGTTCAGTTTCTAAAGCTTCTGCTGACATGGGTGTCTAGCACAAGCTAGCTCAGGTAGCCTTGCTAGACCCTGGGAAGGTTTAGTTCAGACTCCTAATCTTAATAGCAAAAATAATACTTAAAGAAATCTTTGAACCTAAACTGAAACCCGGAGAGCCCATGCCCATTGGCCCTTGCTCTATGAAAGAGATAAAATTATAAAGTTTAGAGAAACAATTATTGCATAATAAATCCTACCTTAAGTTCCTAATTCTATTTGAGTAAAATGGAAAATTTGTAGTTCATACCTAGTTACATTGAAGCTTGATCCTCCTCTACAGAACCTGCACACTCAAACAATAATTAATGGAGAAAACTTATGGACTTAGCTGACCTGTAGGATGATTTTTAACTGAATAACTTTGGGACTACCATGTTCCTCCAAACCATGACCCTTAGACCGTTCCTGGATCTAATTGGATCCCCCCGAGCTGGTTCCAACATGCAATAGGAGAAGTAGAGGCCCTAAGGTATCCTGCTGATCATATCTGTAATGTATAGTGGGCTATTACAGTTCTGCAAAGTAATTCTCTTCAATTACCACAAGGGAATTATGAAAATGAAAGAGATCCTCTTCTTTTGGGATGTGCCCTCTTTTATAGGTGAGTTCTGTTTGGAACATAACTATTTGAATAATAATATATATTTAGTTTTTAATTAAATTTTAAATATATTATCTTTAAAAGATATTTTACTAAATATCTTACTCCTAGTTTATCTAGGAGTTTTATTTGTTTAAGTGGATGTAACTTAAGTTAACTCATAAATAATAATAATAATAATTATATATATTATTACTAATATTAATAGTACAATTAATATTAATAGGATGATAATCTGAGAGTCACTCTATGCATAACCCTTATGCAATATAAATAAATAAATATATATATATATATGAGAAACGTTTTTCTTTTAAGCAAATAATAATATTATTATTATTAATACTATTAATAATAATATTAAATTTGAGAGCTAACTTATGCATAGCCTTTATCCATGTCATTTGACATATGAATATTTAATTATTCAATAATTTAGTTATGGTACTTTTCTTTGATTTATTTATGTATATACCATAATGCTTCTTTTAAATATTAAGTACAAGGTCCAACTCTTTTGACGGGTCTTTTGGTAAGCTTGGATAGTTGGATTTGTTAAGTACCTCTAGGTCTCTCTCTTGCATGTTGGATTCCCTCATTTAACATGGTAGTTCCCACAGTACTTGATGATAGATAGAAAATGATTCATTTAACCAATTTAAATAATTGTGATGAATATAAGTGCTATTCAAAGTCTTCTCGACTCAACACTTTTAAGATCAAGTAACCCTGAGTGCTCTTCAGAGCTGTAACTCAACACTCTTCACATGGGCATTAAGCTAGTGCATTTCCATAGTGTCCTGCACAACACTCGTACTAGAATGTGGTTGTGAATCACATCGAGAATGTATAATGGCCTCGGATCCCGTATTCATTTATCAAGCTTGGAGTGCTCCAGGGCTCCTTCCCAACACTCAATGTACATCGGGGCTTACGCCCAGTACATAATAAACTCCTCTAGGTACATCGGGGCTTATTCCAAGTACATAAGTCATCCGTGTATTCCTCATTCCACGCTCAACACACCATATAAGTCAATCACGTAAATCATAACTCTACACAGAATGTAAAAAAAGGTCACCTCAGTATATTAGGGTTTTGTACCCAATTCTCATAACCAAAACATAATCAATCCTTTAGGGCTTTCTTGCCCAATATATAACAATAATGAATTAGTCAGTTTCCGCTCCCAATATGAAAATCTATAGAAAGAAATGAATCATGTGCACTAGGGATTATTACCAATAATATAATATAATATCATAAATAGTTAATCAAAATTTGGGATATTACATCCCTCCCCGCTTAGAACAACACTGTCCCGGTGTTCTAGGGACTAGAAATAAAGTCATGAAATAAGGCGGGGTATGCCTCTTTCATGGTTTCCTCATTTTCCCAAGTAGCCTCCTCTGGTCCGAAGTGCCTCCATTGCACTTTCAACTGGGTGATCGTCCTTCTTCTAAGTTGCACCTCTCTCTTGTCTAGGATGTTGAGCGGTTCTAGCATGAACACCCCTTCGAGCTCCACTTGTAACAAGGACCAATCAATGACATCTTTAGTATCGTATACATATTTCTTTAATAAGGATGCATGAAAAACATTATGAACTTTGATATGAGCTGGTAAAGCTAACTCATATGCTACTGGGCCCTTTTTGGCCAGTATCTCAGAAGGTCCACAACACCTGGGGGCTAGTTTTCTGCATCGTCCGAAGCTCAAAGAGCTTCGTTTTGCCTTTACTTTTAGGAAGACATCTTTGCCTACTTGGTAGTCTTTGTCTTTTCTTTTCTTATCCACATAACTCTTTTGGTGGTCTTGTGGCCCCTTCAAGTTTTGTTGTACATTGGAGACTAGCTGCTCCAAGTCTTTTAGTAAATCGAGGCCTAGCATAAGTCTAACTGCTAGACTATCCCAAGTCACAGGTGTTCGACACTTCCTGACGTAGATTACCTCGAAAGGGATCATCTTGGCAAAGGTTTGGTATCTGCTGTTGTAGGAAAACTCTTCGAGGTGCAAATAATCTTCCCACTTTGTGGGGTTGTTCATGACATACATCCTTAGCATATCCTCAAGGATTTGGTTTACTCGTTCCATTTGTCTGTTAGTTTGGGGATGGTGTGCGGTACTGAATTGTAGTTGTGTCTCCAAACCGGAGAAAATGCCCTCCAGAAGTTGCTAGTGAACTTCATGTCTCGATCGGAAATGATTGCCTTGGGTATCCCATGCAATCAAAAGATCACCTTCAGGAAGATCTTCACAATGTGAACGGCTATGTAGGTAGACTTTATTGGTATAAAATGTGCTAACTTGGATAGCTTGTCTACTACTACAAAGATGCAGTCACTACTTCTTACTTTTGGGTAAACCCATGATGAAGTCCATGCTAATGACCTCCCACTTCCATTCTTGAATGGGTAAAGGTTGTAGTAAACTAGAGGGGTGTTGGTGTTCTGCTTTGACTAGTTGGCACTCCTGACATTTGGCGATGAACAAAGCAATGTCGGCTTTCAACTTAGGCCGAAAGAAATGTTTCTTTACCTCCAATATCATCTTTTGATTCCCGAGGTGCCCTGAATAGGGTTTCTAGTGGAACGCTATGAGGATGTTAGGTCTGATGTTTCCACTTTCTAGAACATAGAGTCTCTCTTTTGACCATAGCAGTCCCGACTCATCTATCTTATACTCCTTCTGTTGTTGAAATAACCTATCTTCTTGGATCATTTTAAGGATCTCGACATAGAATCGATCAATTTGACATGCTGTTCGAATCCCGTGGTATAAATATGAGTTGGTTTGACTAATGGCCACCTCATATAACATATGCACCCATCGACTTAATGCATTGGAAATCTTGTTCTCCTTTCCCTATATGTGTTTTAGCTCGAAGTGGTACTCACTAAGGAAGGCTAGCCACCTGGCCTGTCTGGCGTTTAGGTCCGGTCCATCAAATAAGTACGTTAGACTCATGTTGTATGTCCTTAATAGGAGCTTATTTCCCATAAGATACTACCTCCACATCTTTAAGGCATGGATAATGGCGGCTAGTTCAAGATTGTGTGTGGGGTAGTTTTGATCCTGTTCCTTTAACTTCCTTTACTCGTAACAGATAGAGAAGTCATTTTGCATAAGAAATCCACCGATCCCTTCCTTGCTTGCATCTATACAAACTAGGAAGTCCCCATTGGGATCAGCAATCCGTAGGATGGGTGCACTAGTCAAAAGTTGTTTTACCTTTTGGAAACTTTCCTCGCATTTTGCCGTGCAAAGAAATTTGGTTGTTTTCCTCTCCAAGGTTGTCATAGGACAAGCAATTCAAGAGAAGTTCTCAATGAACTTTTAGTAGTACCCGGCTAACCATAAGAATGATCTTATGTCGGTTACGCATGTGGAGGTAAGCCATTCTTCTATGGATTTAATCTTCTCGAGGTCAACTACTATCCCCTTCTCCGAGATGATGTGCCCTAGGTACCATATCTGGGGTTTGTAGAAATCACACTTGCTAAACTTAGCATAAAGTTGATGTTCTCGCAGTATTCGTAATAGTATCCGGAGATGTTCTTCGTGTTTTGTGACGTCCCCCAATTAATGAAAGGACATTATGTTTTAAAAATATATATATATACACACACATATATATATATATATATATATATATAATTTTATTATTGTGAAATTCATTTCAATAAGGGGGCTAGATGAGAAATCTGCAGAATAAGTCCTAGGAGGACTGTTGTAAGAAACAACTTTTATTTAATTATTTTTAATAAAAGGATGAGCAGGAACAGCCAAGTTAAATGAGGAGATCATGCATGGAAAAGTGTGGGACAAGTTAGAGTTAGCCTCTGGGAAACCAGAACAAGTGTCACAAGTGTATTTAAGACACTAGACACACCCTGAAAATTAGGAATTTACTTAGCTATGAAAATTCCATGAGGAATTGGCTGCTAATGGTAAGACCTAGGAAAAAACTATAAAGAGATGGCATATGTGAGAGGCAAGATGCTGCTGAGTATGCCGGAGAGAATTATACTTGCTGTGTGAGCACTTTGTGTTAGGCAAGGGGTTTTGAGAAACGTGACTGAGTGTTCTAAGGTTGACTGTCCGCATTTTTCATGCATGCATCTGGCTCGGGGGTGATTACGAACAGACTTGGTGTTTGTGCCTAATCTATGGTTGGGTGGAATGTGGTTGTTCCTGCTACATCCGGGTTACAAGTTTCAGGTTTTTCCAAATTCAGACTCTTAAGTATTTCCTATTGTTTTATTTTTGCCCAAATAATTAAAGTCAGAGTTTGTACATAAGAAAGGGATATTAGTTTTATTTCTTTTAAATGATGTCGGCTTTGTATCTAGTATACGTGGAAAATTTCATTTTGTTAATTTAATCTAGTTTACTGGTTGGTATAAATTCTCTAATTATCTTAAATCTGGTAATTTCAATATATGCCTACATTAGACAAATAACAATAATTGGAATGGTTTGTATTTATATTTTTCCTTTCAAGTTTGAAGTTACCATAAGAATCGATGTCATTCTTTATATTCTATATCTAGATGTAGTTGATCCTTGACCTATACTTGACAGTATTAATCATGTTAAATTTTGAATTCATTAAATTATGTATAAACCCTTTGTGTAGAACTATACATGATTTTAATAGCATTACTGAGTATTTATCGATAGAACTTACCTAGTTACACTTCAAGTTTTCAACACTATGATCAACTTCTCTTAGATCAACTATCCAGTGGTCAATACTACAACAAAAGTGATTATGTGAGTCTAACCTTTAACTTATATAAACATTACAGTCTTACTATAACTATGAAAATCGTAACCACTTGGTCTAGGGTTTGCTAAAGCTACAAAGTAGCTGGGCTTTGTCTTTATATCGTGAACAGGTAAAAAAAAACAAAAGGACCCTACCGAGATTTGTTCTTATGAAATAGGGATCGCCTTCCCTCAAGGTACGAGCAGACAAAAATAGAGAAATACGAAAAAAAAAGATGGAGGAAATGCCACAATTCCTGACCACAAGTAGATCTCACCCAATTTGGGTGCTAACACTCTGCAGATAATTTATTTTAACTTTTATAGAAAAACTTAAGTGGATGTGTGATTCTTCATAACCATGAGTTTTCCCATCCTGGGCGCCATTGATCCACTGAGATCTAGCAGATTTTGGATAATTGTTTTAGTACCGGTAACATAAATCAAGTCTGTAGGAGTAATAATAAGATCTGGGTTGCTCTAGACCGAAGACTTGTGGAGATGGAGGTTTATTTCATTATCATAAATTACATCAAGGAAAATAATGATGTTATAGTATGCATTTCAACTGTGAATACTTTGAAATCCAAATTCCCTTTCAAAATAGATTTACATCATACAGTAATACGATTTTTTAGAATTATATATTTCTACCATCTAAATAGGATGGAAATGAAAATTGAAAGTAATTTCAAAACCACACGTATTTTTAAAACCATATGTCGTGGAACCCTCAGAAAATTGAGTTTTATTCACTTACAGTGATTTAGAATCGAGAGACTCTGTATAAGAAAAAAAAATATTATGGAGTCGATGAGTATGATCTAAGGACATTAAATGTTCTTAAAGATACAGAAAATGAAAGTCCTTGACAGTCCAAGATGCCTTTCGTTTAAGGACTAGACTCTTATGATTTAATATTGCAAACTTCTTTTATAACGGGTTCGTGACATTAAAAATAAAAAACCTTAAGCCACATCGAACTAGCTAAGCTTTGAAACCTAGCCACAGTTGAAACTAACTTTCCCCTGTGACGTTGGATGAAGGTCTTCCCGAAGTTCTTTTCTGGATACTTTTGAAATGGGAAACAATGCCACTTACCAGGAAAGGGGACTCTCCTTCAACTTGTGCTGTTCCAACCTCGATTACCTGCCATCACCAACAGAATGCATTATTATTCAATTACTGTTGAATAGTTTCAACTAAAAGCCGATTTTTGAACTTTTGGGTTAAGCTTACCTCAAAGAAAGCCAAAGGTGAATGGCGGCTTCTTTTAGGTTTGGAGAAGCTCCTCATGGAATGCCCGTGACAACAAGAAGTCATCTCTTAAAGATCCACCGTAGAAAACCACTGAATCATCTAGAACCATGAAGCTGTGGTCTTATCGCCATTTAGAGGCCAATATAGTAGAACCTTAATTCGAAAGCCAGATTATAAAACAATCAAGCTCGGAGGAGAGCAAATGTCCTTGTGAAGTTCAACTCATTTCAAGAACCGAGAAAACCCTTACGGTCATTCAAGTGTGTAGGTGGCACCTTTGCGTTCAATCACCTTTAATGGAGTCACATGGCGAGTCCTTCCTGAACTTCGCTGGCAGGCATGGGGAAACACTCCTAGTATCGTACAACCAACATTTTTTAAAAGGCAGTTTAAATGATAAGAAGACCCCTGCATAGTGCATTCGACACTATATTACATTTTAAAGTTTTTAATTTTATAATTTGCAAACGATTTATATATTAGAGTTTTACAAATATCTTTGTAAGATAGTGGTGGGTCTATTCGAAAACCAAGTTGAATGTTTTGTGATCATTCTTTTGAACCACTTAATTGGTGTATTGTTTTGGAACTTCCCAATCCTTTCTCGATTGTAATTCGTATAAGGTAGGAGCATTACGATGATCATTAAAGAGTCAGCATCTATGAAGGAAACATACCTTATTGTTTTAGAGTGTTAATAGGGTAAATACCTTGTGATCGAGCTTTGATTATAGTTTAAGCATTCGATAAACTATTTATGCAAATAGAATGTCTTATTTTCAAAATGATAATGGTAATCAAGGAAGCAATGTAAACTTTGTCTTATTTCATTATTTGGTATTGTTTCCTGAAGATTGCACTAAAATAAAAAGAATTGCAAGTGGTCCATATCAAAGTGATGATGGTTGTGTTGCACTATTTTGAATACAAAACTGAAGGTCACTAACCATGTTGTAAGTAAACAATGAAAGTGTCTAAGTTAACAAATTTATACCTGAGTCATAAGGAATTTCTGACAGTATAAGTGTACCTGCATATCAACATGTGGAATGGTGTTAGCCATAGCTAAGTAACTGGCATGTCAACCATAATACTCTTCTAACCAGTAGGAAGAACTTGAGGGTAAGCAGTTTAGTATGATCATCATTGAATCTTTTATTAGTTTAAATTTTTGTTAAAATACAATCAAGTATTGTTCAATGCTAGGAAAGCAAAAGAAAAGAAAAAAAAAAGATAAAATTTGGGACACATTTCATATGGTATCAGAGCCAGATTCAACCCTGTCGCCCTTGGAAACACCTAATTTGTGTTGAACATGAAAATATATAATTCTAATAATGTATTCGGATGTTGTATGCATATATTCAGTTTGACTTTTCAGATGAATTCGCACGAGGAATACACATAATAGCCTGAAGAAAATGAACAGGCACAAACAGAAGAACATTCTAAAGCAAGTCAGGTATTGGAAACCATGAGAAGTTTGATCGTGGATATACAAAGCTTCAAGGAAGACAATGAACAACTAAAGAAATCTCAGGAAAAGCAACAAGAAATCAATGAAATTTTGCTGTAGAGTCTTCACGAAAAGAATAATGGCAAAAAACAAAAGGAGGAGACCAAGAGGAAAGAAGAGACTGACGAAAGCGCTAAGAAAAAGGGGAACTCCTCCAACGAGACCCAGAAATATGAGCATCAAGACAAGACCATGGGAAAGAGGACGGTTGACCACCTGGAAGGTGAATTCAAAAAGATAAAACCTACTAGCTTTGACAGAGAATCAAAGACTGGGGAAGAAGCAGAAGCCTGGTTGTTGGACATCAAAAAATACTTTCAAATCTACAATTACTCCAGCAACATGAAAGTCAAAATGGCTGTTTACAATCTGAAGGGGAAGGCTAGCATATGGTGGCAAGACCTTAAGATTTCCCAGGGACTGAAAGAGAAGAACCTTGAATGGGCAGAATTCAAGAAACTGTTCAAGAAACAATACTTATCAAAAAGTTATTATGAAAGAAAAACCAAGGAATTTTACGAATTGGAGCTGGGTCAAATGACAATGGAAGATCTTATCAATAGATTTCAAGACCTATTACGGTTCGTTCCATATATCAAGGAAGAAAAATTAAAGGTACAGCGGTTCTTAAGTTGTCTACCACAGTCCTATAAAGATCGAATTGAGTTCGACAATCCAAGAACTTTAGACGAAGCATTGAGAAGGGATAGACTATGCTTTGAACAGTACAAACAAGGGAATGATACTTCCAAGGAAATTCATTTCCTAAGACTGAACAGTTGCAGCAGAAAAATTTTAAACCCCCTAACATGGGAATAAAAGGAAGTGTTGGTACCCCTAAAGAACCCCTGAAGTGTTGGGAATGTGGTGAAGCCCATGTACACATAAATTGTTCACGGTACAATGAAGAAAACAGGGTGTTGCATAATATGCAAGAGGCATCCACGGTGGGAGACATTGGGAAAAGTTATCACCGAATTAATGCAGCTTTGGAAGACCGACATGCATATCATCAATCTGCAATTGTGGAAATTGAAGGTAAAATTTCTAACCATACTTGTATTGTTTTAATTGACCTAGGGGAAAATTTAAGCTACATCACTCCCAAGATGATGGACCACTATCAACTCACCAATGTAAAGCACCCAAAACCCTGGTTAGTTCAGTTAGCTATAGGAGCAAAAAGGAAGGTAACTTAATATATTACTGATTGTGAACATGAAATACAAGGTAACAAAACAAAAATTAATTTAAATGCGTTACCTTTGGGGTCGTATGACATGATAATAGGTATGGATTGGCTTGAAGGATATAAAGTAGTACTGAACTGCTTTACCAAAAACTTTACATACATTGCTGAAGACCAAACTCTAAGAACAGTGAATGGAAAACAGAAACTTGTCTCTGTTAGGCAGATTTCTGCTATGCAATTAAAGAAGTGCATAAGAAAGGGATGCAAGATTTACGCAGTACGAGTATTTGATTTACTCCTTAACGGAAGCCAAGATTGCATAGCAGAGCACCCTGTCTTAGGCAAGTTCCTAGACGTATTTCCAGAGGAAATACCGGGGTTACCCCCTCAACGAGAAATAGATTTTTCCATTGAAATTTTACCTGGATCCACACTGGTGTCAAAGGTACCTTATAGGACGAGTATTCCAAAATTGACTGAATTGAAAATTCAGATTCAAGAACTACTTGACAAAGGGTATATCAGACCTAGTGTCTTGCCTTGGGGTGCGCCGGTCCTTTTTGTCAAGAAAAACGATGGGACTCTAAGACTATGTATTGACTATAGGCAACTGAATAAGGTAACTATTGAGAATAAATACCACTTACCCCGAATTAACAATTTGTTCCACCAAGTAGGGGGAGCCAAAGTCTTTTCCAAACTGGATCTTCGATCTGCGTACCATCAGATTCGAATTAAAAATGAAGACATAAGTAAAACCGCATTCCGAACTCAATACGGACACTACGAATTTGTAGTGATCCCTTTCGGTCTAACCAACGCCCCTGCCACATTCATGTGTCTAATGAATGGTATCTTCAACAAATACCTAGACCAGTTTGTGTTGATTTTTATTGATGATATCCTGATATACTCCAAGTCGAAGGAAGAACATGAACAACATATAAGGATTGTGTTGCAAACCTTGAGGGATCATCAATTGTATGCTAAGTTAGAGAAATGTGAGTTCTTTAAAAAGGAAATTCAATACTTAGGCCATATTATTTATGAAGAAGGAATTGTGGTCGACCCAAAGAAAATAAAAGCCATAGCTAATTGGCCAGTACTAAAAGATGTGGCTGATATTAGATCTTTCATTGGACTCACCGGTTACTATCGGAGGTTCATTGAGGGATTCTCAAAGATTTCCTATCCCATTACTTCACTGCAGAAAAAGGGGATAAAGTTTGTTTGGTCCTACAAGTGTCAAGAAAGTTTTGAACGACTCAAAGATTTATTGACCAAGGCACCTGTTCTAAAAGTAGCAGACCCGTGTAAGGGATACACGGTTTGTACGGATGCTAGTAAAGAGGGAGTAGGGGGAGTACTGTCCCAGGATGGACATGTAGTGTGTTACGAATCACGAAAACTAAAAGAGCATGAACGCAACTACGTGGTTCATGACATGAAATTATCAGCAGTAGTACACGCACTGAAAATGTGGTGTCACTACCTGTTGGGAAAGAAATTCCTTTTGTTAATAGATAACACTTGCGTTAAGAACTTATTTAACCAGCCAGGGCTCAATTCCAGACAAGCAAGGTGTATGGCCTTTTTAAGTGAATTCGACTTTGATGTAAAACACATAAATGGTAAGGAAAATATGGTGGAAGATGCACTTAGTCGAAGGACCCATGAGGTGTACTAAATAATAATGAGTCAACCAGAGAGTAATCTCATGGATAAAGTAAAAGTGGCAAGTGAACAAGATGCAAAATACATAAATCTGCAAAGTAAAATTCAGCAAAATGAGATAAACATGAACGGGACAGATTTAAGAATTGATCCGAAAGGTCTGATTTGGTTCAAAGATAGGCTGTACATGCCTAATGTTACAGAAATTAAATTATTTATTCTAAATGAGATGCACAAACCCCCTTTTGCAGGTCATCCCGGGTATCAAAAAATGATAACAGCCCTTAGAAAACAGTTCTTTTGGCCTAAATTAAAGACTAATCTAGCTGATTATTTATCTAAATGCTTGGAATGTCAATAGGTGAAGGCAGACCATAGACATCCTGCTGGTTTGTTACAACTATTACCAATTCCTGAGTGGAAATGGGAAGTGATTTCATTAGATTTTATCACAGGTTTGCTGAGAACACAGCGCCAACATGATTCTATTATGGTGGTGGTTGACAAATTCAGCAAATTTGCACATTTCATTCCTGTAAAAACCACTTTCAAGGTAGCAGATATTGCAAGAATATTTCTAAAAGAAATATTCATATTACACGGAGTACCAAAGATGGTAATTTTAGACAGGGATGCAAAATTTACATCCAAATTCTGGAAGTCTTTATTTGCAGGTCTAGAAACAAGAATTAATTTCAGCACTAGTTATCACCCTGAAACGGATATACAGACTGAACGTACAAATTAGATCATTGAAGATATGTTGAGAATGTACGTCATAAAAAAACCCACCAAATGGGAAGACTATTTACATCTGGTAGAGTTCGCTTACGACAACGGGTATCAAGCATCATCAAGAATGAGTCCATTCGAAATTCTTTATGGAAGGAAGTGCACTACCCCAGTTAGCTAGGATAGTCCTGTCGATCATTTATTGGTAGGACTGTATTTGCTGCAGGTTATGGAACAAACAGTCCAGAAGGTGAAAAAAAATTTAAAGGTGGCTCAGGACCATCAAAAAAGTTATGCTTACCTAAAAAGACAGAATAAGGAATTCTTAGTTGGAGATCATGTGTACTTGCTGGTTAAACCAAAGAAAAGCTCACTCCGACTAGGGAGTTGCACTAAACTGGCACCACGATTCTGTGGGCCCTTCCAAATACTTGAAAGGATTGGACCCGTAGCTTACAAGCTGACATTACCAGCACATTTAAAAATTCATAATATTTTTCACATTTCATTACTGAAAAAGTATATTCATGACCCCACTAATATTATTGATAGGAATTTGATACAGGAGGCTCCAGAAGGCGAATTTCAAGTGGAACCTTTACGCATTCTAGACAGGAAAGAAACAGTACTTCCAAACCGAGCCATTCTGAGGTAAAGGTGCAATGGAAGCACTTTAGTCCTGAGGAGGCGACCTGGGAATTGGAAAGTGACATACTAGAAAAGTATCTGAATTTGTTCCCAGAACCGATGGAGGAAGACTAAAACACTGAGGACAGTGTTCATAATAAGGGGGTAAGGATGTGACGTCCCCCAAATAATGAAAGGACATTATGTTTTAATATATATATATATTATTTTATTATTGTGAAATTCATTTCAACAAGGGGGCTAGATGAGAAATCTGCTGAATAAGTCCTAGGAGGACTGTTGTAAGAAACAACTTTTATTTAATTATTTTTAATAAAAGGATGCGTAGGAACAACCAAGTTAAATGAGGAGATCATGCATGGAAAAGTGCGGGACAAGTTAGAGTTAGCCTCTGGGAAACCAGAATAGGTGTCAGAAGTGTATTTAAGACACTAGACACACACTGAAAATCAGGGATTTACTTAGCTGCGAAAATTCCATGAGGAATTGGCTGCTAATGGTAAGACCTAGGCCAAAAATATAAAGAGATGGCATATGTGAGAGGCAGGACGCTACTGAGTATGCCGGAGAGAATTATACTTGCTGTGTGAGCACTTTGTGTTAGGCAAGGGATTGTGAGAAAAGTGACTGAGTGTTCTGAGGTTGACTGTCCACATTTTTCATGCATGCATCTGGCTCGGGGGTGATTACAGATAGACTTGGTTTTTGTGCCTAATCTATGGTTGGGTGGAACGTGGCTGTTCCTGCTACATCCGGGTTACAAGTTTCAGGTTTTTCCAAATTCAGACTCTTAAGTATTTCCTATTGTTTTATTTTTGCCCAAATAATTAAAGTAAGAGTTTGTACATAAGAAAGGGCTATTAGTTTTATTTCTGTTAAATGATGCCGGGTCTGTATTTAGTACTTCCGTGGAAAATTTCATTTTGTTAATTTAATCTAGATTACTGGTTGGTATAAATTCTCTAATTATCTTAAATCTGGTAATTTCAATATACACCTAGATTAGACAAATAACAATAAGTGAAATGGTTTGTATTTATATTTTTCCTTTCGAGTTTGAAGTTACCATAAGAATCGATGTCATTCTTTATATTATTGATCTAGAGGTAGTTGATCCTTGACCTATACTTGACGGTATTAATCATGTTAAATTTTGAAGTCATTAAATTATGTATAAACCCTTTGTGTAGAACTATACATGATTTTAATAGCATTACTGAGTATTTATCAATAGAACTTACCTAGTTACACTTCAATTTTTCAACACTATGATCAGCTTCTCTTAGATCAACTATCTGGTGGTCAATACTACAACAAAAGTGATTATGTGAGTCTAACCTTTAACTTATATAAACGTTAAAGTCTTACTATAACTGTGAAAATCGCAACCACCTGATCTAGGGTTTGCTGAAGCTACAGAGTAGCTGGGCATTTTCTTTATATCGTGAACAGCTAAAACAAAACAAAAGGACCCTACTGGGATTTGCTCTTATGAAATAGGGATCGCCTTCCCTCAAGGTACGAGCAGACAAAATATAGAAATACGAAACAGAAAGACGTAGGAAATGCCACGATTCCTTACCACAAGTAGATCTCGCCCAATTTGGGTGCTAACGCTCTGTAGATAATTTATTTTAACTTTTACAAAAAAACTTAAGTGTATGTGTGATTCCTGATAACCATAAGTTTTCCCAGCCTGGGCGCCATTGATCCACTGAGATCTGGCAGATTTTGGATAATTGTTTTAGTACTGGTAACATAAATCAAGTCTATAGGAGTAATAATAAGATCTGGGTTTCTCTAGACCGAAGACTTGTGGGGATGGAGGTTTATTTCATTATCATAAATTACATCAAGGAAAATAATGATGTTGTAGTATGCATTTCAACTGTGAATACTTTGAAATCTAGATTCCCTTCCAAAATAGATTTACATCATACAGTAATATGATTTTTGAGAATTATATATTTCTACCATCTAAACATGATGGAAACGAAAATTGAAAGTAATTTCAAAAACACACTTATTGCTAAAACCAGAGGTCATGGAACCCTTAGAAAATTGAGTTTTATTCGCTTACAG
This sequence comes from Larix kaempferi, assembly GCA_027924585.1. Lineage (NCBI taxonomy): Eukaryota > Viridiplantae > Streptophyta > Pinopsida > Pinales > Pinaceae > Larix > Larix kaempferi. The sequence goes on from BSBM01000109.1 coordinate 11,455,670, forward strand.
TGATTTAGAATCGAGAGACTCTGTATAAGAAAAAAAAATATTTTGGAATCGATGAGTATGATCTAAGGACATTAAAAGTTCTTAAAGATATAGAAAAATGAAAAGCCTTGATAGTCCAAGATGCCTTTCGGTTAAGGACTAGACTCTTATGATTTAATATTGCAAACTTCTTTTACAACGGGTTCGTGACATTAAAAAAAAAAAAACCTTAAGCTAGATCGAACTAGCGAAGCTTTGAAACCTAGCCATGGTTGAAACTAACTTTCCCCTGTGACGTTGGATGAAGGTCTTCCCCAAGTTCTTTTCCGGATACTTTTCAAATGGGAAACAATGCCACTTACCAGGCAAGGGGACTCTCCTTCAACTTGTGTTGGTCCAACCTCAATTACCTGCCATCACCAATAGAATGCATTATTATTCAATTACTTTTGAATAGTTTAAACTGAAAGCAGATTTCTGAACTTTTGGGTTAAGCTTACCTCAGAGAAAGCCAAAGGTGAATGGCTACTTCATTTAGGTTTGGAGAAGCTCCTCATGGAATGCCCGTGACAACAAGAAGTCATCTCTTAAAGATCCACGGTAGAAAACCACTGAATCATCTAGAACCATGAAGCTGTGGTCTTATCGCCATTTAGAGGCCAATATAGCAGAACCTTAACTCAAAACCTAGATTATAAAACAATCAAGCTCGGAGGAGAGTGAATGTCCTTGTGAAGTTCAACTCATTTCAAGAACCAAGAAAACCCTTATGGTCATTCAAGTGTGTAGGTGGCACCTTTGCGTTCAATCACCTTTAATGGAGTCACATGGCCAGTCCTTACTGAACTTTGTTGGCAGGCATGGGGAAACACTCCTAGTATCTTACAACCACCATTTTTGAAAAGGTAGTTTAAATGATAAGAAGACCCCTGCATAGTGCATTCGACACTATATTACATTTTAAAGTTTTTAATTTCATAATTTGCAAATGATTTATATATTAGAGTTTTACAAATATCTTTGTAAGATAGTGGTGGGTCTATTCGAAAACCAAGTTGAATGTTTTGTGATCATTCTTTTGAACCACTTAATTGGTGTATTGTTTTGGAACTTCCCAATCCTTTCTCGATTGTAATTCGTATAAGGTAGGAGCATTACGATGATCATTAAAAAGTCAGCATCTATGAAGGAAACATACCTTATTGTTTTAGAGTGTTAATAGGGTAAATACCTTGTGATCGAGCTTTGATTATACTTTAAGCATTCGATAAACTATTTATGCAAATAGAATGTCTTATTTTCAAAATGATAATGGTAATCAAGGAAGCAATGCAAACTTTTTCTTATTTCATTATTTGGTATTGTTTCCTGAAGATTGCACTAAAATAATCAGAATTGCAAGTGGTCCATATCAAAGTGATTATGGTTGTGTTGCACTATTTTGAATACAAAACTGAAGGTCACTAACCATGCTGTAAGTAAACAACGAAAGTGTCCAAGTTAACAAATTTATACTTCAGTCATAAGGAATTTCTGACAATATAAGTGTACCTGCATATCAACATGTGGAGTGGTGTTATCCATAGCTAAGTAAGTGGCATGTCAACCATAATACTCTTCTAACCAGTAGGAAGAACTTGAGGGTAAGCAGTTTAGTATGATCAGCATTGAATGTTTTATTAGTTTAAATTTTTGTTAAAATAGAATCAATTATTGTTCAATGCCAGGAAAGCAAAAGAAAAGAAAAAAAGAAAAAAAAAATTGGGACACATTTCATATGGTATCAGAGCCAGATTCAACCCTGTCGCCCTTGGAAACACCTAACTTCTGTTGAACATGAAAATATATAATTCTAATAATGTATTTGGATGCTGTATGCATATATTTAGTTTGATTTTTTAGATGAATTCGCACGAGGAATACGGAGAACAGCCTGAAGAAAATGAACAGGCATGAACAGAGGAACATTCTAAAGCAAGTCAGTTATTGGAAACCATGAGAAGTTTGATCATGGAGATACAGAGCTTCAAGGCAGACAATGAACAACTAAAGAAAGCTCAGGAAAAGCAGCAAGAAATCAATGAAATTTTGCTGCAGTGTCTTCACAAAAAGAACAATGGAGAAAAACAAAAGGAGGAGACCAAGAGGAAAGAAAAGACTGACGAAAGCACTGGGAAAAAGGGGAACTCCTCCAACGAGACCCAGAAATCTGAGCATAAGGACAAGACCATGGGAAAGAGGAAGGTTTACCACTTGGAAGGTGAATTCAAAAAGATAAAACCTACCAGCTTTGACGGAGAATCGAAGATTGGGGAAGAAGCAGAAGCCTGGTTGTTGGACATCAAAAAATACTTTCAAATCTACAATTACTCCAACAACATGAAAGTCAGAATGGCTATTTACAATTTGAAGGGGAAGGCTAGCATATGGTGGCAAGACCTTAAGATTTTCCAGGGAGTGAAAGAGAAGAACCTTGAATGGGCAGAATTCAAGAAACTGCTCAAGAAACAATGCTTATCAGAAAGTTATTATGAAAGAAAAACCAAGCAATTTTACGAATTGAAGATGGGTCAAATGACAATGGAAGATCTTATCAATAAATTTCTAGACCTATTACGGTTCATTCCATATATCAAGGAAGAAAAATTAAAGGTACAACAGTTCTTAAGCTGTCTGCCACAGTGCTATAAAGATCGAATTGAGTTCGACAATCCAAGAATTTTAGACAAAGCATTGAGAAAGGCCAAACTATGCTTTGAACAGTACAAACAAAGGAATGATACTTCCAAAGCATGGAAGGATAAGAAACAGGAAAAGTTCAACCAGCGGAAGAAAGGCTTCAAACCCCCACCCTTCAGGAACATGCCCAAAAACTTCCAAGGAAATTCATTTCCTAAGAATGAACAGTTGCAGCAGAAAAATTTTAAACCCCCTAACATGGGAATAAAAGGAAGTGTTGGTACCCCTAAAGAATCCCTGAAGTGTTGGGAATGTGGTCAAGCCCATGTACGCAGAAATTGTCCATGGTACAATGAAGCAAACAGGGTTTTGCATAATATGCAAGAGGCATCCACGGTGGGAGACATTGGGAAAAGTTATCACCGAATTAACGCAGCCTTGGAAGACCGATAGGCAGATCATCAATCTGCAATTGTGGAAATTGAAAATAAAATTTCTGACCATACTTGTACTGTTTTAATTGACCCAGGGGTAACTTTAATCTACATCACTCCCAAGATGATGGAGCACTGTCAACTCACCAATGTAAAGCACCCAAAACCCTGGTTAGTTCAGTTAGCTAGAGGAGCAAAAAGGAAGGTAACTGAATATATTACTGATTGTGAACTTGAAATACAGGGTCACAAAACAAAAATTAATTTAAATGTGTTACCTTTGGGGTTGTATGACATGATAATAGGTATGGATTGGCTTGAAAGATATAAAGTAGTACTGAACTGCTTTACCAAAAAATTTACATACATTGCTGAAGACCAAACTCTAAGAACAGTGAATGGAAAACAGAAACCTCTCTCTGTTAGGCAGATTTCTGCTATGCAATTAAAGAAGTGCATAAGAAAAGGATGCAAGATTTACGCAGTACGAGTATCTGATTTACTCCTTAATGGAAGCCAAGCTTGCATAGTAGAGCACCCTGTCTTAGGCGAGTTCCTAGACGTATTTCCAGAGGAAATACCGGGTTACCCCCTGAACGAGAAATAGATTTTTCCATTGAACTTTTACCTGGATCTGCACCGGTGTCAAAGGTACCTTATAGGATGAGTATTCCAGAATTGACTGAATTGAAAATTCGGATTCAAGAACTACTTGACAAAGGGTATATCAGACCTAGTGTCTCGCCTTGGGGTGCACCAGTCCTTTCTGTCAAGAAAAAGGATGGGGCTCTAAGACTATGTATTGACTATAGGCAACTGAATAAGGTAACTATTAAGAATAAATACCCCTTACCCCAAATTCACGATTTGTTCGACCAAGTAGGGGGAGCCAAAGTCTTTTCCAAACTGGATGTTCAATCTGGGTACCATCAGATTCGAATTAAAAATGAAGACATAAGTAAAACCGCATTCCGAACTCGATACGGACACTACGAATTTGTAGTGATCCCTTTCGGTCTAACCAATGCCCCTGCCACATTCATGTGTCTAATGAACGGTATCTTCAACAAATACCTAGACCAATTTGTGTTGATTTTTATTGATGATATCCTGATATACTCCAAGTCGAAGGAAGAACATGAACAGCATATAAGGATTGTGTTGCAAACCTTGAGGGATCATCAGTTGTATGCTAAGTTAGAGAAATGTGAGTTCTTTAAAAAGGAAATTCAGTACTTAGGCCATATTATTTCTGAAGAAGGAATTGTGGTCGACCCAAAGAAAATAAAAGCCATAGCTGATTGGCTAGTACTGAAAGATGTGGCTGATATTAGATCTTTCATGGGACTCACGGGTTACTATCGGAGGTCCATTGAGGGATTCTCAAAGATCGCCTATCCCATTACTTCGCTGGAGAAAAAGGGGATAAAGTTTGTTTGGTCTTGCAAGTGTCAAGAAAGTTTTGAATGACTCAAAGATTTATTGACCAAGGCACCTATTCTAAAAGTAGAAGACCCATGTAAGGGATACACGGTTTGTACGGATGCTAGTAAAGAGGGAGTAGGGGGAGTACTGTCCCAGGGCGGACATGTGGTGTGTTATGAATCACGGAAACTAAAGGAGCATGAACGCAACTACGTGGTTCACGACATGGAATTAACAGCAGTAGTACAGGCATTGAAAATGTGCCGTCACTACCTGCTGGGAAAGAAATTCCTTTTGTTAACAGATAACACTTGCGTCAAGAACTTATTTAACCAGTGAGGGCTCAATGCCAGACAAGCAAGGTGTATGGCCTTTTTAAGTGAATTCGACTTTGATGTAAAACACATAAAGGGTAAGGAAAATACGGTGGTAGATGCACTTAGTCGAAGGACCCACGAAGTGTACGAAATAATAATGAGTCAACCAGAGAGTAATCTCATGGATAAAGTAAAAGTAGCAAGTGAACAGGATGCAAAATACATAAATATGCAAAGTAAAATTCAGCAAAATGAGATAAACATGAACGGGACAAATTTAAGAATTGATTTGAAAGGTCTGATTTGGTTCAAAGATAGGCTGTACATGCCTAATGTTGCAGAAATTAAATTATTTATTCTAAATGAGATGCACAAACCCCCTTTTGCAGGTCATCCCGGGTATCAAAAAATGATAACAGCCCTTAGAAAACAGTTCTTTTGGCCTAAATTAAAGACTGATCTAGCTGATTATTTATCTAAATGCTTGGAATGTCAATAGGTGAAGGCAGACTATAGACATCCTGCTGGTTTGTTACAACCATTACCAATTCCTGACTGGAAATGGGAAGTGATTTCATTAGATTTTATCACAGGTTTTCCGAGAACATAGCGCCGACATGATTCTATTATGGTGGTGGTTGACAAATTTAGCAAATTTGCACATTTCATTCCTGTAAAAACCACTTTCAAGGCAGCAGATATTGTAGGAATATTTCTAGAAGAAATATTCAGATTACATGGAGTACCAAAGATGGTAATTTCAGACAGGGATGCAAAATTTACATCCAAATTCTGGAAGTCTTTATTTGTAGGTCTAGAAACAACAACTAATTTCAGTACTAGTCATCACCCTGAAATGGATGGATAGACTAAACGTACAAATTAGATCATTGAAGATATGTTGAGAATGTATGTCATGGAAAAACCCACCAAATGGGAAGACTATTTACATCTGGTACAGTTCGCTTACAACAACGGGTATCAAGCATCGTCAAGAATGAGCCCATTCAAAATTCTTTATGGAAGGAAGTGCACTACCCTAGTTAGCTGGGATAGTCCCGTTGATCATTTATTGGTAGGACCGGATTTGCTACAGGTTATCGAACAAACAGTCGAGAAGGTGCAAAAAAATTTAAAGCTGTCTCAGGACCGTAAAAAAAGTTATGTTGACCTAAAAAGACAGAATAAGGAATTCTCAGTTGGAGATCATGTGTACTTATGGGTTAAACCAAAGAAAAGCTCACTCCGACTAGGGAGTTGCACTAAAATGGCACCACGATTCTATGGGCCCTTCCAAATACTTGAAAGGATTGGACCCGTAGCTTATAAGCTGGCATTACTAGCACATTTAAAAATTCATAATATTTTTCACATTTCAATACTGAAAAGGTATATTCATGACCCCACTCATTTTATTGATTGGAATTTGATACAGGAGGCTCCAGAAGGCGAATTTCAAGTGGAACCTTTACGCATTCTGGACAGGAAAGAAACAGTACTTCGGAACTGAGCCATTGCTCAGGTAAAGGTGCGATGGAAGCACTTTAGTCCTGAGGAGGCGACCTGGGAATTGAAAAGTGACATACTAGAAAAGTATCTGAATTTGTTCCCAGAACCGATGGAAGAAGATTAGAACACTGAGGACAGTGTTCATAATAAGGGGGCAAGGATGTGACGTCCCCCAAATAATGAAAGGAAATTATGTTTTAAAATATATATATATATATATTATTTTATTATTGTGAAATTCATTTCAATAAAGGGTCTAGATGAGAAATATGCTGAATAAGTCCTAGGAGGACTGTTGTAAGAAACAACTTTTATTTAATTATTTTTAATAAAAGGATGAGCAGGAACAACCAAGTTAAATGAGGAGATCATGCATGGAAAAGTGCGGGACAAGTTAGAGTTAGCCTCTGGGAAACCAGAACAGGTGTCAAAAGTGTATTTAAGACACTAGACACACCCTGAAAATCAGGGATTTACTTAGCTGCGAAAATTCCATGAGGAATTGGCTGCTAATGGTAAGACCTAGGCAAAAACTTTAAAGAGATGGCATATGTGAGAGGCAAGACCCTGCTGAGTATGTCGGAGAGAATTATACTTGTTGTGTCAGCACTTTGTGTTAAGAAAGGGATTCTGAGAAACGTGACTGAGTGTTCTGAGGTTGACTGTCCACATTTTTCATGCATGCATCTGGCTTGGGGGTGATTACGGACAGACTTGGCTTTTGTGCTTAATCTATAGTTGGGTGGAACGTGGCTGTTCCTGCTACATCCAGGTTACAAGTTTCAGGTTTTTCCAAATTCAGACTCTTAAGTATTTCCTATTGTTTTATTTTTGCCCAAATAATTAAAGTCAGAGTTTGTACATAAGAAAGGGCTATTAGTTTTATTTTTGTTAAATGATGTCGGGTCTGTATTTAGTACTTCCATGGAAAATATCATTTTGTTAATTTAATTTGGATTACTGGTTTGTATAAATTCTCTAATTATCTTAAATCCGGTAATTTCAATATACACCTACATTAGACAAATAACAATAAGTGGAATGGTTTGTATTTATATTTTTCATTTCAAGTTTGAAGTTACCATAAGAATCGATGTCATTCTTTATATTCTTGATCTAGAGGTAGTTGATCCTTGACCTATACTTGACGGTATTAATCATGTTAAATTTTGAAGTCATTAAATTATGTATAAACCCTTTCTGTAGAACTATACATGATTTTAATAGCATTACTAAGTATTTATCAATAGAACTTACCTAGTTACACTTCAAGTTTTCAACACTATGATCAGCTTCTCTTAGATCAACTATCCGGTGGTCAATACTACAACAAAAGTCATTATGTGAGTCTAACCTTTAACTTATATAAACGTTACAGTCTTACTATAACTGTGAAAATCGCAACCACCTGGTCAAGGGTTTGTTGAAGCTACGGAGTAGCTGGGCACTGTCTTTATATCGTGAACAGGTAAAACAAAACACAAGGACCCTACCGAGATTTGTTCTTATGAAATAGGGATCGCCTTCCCTCAAGGTACGAGCAGACAAAAATACAGAAATACGAAACAGAAAGATGGAGGAAATGCCACGATTCCTGACCACAAGTAGATCTCGCCCAATTTGGGTGCTAACGCTCTACAGATAATTTATTTTAACTTTTACAAAAAAACTTAAGTGGATGTGTGATTCCTGATAACCATAAGTTTTCCCAGCCTGGGTGCCATTAATCCACTGAGATCTGGCATATTTTGGATAATTGTTTTAGTACTGGTAACATAAATCAAGTCTGTAGGAGTAATAATAAGATTTGGTTTGCTCTAGACCAAAGACTTGTGGAGATGTGTTGGCTGCTTTTTGGACAGACCCGGGTTTTCAGGATGCGCAGCAACAAATACCCCTTGGCACACTGGCCCTCTCGGCAACGAGCTGCGCAGCAGCCCGAAGTCTCACCCGAAGTGGCTATGGGGGGGGCTAAAGAATCGGGATTCCTTAACCTAGGTGACGTGGAGACTGCAATCTTTTTCCTCTCTCTCTTCCGAGAGGATTCCTCAAAATGGGACGTCTTACTCTTCCGCAGACCTCTCAGTGCAACAGCACAGAAACTCACGCTTACCAGCCTAGCTGTGCGGTATCTTCGCTCCTGCGCACGAGGCAATTACCCACTCCATCTGATACACTGTGTATCGTCTCTGCTTGCACGCCCAGTGCAGTAATGAATTCCTTGGCACTGCGGCGATAGTGCTCTTATCGACTCCTTCGATAGTGCGCGAAAATACCTTCTAAGGGAGCTTCAAGGACTTGCTTTTTATACTCATTCATAAAGACAACGAAACATTCATGTAAACACAGATAGTAAACCAAAACATGCATTCACACAACACAACATCATAACAACGAGAATTATATAGTTCGCCTCCATGGGGAAATCACATTCATTGGAACTGTTATCTTATATTATCTCAAAATGGGAATTACACAGTCCTGCTACGCACACAGTTGCAGCCTTGGATCTTTCCAGGAAACTCCATGCACATAGCTGGGATCCCTTCTCTTAGATCTACTCTCTTCTTCTACAGAGATTACAATGACTCAGACTTCGACTGAGACTGTCTACAACTCAGTGACTAGCTCTACAGCTATCACCTCTCAACTTCTCTAACGTCTAATATCTCTCTATCATCTAAAACATCTAATGGCTAACGTCTAACGTCTAACGTCTAACCTTTACAATTACACATATATATAGGTGGCCTTGACGGTCGCACCTTTACAAAACTGTGGGCCTTTCCCAGCAGTATTCCCCAAAAGCCCTAACCGTGGACATGGCTAGGTGTACTGTAGGCTCCACTTGCAGTCACGTCGCCACTTCCTGCAGGCTCCGCCATTTCTGGCTTAGATTGTGGGTATGGGTGTCGCTTCATCATTCACTGCTCTTTGTCCTTCACCTTCAATGCTTTGGTCTGTTGCTCTTCCTTGGTCAGAGCAACCATAACTTCTGTACTTAGCCTTAATGAGGGTAGATGAGTCCTCTATTTCGTCGCTTCATTTATTGTGGAGGCTGAGCTTTCTACTTGGACACATTTATTCTCCTTGGACGTGTGTGCGTGAGCTCCGCGATTTTCGGCCCATAATTTGCGCTGAGCTCGTGCATCTGGCACCGTATTGTGCACTGTTCGCTTCTGCCCAAAATTGGTGCTTTCTCAAAATTAGTACTTTCCCTTCAACACTTGTGCTTTTTCCTCAAAATTTGCAGCTTTACCATAGCTGCAGCCTATGCTCCAACAGGCCCCTAACACTTACTTGTGGCTCATCCCCGAGCCACTCACACTAGCGTGTGGTCGCTTTAGTTGCGCATTCCTTTTCTTGGGTCACAGCAAATGCTTGCTTCCACTACGCAATAGCGGAGTCCATTTCATCAACGCACTCCACAGCTGTCCGCACCATTTCTGCAGTGACGTCTTCTTCAGTTATGGCATCAACCAACTGTTGAGATTCAGCAAATTCTTTGATCTTTGCCTCGGCTTGGGTAGCAAGTTCAGCATACTCATCCATAAATGGCTGAATGCTGTTGGTGAGATTAGCATCTTCATTTCTGAGCTTGTGCAGTTGTTGTTGTATTCTGCGCACGTTGTTCATTTTCCTCATTTTTGCTAAGCCTTCTAAGGCCTTAGCTTCTTCACTCAGAATAGTTAGGGACTGTTCTGCTGCTTGTACTTGTTCCAAAAGGCCGACTTTGAAAGGGAGCTTCTCAAGCTCAACCCAAGCTTCCATAGCTTGCGTCATCAGGTCCTCGGCTTCATCTGTTCTGGACTTCATTTGTGTGGAAGCTCTGTGCAGTGCTTCAAATTGTTCCTGCCTATCATCTGTAGGATGCGCTGCAACACAAGCTTCCAACTCAGCGATCTTCGTTCTATGGTCTTCAGCCATAGAAACTATTTCATGCTCGAGGGCTTTCACCCTTCCACCAATAATTTGAACTTTCTCAACCAGAGGAAGGTCTGGTTGAATCTGGCAGGCCGACAGCTCCTGGGCGATTTCATCAACTACGTTTCTTATCCCAATGTCTTGTGCCTCATAAAGTGCAAGCTTCTCAGAGATGTTCTTATAGCCTTCCTTCAGCTTTATTTCCTGCAATTGCAGTCTTTGGTTTGCATGGAATGTGGAGAGCTCTCTAGCTCTTAGCTCAATAGAGACCTTCTCTTGCACTAACTGCAGATTTTCTATCAGAATCAAGGATAAATTTATTTCAACGGGGCCAACTGCGCTTACCTGCAGTGCGGCCAAAGGATCTGGAAGTGTCATGCTCATAGGCAGGATGTGCATGACAGTATGCCTCTCTGCAAGTACTTCAACTCGCTCGGTGATTGTAGGTGCCTACGGCGCCTGCGAATTGGATGCTGACGCATGGGTCTGTGCAACTCTTCCTGTGAGACCTTTCAACTCGACGAATTGCAGGTCCAAAGCACTTCTAATCTGAGCGTGCGAGGTCTGCAGCTCACGAAATTGCTCCTTCAAGTACTGGTCGATCCCCGAGGCAATGGTCTCAGAGGGATTTGACACCTTCTGCTTCTTGGCCGCTGGTTCTGGTGAACCTTCATCGTCCCTTTGCTCAGTCGCTTCCTTACCCTTATCCTTCTCTTACGCAGTAGGGGGGTGGCATCGCAGATGTGACTTCGATGGCCTCCCTCCATTCATCTGACCAGCACTTGACATTTTTTTCAGCATCTTCAGTAGTCATCCTATAGAGGCCTACGGCCCATTCTTCTTGAATTCCGCAAGGGCGGAGGTAAATTTCATGCAAGTTGGTAGAGAAGACCAACATAGTTCCATCTATTTGTGCTGTCTCCTCACTGAGCCTCGCCATTCCCTAAATCGTATCTTTGGGGAGATGGTAATATTCACAAAACACAATGCGGTTCATCTTGCGCTTCGCGGGATTACTAGAATCCTAGAGGTTGACGTAGCGCATTCCTGCATTCTCTTTTACGCGGCGTGGAAGGAACTAAGTGTTGGGGGGCTCCTTCCACCTGACAAAGTTGCATAAAATTAAAAGCCAAGAAAAATGGAACAACTGATTGGCGATGTCCTGAACGTTCCAGCAGTCTTCCAAGAAAGAATTGAGGAGGAAGAGAGACCAGTTGTATTGCTCTCCCTCCGCAGCTGCGATTGCGAGCTCCATGACAGCTCTAGTGACTTCTTTAGGTCTGCACTTCATGAGAAGTCTGCCTACAAGCAGACTGCCTATAAATCTAAGTGTTTCATCCTCAACTATAGTGAGGTCATAAGCCCGACCTCCTCTTGTCAATTTGTATTTCTGCACCAGCTGTGCAGCCAACTTTCTGTCCTTATCTTTACCAACAAAATGAATATTGGGGTCCTTACCAACCTTAGATAGGCCGGTAATATGATGAATCAAGTCAACATTCAAATCGATTGGCCTCCCCAGCCAAAGCTAACCACCATGAACGCAGGATAGCAGTGCCTTAACAACTGCATTGACTTCATTGCTACGCCCGTAGTGTGGTAGCTTCAACAGGTTCAATAGTCCAGGCTTCTCCAAATTTGCTGCAAATTCCTTCGGGACGAATTCACCAACCTTTCTAGTGGGATTATGGACTACCGTCAGATAGCGATATGGGGAAAACTGAGGATATGTTCTGTAGTCGCCCAAGTTGAAATCAGAAAACTTAACTAGTGGAAGGTGTCCAAGTAGGGACCCTTCTTGTCACACGATTTCCGCCATTGAGGGCAGCGGAATCGGATACTTTGCATTCTTCAGAATATGCACCTCGGGTGCATCATCTAGACGTGGAGGAATGTAATTGACCATGGTGGCCAAGGGCTCTGGAACGGGTTCATCCGGATGTTGTGGCTGAGACACCCTTATGCCCGGAGATTGTCTGGGATCAGTCCAACCAGGGTGCGTGTAAGCTAAGGTCGTCACCGTGGTAGTCATGCCGAAATCTAAGCCTCTGCGCTTAAATTGATGAACAATTTCTTCAGTTGACAGGATCTCTGTCGTGAATCGGTATACACAACAAGGACTTGAACAGACAAATGGCGGAACATCGTAGAATACGAATGCTGAAAGCAAAGGGAGCAGTCTGCAGGACACGGCTCTGAAAACAATAACTTAGATTCTCAAACAAGACACCATGCAACTTGAGAAAAGTAACCCGAAGATATATGAGTGCGGGGTATTTATAGCTAAAGGCGACAGTAAATGCGGACAAGTGGGGCTAATAGCCGTAGGTGCCTATGCATGAGCTGACAACCCCCCTACCCCCGCACCTCTACGGTGCATTAATTGCGATGTGCTGGCTCTGACTACGTTTCGGGAGATGAGCTAAGGCTTTCGGCTCCTTTCTTAAATGCGAATCTTAGAGAGATCAAGTCGAATCTGTCAGAGCTGATACAATTAATTGGTGAGCTTATCCTTCATTAATATTTAGACACAGTTATAGGACTACGGTAATTCAAATTTTCGGTGGGTCACTTCAGCATAGGTAACTATGCACATGGAGGACTCCATGGCGAGAACTCCTCAAGCGACAAATTAACAGCAGGGAACTCCGCAAGAGTGACAGTTTGACAACCCAGGAAAAAACTTCGCAAGAGCGCAAATAGGCTCCCTCAAAACAGACTTTATTGACATGCACAGATGTTTCAAGGAACTGCGCGGGAAGCCAGAGACTGAAAGTGTCTCGCAACTTCCGTGTAGATTGTGATAATGCGATGCCTCTTTCAACTACACTGGACATCTGCACTACTTTAGCAATTAATTAAGTCGATAGGGCAGAGTGGCCGTCGCGATAAAGCTTGAGCCGACTCCCATTGATCATTGTGGGCAACAAGTCTCCATTAAGCTTCACAAGCTGAACTCCTCCTCCTTCTGTTATCTTTATCACCCGAAAAAGGCCTAACCAATGTACACGAAACTTGCCTAGAAACTTGATGAATTTACTATCATAGAGGAGTACCAAGTCTCCTTCTTGAAAGACTTTATTCTTATTATGCCTGTCATGCCAAGCGTTCTGTCTTGCCTTCTGCACTTGTTGATGGAATCCGGCTAAAAGTCTGTCTTCTTCTAAGGAAAGCAATTGTGATAGTCTTTCACTCATAGTATCAGTATCTGCCATTTCTGTAATTTGCGCAATTTTGAAGCTGGGAACAATGTATTCCATGGGCATAACTGCTTCTTGTCCATACACCAAACTGAAAGGTGTGTGACCTGTCAATTTCTTGCATGTGGTTATGTAAGCCCATAACACAGCTGTGACTCTAAGGTCCCAATCATCTCTTTGTTGATTACAGATCTTCGTCAGGGCATTCTCGAGAATATTATTGAATGCCTCCACCGTACCATTAGCTTGAGGGTGGTAGGGTGTACTCTTATGGTGACTAATGCGGAATTCCTCAGTAAGGGCCTTTATAGTGTCATTCAGGAAATGTGTGCCTTGATCACTCATTAGAATCAGTGGACATCCAAATCTAGTGACAATGTTCTCAAAAATGAACTGCGTGGCAGTGGTAGCGTCGCAGTTCTTAATTGGCTTCACCTCAGCCCATCTGGTGAGGTATTTAGTAGCTGTGATGATGTATCTTGCGCCAGTTCTCTTTCCTGGTGGGTTGATAGGTCCCACGAAATCAATGGACCACTTATCAAAAGCACGCAATGTTATCTGGGGTCTTAGCGGCATTTCATCTCTTCTTGAAGCTTTTCCTGTTCGCTGGCACACATCGCAACATTTGCAGAATTCCTTAGTATCCTTGTGCAATGTTGGCCACCAAAGACCTGCGGCTAAGATCTTCTGCGCAGTCGGCTTTCCTGCGAAATGGCCTCCTCCGGTCCCTGAGTGCGCTTCTGCGATTATGGAGTTCTTCTCATGCAGTAGGATACATCTGCGCAAGACTTCATCAGGGCCCAGCTTATAGAGCTGGCCGGCTATCAAAGTGAAGTCTGCGGCTTTGACAACAAGTTGCTTATTCTACTGGATTGTAAACTCAACTGGTGCTTGCCCAGTAGTGAGAAACTTAAAAATATCGGAATAATACTCATCGGCTGCTTGAACAGAGAATAGCTGCGCATCAGGAAGATTGTCTTCCAGATTTGTAGGTTCCTCCCCTGACTCTATCCTAGATAAATGGTCAGGTCCTACATTCAATCTACCTGGCTTTACAATAACCTCAAAATCATACTCCTGGAAGAGCAGTAGCCATCTACAAATTCTTCCCCCTAACACTGGCTTATTGACCAAGTATTTCAAAGCAGAATGGTCAGTATACATTTTAAAATGTGCGCCCAATAGGTAGTGTCTAAACTTCTGTAAGGCATACACCATAGCTAGTCCTTCTCTTTCTGTAGTGGTGTAGTTCTTCTCAGCTGTAGAGAGTTTTCTACTAGAGTAACCAATGGGGTGATCAATACCTCCTTCTCCTGGTTGTGTCAGCACAACCCCCAATGCAATGGAAGAAGCATCTACATGAACATGAAAGGGTTTTCTCCAGTCTGGGAAAACTAGAATAGGCGCTGTGATCATCTTTTCTTTAAGTGTATCCAAGCTCTATTGGCATTGTTCTGTCCATTGGAATTTTGAATCCTTTTTCAGCAGTCTTTCCATAGGCGCAGTTATCTTTGCATAACCCTTGATAAATTTCCTGTAGTACCCTGTATGTCCCAATGTAGTGCGCAATTGTTTAACTGAATTGGGCGCAGGTAAGTTAGCAATGATGGCAACCTTCGTAGGATCCATCAGGAGTCCTTGCCTGCATACAATATGACCCAAGAGAATACCAAAAGGAGCACAAAAGATACATTTTTTCAAGTTAAGGGAAATTTGATACTGTCTACATTTTTCTAACATCATCCGCAGATTCCCTATATGGTTCTTTAGTAACCCAAACACAGTCCAGTCATCAAAATAGACTTCTAGAAACTTATGAATGAATTCTTTAAAAAGAGCAACAACGACTCTAGAGAAGATAGCAGGAGCGTTTTTAAGACCAAAGGGCATTACCGTATACTGGAATGAGCCCCATTCAGTCGCAAAAGTGGTCTTATGGTGGTCTTCTGGATGGATTCTGATCTAATGGTATCCCGAAAAGCCATCAGTGAAGGAGTAAGCCTCTTGTCCTCCAACATTATCAAGCACTTTGTCTGTAAAAGGGAGTAGGAAATGGATCATGCGCTGATGCATCGTTCAGCTTGCGCAAGTCCACGCAGATTCTTATTTCACCTTTTGCCTTTTTGTCTTGTACCACCATAGGACTAATCCAATCACTCTCCTCTACTGGCTCAATAATACCTGCTGCGAGCATCTTATCAATTTCTTCTCTAACCTTTTCTTTATATCATGGGTTCAACCTATACGGGCGCTGTTTTACTGGCTTGGCGTCTGCTTTCAGAGGTATGCGCATAACTCCTAAGTTTCCTAGGATGCCTTCATTTCTGTAAACTTGGTAGGAAAGATATCCTGGTAGTCACGTAGTAAATCTGCGATATGGCCAACAGTTTCATCATCCCAATAATCTCCTATAGAAGCAAACTTGGGTTCGGCTTCTGTACCAATGTTAATCTTTTTGAGCTTGATGTGTTCTGTAATGGCAGGGATATCAAGCTGAGGACCTTCAATGGTGCGCGTCCCTTCTGATTCTGGAATGTTGATGTTGCGAGGATCATCTTCCTCTTCACCAGTGGTGAAATTATAGCATTCCAGGGCATGTTCCATCTGGACAGCCCAATCTGGTTGAGAATATTCTGGTAATGGACATTGTTCAAATACCTTCTTTCTAATACATTTTAAAGTGTGGTCGATGCTTGGATGTTCTGACTCAAAGCTGAAGGTAAGTTGAAAACTTTCTATCATAAGAGGCCAAGTGATAGTGCCTCTGCGCAATTCTGTTTCAGTGTACCAGTTCCTTGGAACTGTATCCAATGTGTGGATGAATAGGTGAACCCACTCATCTTCGGGAATATCTGACCATTGCTGAATACATGCTTCAACGTGTGACCTGGGGTCACTCTGTCCATCATATTTGTGCAACACTTTTGCTGTAGTTCCCTAAAATCTGTGCAGTATCAATCTGCGACAGTCTTGCCATGTGTTAATATTGTCTTTATGTGCACCCCATCATCTTGCGGGTGTAGCACGCAGTGCTACATCCAATGCTTGTATGTGCTACTCATCTGGGATCTGTTGTTCATATGTATGTATGAATTCACTTACTTCAGTTAAACCATCAAAAAATTGGAGTGTTATTCAATTCTGTGCCAATCCATCGAATGGATTTAGTCATCATGGTGCAACGCCTTGCAGAAACCTCATGTAAGCAATTCTACCAGTTTTCCAGTCCTGCTTCTGAATCTGATGTGCACGAGCTATCGCATCGCCAGCTGATATGTCCGTCCGCTGTGGGATTGACATAGTCACTATGACTAGCAGTCATCTGATACAAGCTTTCCATGTGGCGCACTTCTTCTTCTGCCTGAATGGGTTCAAGATACCGTGGTCCTTGAAGTGGATCAAGCGGTGCAATGGCCCTGATCTGCTCATCCTCAAAGGTCATCTGTCTTTTCTTCAAATTAATGACAGCCAAATTATCAAATGCCTAGTCTATGCCTAAAAGTGCTGGGTAAGGTCTAGTATCATCCAGAATTTTGATTACTTCAAAGTCTGCAAAACTTCTTACTCCTTCAATATTAATAGGTACATTGGGTAATCTGCCCAATGGAGAAACTCGTTGCTGATTCGCAAGTCTTAGTTGGATAGGAGATCTTGTAAGCTGAGGGATACCCATCTATTCCCATGTCTGCATGGTGAGAACATTAACTTCTGAGCCTAAATCCAAAATGACTTCGTCCATTTCAAATGCTCCAATTTGCGCTGTGAGCCTCATTTCTTTTCCAGTTCTAGTATGACTCCCAATCTGGTGAATAGCACACTACGGTGTATTCATTGAAGTAGATTGTTGACACTTATCCAATAGGTGTTGAAGTTCCATAGTTGCTTTTTCATTGAGCAACAACTTTAAGCAGTTTCTCAGGAAAGCATGGACACTATCTAGTGCATCCTCCTCCTTAGGCCTTCCAGATGTAGTGGCCTATTCTCGTACCAGGTTCTCTTGTCTTAGCACTTGAAATCTGATATCATTATGCAGAATTGCGACAGAACTTGAAGCTCGTGGGTCTGAGAAATACTCTTGAGCTTGCTTGAATGCTTCTTTTTGCTTCTGCAGGTCAAGCGGAGATGGTTTAATATTAGCGCGACGCACCCATTGCGTCGCTTGCTTTCTAGTTCCCAACTCTGGCTTACCAGTAGTTGCTCCACTGCGCATCACTATATTAACTGTAGGATCTGGTTCTCTTTTTTCTACTGCAATCAACTGAATATTCTGGTTAACTTGTGGCGTGTTTGCTTGCATTTTAGCGATCAACTGAGGACATTCTTCAATGACATGATCATAAGATTTACAATATCTGCAGATGGTTGTAGGATTTTGGCAATCCCTTGCATAATGGCCTTGAGCTCCGCAGTTGTAACAAGTGATCTGTCCTCTTCCATGAGCAAATCCTGCTGTGCATCCATGGCCCCTATAATTTCCTCCTCGGCCTTCCCGAGCTTGGTCATACTGCGGACCTGCTATGGGTCCTTGTGCCTCTGACTGTACTCTATAAACATCATGTTTCCTTTCCATCATAAGGTCATATGCTGTACAATTGTTCTCATCATGGCCCTCTGATTTACAGAAATTGCAATATAGATTCTTTGGAGTTTGTACGTATTTCTGTAACTAGTGACATTCTTGTGGTCTGTGACCTCTAGTTCTACATATTTCACACCAAGGCCCCTGGGCCTGTGGTAAAGGGTTAGGTGCTCCAGTTGCAATATACTCTATGAAAACAGGACAATGATCCTTTGAATGACCTTGCGCTTTACATTTTGTACACCAAATTTATTCTTTAACATCCTTTCCTTTCTTAATATCATGGACTTGCAAGGTTAGGTTTTCTAATTGGTTCTGCAACTGCGCAACATCGTTGCTTGTTCCAGCAATTGGTGAAGCTTCTAGTTTCATAGCCATCTCTAGAGCTTGTTCCTGAGTAGTGAGATTCTGTTGCATAAGAGGAATTCTAATATGAGGAAGCAGCGCAGCAATGAACCATTCCTTATGCTGCTGTGGTGCAAACTCAAAGCTTACTTGATCTATCAATGCTTTGAATTTCTGGTCAAAGTCCCATACTGACTCTGTAGGTAACTGTTTTATGTCTTTGAGCTCGGTTATGCACTGTGATTCTGATTTAGGTTTCTTGAATTCTCTAATCATAGCATTTCTTACATCAGCAAGCGTCCTATTCTGTGCTGCTGAGTATTTCATGAACCAAGTTAAGGCTCTTTCTCTTAGTGTGGTTGCTAACTGAACCAGCTTAACAGCATCATCATTAATTTGCTTAATTGTCCAAATGGCTTCACATAGGAACCAGTGATGCTCAGAGTCTTCTAGCCCTGTTCCCCTAAAGGTCGGTAGTTTCATGTCATCACCCATCCTTCTTGCGCTAGGTTGAGGTGGAGGTGCTGTAACACTGCCTCCTGGATGGTTAAACAAAGGTGGTGCTGAGGTACTAGAAGTACCATGCGGGCTACTAGAAGGTGTTACTGCGGGGTTATATTGAGCCCAGTCTGGCTTTTGCGGTGTAAAAGGGTGATAAGGGATATGAGCACTCCCTTGTCTCTCTATATGGCTCTCTCTAGGAACTTGACTACCTTCTGGGCTAGACTGAAAAGAATGTTGGTCAAGGCCTACTTTATACCATTTTCCACTACGAGTGCAACCAATAAGTTCAGGATCACTATCAGAATCTGTGGACATTACTTGTCTATGCTATTCATTGGAAGCTATGCATAGTTTTTCTTTTTCATACAGAAGCATTTCAATCCATAAGTTAAGAGAATTTAAGAACTTACCCCTGTGTGCTTGGAAGAAGTTCCTCTCAGCTTCGCTGAAACTCTTTCTCGTATCTACTGCAAACTCGGTGATCAATCCTTCTAGCAGACTGTTCAACCAAAAGTCTACTACGTGGGACACGGAATTATCTACCCGCTTCAAAATGCTAACCAGCTTAGGCATCCAAGCGACGGGTTGATCAACATGCACAGTTGGTCTAGTATCTGCTAGCTTGGCTACCCACGCATGCAACTCAAGTGCAAATGTGACAAAGAAAATTTCATGAAGGTCAGTATAAATATGCTTCTGCAACCAGTCTTCTGTCTGAAGCCTAGAGCTTCTATTTTCTCGTTCAGTGAACTCTCTAGCGTTTGAATCAAACCAATCTTGAATTTCTTTAGCTGTAGGATTCCAATAGCACATTGCCTTCAAAATCATAGGGTTAAAGCCAACAATGAAACCATTTGTTGGCTTAAGCAGTTGCAAGGCAACAAGTCGCACGGCAACAGAACCATTTGTTGGCTCCAGCAATTGCAAGGCAACAATCTCGCACGTCGCCGGAATAAGAAGTCTGAAGGAAACGAAACCATTTGTTGGCTCCAGCAGTTGCAAGGAAACAATCTCGCACGTCGCCAGAATAACAAGTCTCAAGGCAACGGAACCATTTGTTGGCTCCAACAGTTGCAAGGCAACAATCTCGCACATCACCGAAATAACAAGTCTCAAGGCAATGGAACCATTTGTTGGCTGCTTTTTGGACAGACCCGGGTTTTCAGGATGCGCAACAATAAATACCCCTTGGCGCACTAGCCCTCTCGGCAATGAGCTGCGCAGTAGCCTGAAGTCTCACCTGAAGTGGCTATGGGGGGGGCTAAGGAATCAGGCTTCCTTAACCTAGGCGACGCGGAGATTACAATCTTCTTCCTCTCTCTCTTCCGAGAGGATTCCTCAAAACGGGACGTCTTACTCTTCCACAGACCTCTCAGTGCAACAACGCAGAAACTCATGCTTACCATCCTAGCTACGCAGTATCTCCGCTCCTGCGCATGAGGCAATTACCCACTCCATCCGATACACTGTGTATCGTCTCTGTTTGCGCGCCCAGTGCAGTAACACATTCCTTGGCACTGCGGCGATAGTGCTCTTATCGGCTCCTTCGATAGTGCGCAAAAATACCTTCTAAGGGAGCTTCAAGGAGTTTCTTTCTATACTTATTCATAAAGACAATGAAACATTCATGTAGACACAGATAGTAAACCAAAACATGCATTCACACAACACAGCATCATAACAACGAGAATTATATAGTTCGCCTCCACCGGGAAATCACATTCATTGGAACTGTTATCTTATATTATCTCAAAATGGGAATTACACAATCCTACTGTGCACACAGCTGCAGCCTTAGATCTTTCCAGGAAACTCCACGCACACAGCTGGGAGCCCTTCTCTTAGATCTACTCTCTTCTTCTACAGAGATTACAATGACTCAGACTTCGACTGAGACTGTCTGCAACTCAGTGACTAGATCTACAGCTATCACCTCTCAACTTCTCTAACGTCTAATATCTCTCTATCGTCTAAAACATCTAATGGCTAACGTCTAACGTCTAACGTCTAACCTTTACAATTACACATATATATAGGTGGCCTTGACGGTCGCACCTTTACAAAACTGTGGGACTTTCCCAGCAGTATTCCCCAAA
Organism: Larix kaempferi; assembly: GCA_027924585.1. Lineage (NCBI taxonomy): Eukaryota > Viridiplantae > Streptophyta > Pinopsida > Pinales > Pinaceae > Larix > Larix kaempferi. The sequence goes on from BSBM01000109.1 coordinate 11,476,661, forward strand.
AAACCTAACCGCGGACATGGCTAGGTGTACTGTAGGTGCCGCTTGCAGTCACGTCGCCGCTTCCTACAGGCTCCGCGATTTCCAACGCAGATTCTGGGTATGGGCGCCGCTTCATCATTCACTGCTCTTTGTCCTTCACCTTCAATGCTTTGGTCCGTTGCTCTTCCTTGGTCAGAGCAACCATAACTTCTGTACTTAGACTTAATGAGGGTAGCTGAGCCCTCTATTCCGTTGCTTCATTTATTGTGGTAGCTGAGCTTTCTACTCGGCCACATTTATTCTCCTTTGACGTGTGTTCGCGAGCTCCGCGATTTTCGGCCCGTAATCTGCGATGAGCTCGTCCATCTGGCACCGTACTGTGCACTGTTTGCTTCTGCCCAAAATTGGTGCTTTCTCAAAATTAGTACTTTCCCTTCAACACTTGTGCTTTTTCCTCAAAATTTGCAGCTTTACCATAGCTGCGGCCTATGCTCCAACAAGATGGAGGTTTATTTCATTATCATAAATTACATCAAGGAAAATAATGATGTTATAGTATTCATTTCAACTGTGAATACTTTGAAATCTAGATTCCCTTTCAAAATAGATTTACATCATACAGTAATACGATTTTTGAGAATTATATATTTCTACCATCTAAACAGGATGGAAACGAAAATTGAAATTAATTTCAAAAACAAACTTATTGTTAAAACTAGAGGTCATGGAACCCTTAGAAAATTGAGTTTTATTCGCTTATAGTGATTTAGAATCGAGAGACTCTGTATAAGAAAAAAAAAAAATTCTGGAATCGATGAGTATGATCTAAGGACATTAAAAGTTCTTAAAGATATAGAAAAACAAAAAGCCTTGACAGTCCAAGACGCCTTTCGGTTAAGGACTGGACTCTTATGATTTAGTATTGCAAACTTCTTTTACAACGGGTTCGTGACATTAAAAAAAAAAACCCTTAAGATAGATCGAACTAGTGAAGCTTTGAAACCTAGCCACAGTTGAAACTAACTTTCCCCTGTGACGTTGGATGAAGGTCTTCCCCAAGTTCTTTTCCGGATACTTTTGAAATGGGAAACAATGCCACTTACCAGGCAAGGGGACTGTCCTTCAACTTGTGCTATTCCAACCTCGATTACCTGCCATCACCAACAGAATGCATTATTATTCAATTACTGTTGAATAGTTTCAACTGAAAGCAGATTTCTGAACTTTTGGGTTAAGCTTACCTCAGAGAAAGCCAAAGGTGGATGGCTACTTCATTTAGGTTTGGAGAAGCTCCTCATGGAATGCCCGTGACAACAAGAAGTCATTTCTTAAAGATCCACGGTAGAAAACCACTGAATCATCTAGAACCATGAAGCTGTGGTCTTATCGCCATTTAGAGGCCAATATAGCAGAACCTTAACTCGAAAGCCAGAGGATAAAACAATCAAGCTCGGAGGAGAGCGAATGTCCTTGTGAAGTTCAACTCATTTCAAGAACCGAGAAAACCCTTATGGTCATTCAAGTGTGTAGGTGGCACCTTTGCGTTCAATCACCTTAAATGGAGTCACATGGCTAGTCCTTACTGAACTTTGTTGGCAAGCATCGGGAAACACTCCTAGTATCGTACAACCACCATTTTTTAAAAGGCAGTTTAAATGATAAGAAGACCCCTGCATAGTGCCTTCGACACTATATTACATTTTAAAGTTTTTAATTTCATAATTTGCAAACGATTTATATATTAGAGTTTTACAAATATCTTTGTAAGATAGTGGTGGGTCTATTCGAAAACCAAGTTGAATGTTTTGTGATCATTCTTTTGAACGACTTAATTGGTGTACTGTTTTGGAACTTCCAATCGTTTCTCGATTGTAATTCGTATAAGGTAGGAGCATTACGATGATCATTAAAGAGTCAGCATCTATGAAGGAAACATACCTTATTGTTTTAGAGTGTTAATAGGGTAAATACCTTGTGATCGAGCTTTGATTATACTTTAAGCATTCGATAAATTGTTTATCCAAATATAATGTCTTATTTTCAAAATGATAATGGTAATCAAGGAAGCAATGCAAACTTTGTCTTATTTCATTATTTGGTATTGTTTCCTGAAGATTGCACTAAAATAAAAAGAATTGCAAGTGGTCCATATCAAAGTGATTATGGTTGTGTTGCACTATTTTGAATACAAAACTGAAGGTCACTAACCATGTTGTAAGTAAGCAACAAAAGTGTCCAAGTTAACAAATTTATACCTGAGTCATAAGGAATTTCTGACAGTATAAGTTTAGCTGCATATCAACATGTGGAGTGGTGTTAGCCGTAGCTAAGTAAGTGGCATGTCAACCATAATACTCTTCTAACTAGTAGGAAGAACTTGAGGGTAAGTAGTTTAGTATGATCAGCATTGAATGTTTTATTAGTTTAATTTTTTGTTAAAATAGAATCAATTATTGTTCAATGCCAGGAAAGTAAAAGAAAAGAAAAAAAAAAGAAAAAATTTGGATACTATATTTAAATGGCCATAGCTATGTTTAAATGATAGATTTCGATACTATATGAGCCGTTGGTATGATCTCGGATTTTTTGTAGTAATGTCATTAATTTAGAATGCCTCTATCCGTGTCTACGATTTTATGTTTAAAATGATGGCAGAGGGATTTGATACTTGAACCTGCGTTTTACCAAAACCTTAAAAGTGTTGGGTTCCAAGAAAAGAATCTGTATGATTGCTATCCCGTGGTTTAGTTTGTCCAATCGAATTTGTATAAGTTGGTTTTTCCAAGAAATAAAGAATTAAACCCTAGTTAAAATTATATAAGTGCAAAAATAAAAGGGAGGTACAGTAAATAGGCTTTTAAAAGAAAATGTGATTTCAAATATATAAGGTTTCAAGAATTCAGTCAACAATTGAAATATCAGTTCAATTTCTAAAGCTTCTACTGACATGGGTGTCTAGCACAGGCTAGCTCAGCTAGCCCTGCTAGACCATGGGAAGGTTTAGTCCAAACTCCTAATCTTAACAACAAAAATAATTCTTAAAGAAATCTTTGATCCTAAAATGAAACCCGGAGAGCCCGCGCCCATTGGCCCTTCCTCTATGAAAGAGATAAAATTATAAAGTTTAGAAAAACAGTTGCTGCATAATAAATCCCACTTTAAGTTCCTAATTCTATTTGAGTTAAATGGAAAATTTGTAGTTCATACCTAGTTACTTTGAAGCTTGATCCTCCTTTACAGAACCTGCACTCTCAAACAATAATTAATGGAGAAAACTTATGGACTTAGCTGACCTGTAGGGTGATCTTTAACTAAATAACTTTGGGACTACTATGTTCCTCCCAACCATGACCCTAACACCGTTCCTGGTTCTAACTGGATCCCCTCGAGCTGGTTCCAACATGCAATAGGAGAAGTAGAGGCCTGAAGGTAGCTTGCTGATCAGATCTGTAATGTATAGTAGGCTGTTACAGTTCTGCAGAGTAATTCCCTTCAATTACCACAAGGGAATGATGAAAATAAAAGAGATCCTCTTCTTTCAGGATCTGCCCTCTTTTATAGGTGAGTTATGTTTGGAACATAACTATTTGAATAATAATAAATATTTAGTTTTTAATTAAATTTTAAATATATTATCCTTAAAAGATATTTTACTAAATATCTTACTCCTAGTTTATTTAGGAGTTTTATTTGTTTTAAGTGGATGTATCATAAGTTAACTCATAAATATTAATAATAATAAGTATACATATTATTACTAATATTAATAATACAATTAATAATAATACTATTAATAATAGTAATAGGATGATAATGTGAGAGTCATTCTATGCATAGTCCTTATGCAATATATCTCTATATATATATATGAGAAACGTTTCTTTTAAGAAAATAATAATATTATTATTAATAATACTATTAATAATAATATTAACTTTGAGAGCTAACTTATGCATAGCCTTTATGCATGTCATTTGACATATGAATATTTAATTATTCAATAATTTAAATAATTTAGTTATGGTACTTTTCTTTGATTTATTTATGTATATACCATAATACTTCTTTGAAATATCAAGTACAAGGTCCAACTCTTTGGACTGGTTTTTGGTAAGTTTGGATAGTTGGCTTAGTTAACTACCTCTAGGTATCTCTCTTGCATGTTGGATTCCCTCGTTTAACATGGTAATTCCTGCAGTACTTGATGATAGATACAAAATGATTCATTTAACCAATTCAAATACTTGTGATGAAAAGAAGTGCTATTCAGAGTTTTCTCGACTCAACACTTTTAAGATCAAGTAACCTCGAGTGCAATTCATAGCTTTAACTCAACACTCTTCACATGGCATTACTCTAGTGCAATTCCACAGCGTCCTGGTCAACACTAGTACTAGAATGTGGTTGTGAAGCACATCTAGAATGTATAATGGCCTCGGATCCGGTATTCATTTATCAAGCTTGGAGTGCTACAGGTCTCCTGCCCAACACTCAATGTACATTGGAGCTGATGCCCAGTACATAATAAACTCCTCTAGGTACATCGGGGCTTATGCCCAGTATGTAGGTCATGCATGTGTTCCTAAGTCCACACTCAACACACCATGCAATTCAATCATGTAAATCCTAACTCTACACAATACGTAACAAAAGGTCACCTCAGTATATTATGGTTTTGTACCCAATTCCCATAACCAAAACATAATCAATGCATTAGGGATTTCTTGCCCAATATATAACAATAATGCATCAGTTAGGGTCCACACCCAATATGTAAATCTATAAAAAGAAATTAATCATGTGCACTAGGGCTTATGCCCAATAATAAAAACAAATCATATGTGTTGGGGCTTTAAGCCCAATATATAATATCATAAATAGTTAGTCAAAATTCAAGATATTACATCCCTCCTCGCTTAGAACAACACCGTCCCGGTGTTCTAGGGACTATACATAAATTCATGAATTAAGGTGGGGTATGCCTCTTTCATGGTTGCCTCATTTTCCCTAGTAGCCTCCTTTGGTCCGAAGTGCCTCCATTGCACTTTCAACTGGGTGATGGTCCTTCTTCCATGTTGCACCTCTCTCTTGTCCAAGATGTGGAGCGACTCAGGCATGAACTCCCCTTCGGGCTCCACCTATAACAAGGACCAATCAATCACATGTTTACTATTGTATACATATTTCTTTAATAAGGATGCATGAAAAACATTATGAACTTTGACATGAGCTAGTAAAGCTAACTCATATGCTACTGGGCCCTTCTTGGCCAGTATCTCAAAAGGTCCACAAAACCTGGTGGCTAGTTTCCCGCATTGTCCTAAGCTCAAAGAGCTTCGTTTTTCCTTTACTTTTAGGAACACATTTTTCGCCGACCTGGTAGTCTTTGTCTTTTCTTTTCTTATCTGCATAACTCTTTTGGCGATCTTGTGCCTCCTTCAAGTTTTGTTGTACCTTGGAGACTAGTTGCTCCAAGCCTTTTAGTAAATCGAGGCCAAGCATAAGTCTATCTGCTGGACTATCCCAAGTCACAGGTGTCTGAAACTTCCTACCATAGATTACCTCGAAAGGGCTCATCTTGGAAAAAGTTTGGTATCCGTTGTTGTAGGAAAACTCTACAAGGTGCAAATAATCTTCCCACATTGTGGGGTTGTTCATGACATACATCCTTAGCATATCCTCAAGGATTTGGTTTACTCGTTCCATTTGTCTGTCGGTTCGGAGATGGTATGTGGTATTGAATTGTAGTTGTGTCTCCAAACTGGATAACAATGCCCTCCAGAAGTTCCTAGTGCACTTCGTGTCTCAATAAGAAATGATTTCCTTGGGTATCCCATGCAATCGAAAGATCTCCTTCAGGAAGATCTCCACCCTGTGAATGGATTTGTAGGTAGACTTTACGTGTATAAAATGTGTTGCCTTGCATAACTTGTCTACCACTACAAGGATGGAGTCATTTTGCCTCTTACTTTTGGGTAAACCCATGATGAAGTCCATGCTAATGACCTCCCACTTCCACTCTGGAATGGGTAAAGGCTGTAGTAAACTGGAGGGGTGTTGGTGTTCCGCTTTGACCAGTTGGCACTCCTGACATTTGGCGATGAACAAAGCAATGTCGGCTTTCAAATTAGGCCAAAAGAAATGTTTCTTTACCGTCAATATCATCTTTTGATACCCGGGGTGCCCTGAATAGGGTTTATGGTGGAACTCAGTGAGGATGTTAGGTCTGATGTTTCTGCTTTCTGGAACATAAAGTCTCTCTTTTGACCATAGCAGTCCTGACTCATCTATCTTATACTCCTTCTCTTGTTGGAATAACCTATCCTCTTGGATCTTTTTAAGGGTCTCGACATACAATTGGTCACTTTGACATGCCATTCAAATCCGGTGGTGTAAATCTGAGTCGGTTTGACTCATGGCAACCTCATATAACACATGGGCTTGTCGACTTAATGCATCGGCAATCTTGTTCTCTTTTCCCTTTATGTGTTTTAGCTCGAAGTGGTACTCACTAAGGAAGTTTAGCCACCTGGCCTGTCTGGCGTTTAGGTCCGGTTGGTCAACTAAGTACTTTTGACTCATGTTGTATGTCTTTAATAGGAACTTCTTTCCAATAAGATAGTGCCTCCACATCTTTAAGGTGTGGATAATGGCGGCTAGTTCAAGATCATGTTTGGGGTAGTTCTGTTTGTGTTCCTTGAACTTCCTTTACTCATAAAAATCAACAAAGTCATTTTGCATAAGAAATCCACCGAGCCCTTCCTTGCTTGCATCTGTGCAAACGACGAAGTCCCCATCGGGATCAGCAATCCGTAGGATGGGTGCACTAGTCAAAAGTTGTTTTAACTTTTGGAAACTTTCCTCGCATTTTTCCATCCAAAGAAATTTGGTTGTTTTCTTCCACAAGGTTGCCATAGGACAAGCGATTCGAGAGAAGTTCTCAATGAACTTTCGGTAGTACCCAGCTAATCGTAAGAATGATCTTATGTCGGTTATGCATGTGGGGTAGGTCGTTCTTCTATGGCTTTAATCTTCTCGGGGTCAACTACTATCCCCTTCTCCGAGATGATGTGCCCTAGGTACTGTATCTGGGGTTTGTAGAAATCACACTTGCTAAAATTAGCATACAGTTGATGTTATTGTAGTATTCGTAATACCATCCGGATATGTTCTTCGTGTTCTTCTTCATTCTTGGAGTAGATCAGAATCTCGTTGATGAAGACTAGAATGAACTTGCCTAGGTATTTACTAAAGATGTTGTTCATCATGCACATAAAGTTGGCAGGTGCATTAGTCAGTCCGAAAGGCATGACCACAAACTCTTAATGGTCGTATCGAGTTTGGAATGCGGTCTTACTAATCTCTTCATCATGTATTCTCACCTAGTGATATCCAGACCGTAGGTTGATATTTGAGAATATCTTCACTCCTCCAACTTGATCAAACAAGTCATCAATTCTAGGGAGTGGGGAACGGTTCTTCATGGACAATTTGTTGAGTTGGTGGTAATCGATGCACATTCGCATTGTACCATCCTTCTTCTTGACAAAGAGTATTAGTGCTCCCCACGGAGACACACTAGATCGGATAAAACCTTTCTCGATCAAATCATGTAGCTGAAGTTTGAGTTCCACCAATTCGGGTGGACTCATGTAGTAAGGGGCTTTGGAAACTGGTACAAAACTGGGTGTTAACTCTATGGAGAAATCTAGGTCTCGTTTGGGTGGTAGCCCAAGTATTTCCTAGGGAAATACATCCTTGAATTCTACAAGGACTGGAAGTCTTTGATCTTCTTTTCCCTATCAGTTTCTACGGTTCGAATGTTGACTAGAAAGAGTTTACAACCCTTTGTTACGCATTTATTTGCTTGTAAGGAAGATATCTGTCTTACTGAAACTTTCCTAGGGATACCTTGAATGGTCTTCTGATTCTCTTGATTATCCGTGCATAGTATTGACTTGTTCAAGCAATCAAGTAGGGCATGATGTTCTTATAACCAGTCCATGCCTAGAAGTACATTGTAGGATCCTAGTGGTAGGATGTTTAAATCCACCCTAGTTGGGAAACCATTCAGATCTATCTCACATGTTTGAACTATTTCGAAGACTTTTTGTTTGGTACCAGTGGCTAGTTGTACCAACCATGGTTTCTCGTGGCTCACTTAGTTTAACTTACAAGTATCAACAATCTTACGGGAGATGTAACTCCGGCATGCACCAGGATCTATTAAAACTGATATGGCTTTGTTTGAGATCTTACCCTCAATTTCAACCATAGTGGCCTAGTGGTCAGCTTGCTGGCCATCCAATGCGGCATAAATCCTTGGTGTTCTTGCCATGTCCCCTACTGTAGGGTCTGCTTGGACATTGTGTAATACTCCGTCTGTCTTGTTGGGGCAATCCCTGAAGTAGTGGGGCCCTTGGCATTTCCAGCAAGTGACGGTCTATGGGGAAGCTTTTTCCCCTTTGTTTAAAGATGGTTTGTTGGCATGCGGTGGTGATCCATTTGGTCGTGTATGAGGTCAATTGAAACCTCTATTGGGAGTGAAACTATTGTTTTGTTTCTGATAAGGTGGTGGCGTAAAACCCAGTCTTCGGTTGTTTGAAAAGGTTCTGAACCTTTCCCTGTTTCTGTTTATGTTATCATTCCCTGGCAGCCCATGTTCATAACAAAGTCTTACTTTGTGTAAACTCACATCTAAGGTTTTGGGCATGTCAAATTCAATCTTTTCTGTAAAATTTGGTGGTAGACATCCCAGGAATTGTTGGATCTTGAGTTTTTCATCTTTGATGTATGAAACATAATGCAGCAGATCTAAAAATCAGTTTATGAAAGCCTCCATGGTTAGGGAGCCCATTTTCAATTCATGAAATTCTTTGATCTTCTTGTCAAAGAATCTTTCAGACATGTATTTGTCCTGAAATATTATGCTTAAAGCATCCCATTTTATGTCCCTCATTTCTTTCCCTTTGGTGTGTTTCAAATCTCTCCACTATCTGGCTACTTTACCATTTAGATTGTAAATGGCCAATCCACTAGAATAGTTGTGGAATTTGAAATACTTGTTCATTCCTAACAACAAGTTTTCAACCTTTTCCTCGGTATTTATCTCACCGTCGTATGTTGGGGCTTTTATCTTTCTGAACTCTCCCTGTAAACTGTCATCACTTTTCCTTATTTTCTTGCAAGGAGGTGGTGATCCATCATCATTGGAAGAGCTCTGATAGTCCTCTTACATTGACTCTGGTATGTGTTCTCCCTATTCCTCTTCTTTAGGATTGGTAGGTTTCTTTGTGTGACAGTTTCTCACTTTAAATGTATTGGCTGAGGATGTGGGTTGTCCGTAGGGTTTTTTCCCTGTTTAACTTTGAAGTAGAGCATCATTTATAACTTGTTTTTCTCATCTTTCCTATATGTTTTCATCTCTAAAGGTTTGGAACTGTAATGTCCCTAAAAATGGTAAAAATTTAAACTTTTCTGCTAATATAATAAAAGCTATTTTAAGGATGATGATTCATAAATTAACTTCAGCACTGATAAACATAAGATATACATAGGTACTTGTTTGCAGCATTCAAAAATTTTAGGTTTTCCTAAATAACATAATCTCACTAGTGGTAAATTTCTTGGTTTTGTGGAAGCAATGTGTAGTGTAGGTAAAGAAATTCTATCGCAATTGTACCAATGCTAGAGTGTTAATATAAAGCTAAAGAAAACTTCCTTCATACTATTTCAAGAAATCATGTGCATGAGTATAAAAGTCTACTTGGTAACTTTAGGTGAGATGGACCCTTATTGACGAAAGTGGAGGCCCATGATGGAGATTGAGGTTTACAAAGAGAAAAGGTACCCCTGGCAAGGCTGCCGAGAGGTAAGGGTATTCGTGGAAGTTATGGACTTACTTAGTATTTCACTAATGTATTGTTTCATGTTTGTATGTAGGTACTATCATGAGAAAAAGAAAAATATATCTCCCTTATTAAATCCTACCATGATGTGTGAGCATGCTATATGATGAAAATGTGAAAGACCAAAGTGAAAAGGCTATAGTCTAAATACAATGGTGTAAATAATTTGGGAAATCATCCACTAATTCATTGATATCTATACGACCTTATACTATAGTGCTTTGGTGATAAATCAAACCGCATTAAATGCAAAGTTGGTGAGTATTAACTGCTCCACATGATACCAATGTGTTGTGGAACCAGCCGGCATAGAGGGTTTTGAAGTTTGGGGTTTACACTTGTAAATGTTACCCTACGTTTTCATTTAGCTTTGTTGAGTCCTGTATTGGGTTTTGTGAGAGGGTTTTGTGCCCTGACCTAAGCTACACTCATGGTCCGTGCACCTGGTAGCTTCTAACACGATGGAGAATGGCAATACGATACCAAGCTTAGGTAATGTTTCCCTTCTAATCGTCATTCCTTTCCTTCTACTTCTGTTTTTAGTCGTTGGTTGTTTAAGCATCTCAGGGTTTAACCAGAGAGTGTTATGGTGATGGCAGGTGATCGGTGGTGAGACCTTCTACATGGTTTGTTGTAGGTAGTCAGGACCTTCGATGACATGGGAACTGGAAGGGTAAGTCCATATTTCGCCAATGTTACCCTTTCCTCTCGCCTCTATGGAGTGGTACTGTTTGCAGTCGTTATAAGGAAGTTTGTGGATCCCCTTTTTGGGTTCACTATAACTTCTTAGAGTTATTGGAATGTCGTCGTTTGGCTGGACCATTTGTTAAAATGTATTAATTTGTAAGGTCTGTAGTTGACACAAGAGGGTTTCATTTCGAAAGTATCTTGGAACCATAAGCTCTCTCGGGATTTGGAGAATGGGAGAAAAATACATACCTTTATATATATGAATTCGTAGTTTTGGAATGGTATAAATAATGACCTGCATTTTTTTTTCTATTTGAAACAATGTCTGAATGAAGAATAGGGATAGTGTTGGCCTTTGTGTTTTCTATTAGACTTTGAACCTGTAATAATGAAAGGTGAAGATAATTAGTCTCTGCGTGTTCTTTATGGGAATTATATGGCTAAAGAGTATAGATCCTCCGTGTCGCTATCGTGGCTTTGCCTGTTGAATGGGATAACTAATCATAGTTTTAAAAGCTTCTAATAAAAATGATGTGTTGGTAGGAGAAGAGTAACCCTTGTCTAGTTTACTTACATCACTGTGGGGTTTTCCTTTGGTTCTTCTTGCTGCGTTGTCTAGTAATTGCTTTAAATAAAAGAGAAGGCTCGATGAAAGTAATAGAGGAATTCGATCCCTTGTATTGTGTTTACATTTAATGAATGGCTGTATGGGGTTGCAAAATGATAAGGAAATTTTTTGTTGGATGTGGATTTTTGGTTCTGTGTGTTACTAATATGTTGTTGGCTAAATGTAAGATAGTAGGGTCTTCCTGAAAACGTTAATGAGATTTGATCTCTTGACCTGTATTTTGATGGGCTAAAAGTAATGTAGTTAAATGATATGAAATGCATTGTTTGGTTGTGGGATTCGCTCCATGAAATAGTAGCCAATCCCTTGACATTTTTGGGATCAGAAAAATATTATAACGTAAGATGTAATAAGCTATGTCTGAGACTACGATTTGAAATCAAAATCCTTGAAATGCCTATTGTGTTTCCATTGTAGTGGATTGTCTGTTGGCTGGAAAACATAGCTAAGGGTTTGAGGAAATTCGTTGATATTTGAAAAGTTGGTAATACTGTGTAAAGCATTCTTACTAATGTGTAATGTATTCGATAAGATTTGGGAAGAAAGTTATGGAAATATAATTTATGTTTTAAAAGGAAAGATCTCTAACATGATTGTGTTTATCTTCCTAGATTTTTATAAGGATAACATAACTAAAGAAACATGTAATTATAAGTCTGAAAGGAATCTGATTTCATAACATTGATGAGGATAAAAGAACTCCGATGTCTAAATTTATAAAGAAAGGACTTCTAGGCTTTCGAGTTGCATGGATGTCTAGCACAGGCTAGCTTGGCTAGACCTTCTGGACATTTTGCTGGTTTCTAAAACACAATCTCTGAATTTAATAAGGTCTGATTTTGCTCCTATGAGAAATCTATATTTAACACAATTCAGGATAAAAACAAAATAGTGCTAAGATAACAAACTTCTATTATAACTTGAAATGGAAGATTAATAATCCATACCTGGTTGCCTTGTGACTTGTTCCTCTCCTGCAGTACCCTGCACACTCAAACAATAATTAGTGTAGAAACTTATGAGCTTAGCTCACATGTTCGAATGTTTCTTTTAATGGATAACTTTGGGACTACCATGTTCCTCCCAACCATGATCCTACAACCGTTCCTGGTTCTATCTGGATCCCGCCGAGCTGGTTCCAACATGCAATAAGAGGTAGAGGCCCTACGTTTACTGTCAGTTCAGATCTGGAAATTTACGTGGACTGCTTCAGTTCTTGGAGTAGAAAAATTCTCTTTGATTACCATAAGTGAATGATAATGAAAAAGATGATGATCCCCCATTCTTGCGATCTGCCCTCTTTATATAGGGGAGTCTTGAATTATGACTGTTTGAATAATTACTTAATTTCTTTAAAATAAATAATTAATATTCATAAAAGATATTACTGCTAAATATCTAGTCCTTGTTGAACTAGGACTCTTCATTTGTTTTTAATATAAGTGATTTTAGCTTAACCTTTTCATAAAATTAATAATAACAATAATGATTATATTTCAATCTAAATATTAATACATTATTAATAATATTTAAATAATGTGGTAGCCCACTATGCATAAACTACATGCAATAAGTGTATTTATAAATAAATAAATAATAGCATCATTATTATTAAAGCTCTTAATAATAGTATTTAGCCTTGAGACCTTCATGCATTTTATTCATATACGACTCTTCCTAGTCAACCCATACTTTAAGTTAGGGAAATTATCTTTTATTTAATTATGTATCTTCTCATGATACTTCCTTTAACTTTTAAGGACAACGTCCAATTCTTTGGATGGTCTTTTTTGGTAAGCTTGGATAGGCACCTCTAGTCTCTCTCTTGCATGTTGGATTCCCTCATTTAACATGGTAGTTCCCATAGTGCTTGACGATAGATAGAAGAAGATTCATTTAACCAATTTGAATAATTGTGATGAAAAATAGAAGTGTTATTCAAAGTCTTCTCGACTCAACACTTGAAAGCTTGTAACCCTGAGTGCTCTTTAGATCTTTTAACTCAACACTCTCATGTGGGAATTACGCTAGTGCAATTCCAGAGCCTCCCGCTCAACACTAGTGCTAGAATGTGGTTGTCAGGCACATCTAGAATATTTAAGTGGCCTCAGATCCGGTATTCTTTTATCAAGCTTGGAGTGCTCCAGGGATTATGCCCAACACTCAATGTACATCAGGGCTTACTCCCAGTACATAAATATTCCTCTAGGTACATCGGGGCTTATGCCTAGTACATAGGTCATCTGTGTGTTTCTGAGTCCACACTCAAAACACCACATAACTCAATAAGGTAAAATCATAGCTCTGCATAGTAAGTAACAAAAGATCATCTCAGTATATCAGGGTTTGTACCCTCATCAATGGTAAAGAGCATAATCAAAACATTAGGGCATTCTCTCCCAATATACACTCAAATAAGGAAGTCAGTCAAAGTCCATGCCCAGTATGTCAATATATAAAAGAATAAATCATGGGTGCTAGGGCTCATGCCCAATACTCAAAATAAAACATATTTGTTGGGGTTGTGGCCCAATATAGCAACAGAAATAGTTAGTCCAAAATTCGGGATATTACATCCCTCCTCGCTTAGAAACAACACCATCCCGGTGTTTCTAGGGACTAGGAATGAGGTCATGAAACAAGGCGGGGTATGCCTCTTTCATGGTGGTCTCATTCTCCCAAGTAGCCTCATCTGGTCTGAAGTGCCTCCATTGCGCTTTTAGCTGGGTAATGGTCCTTCTCCTAAGTTGCACCTCTCTCTTGTCCAGAATGTGGAGTGGTTCTGGCTTGAACTCCCCTTCAGGCTCCACCTGTAATAAGGACGAATCAATAACATGTTTATTATCGTATACATATTTCTTTAATAATGAAGCATGAAAAACATTATGAACTTTTACATGAGCCGGTAAGGATAACTCATACGCCACTAGGCCCTTCTTGGCTAGTATCTCAAAGTGTCCACAAAACCTGAGGGCTAGTTTCCTACATCGACCTAAGCGCAAAGAGCTTTCTTTTGCCTTTACTTTTAGGAAAACATGCTCGCCAACTTGGTAGTCTTTGTCCTTTCTTTTCTTGTCTACATAACTCTTTTGGCGGTCATGTGCTTCTTTCAGGTTTAGTTGTACCTTGGAGACTAGTTGTTCCAAGTCTTTTAGTAGGTCGGGTCATAACATAAGTTTGTCTACCGGACTGTCCCAAGTCACGGCTGTCCGACATTTCCTACCATAGAGTACCTCAAAAGGGCTCTTTTTGGCCGAGGTTTGGTAATCGTTGTTGTATGCAAAATCTACGAGGTGCAAATAATATTCCCACTTAGTGGGGTTTTTCATGACATAGATTCTCATCATGTCCTCAAGAATTTGGTTTACTCGTTCCATTTGTATGTCGATTTGGGGATGGTACACGGTACTGAATTGTAACTATGTCTCCAAACTAGAGAACAATGCTCTCCAGAATTTGCTAGTGAACTTCGTGTCTCGATCGGAAATGATTGCCTTGGGTATCCCATGCAATCGAAAGATCTCCTTCAAGAATATGTTCGTGATGTGGACTGCTTTGTAGGTAGACTTTACCACTATGAAATGGGTTGCTTTAGATAGCTTGTCTACAACTACAAACATGGAATCATTCTGCCTCTTACTCTTGGGTAAGCCTATAATGAATTCCATACTTATTACCTCCCATTTCCATTCTCGAATGGGTAGAGGTTGTAGTAAACTGGAGGGGTGTTGGTGTTCTGCTTTGACTAGTTGGCACTCCTTACATTTCGCAATGAACATGGCGATGGCAGTCTTCATTTTAGGCTAAAAGTAATGTTTCTTTACTGTTGATATCATCTTTTGATATCCGGGATGCCCTAAATATGGTTTCTAGTGAAATTCAGTGAGGATGTTTGATCTAATGTCTCCACTCTCTGGGACGTAAAGTCTCTCTTTCGACCACAGTAGTCCCAACTTATATATCTTATATTCCTTTTCTTGTTGGAATAGTCTGTCATCTTGGATCTTTGAAAGGATTTCGATGTAGTATCGGTCACTTTTAGTTGCCGTTCGAATCATGTTGTGCAAGTCTGAGTCGGTTTGACTCACCGTGACCTCATAAATCATATGCGCTCATCGGCTCAAGGCGTCAGCAATCTTGTTTTCTTTGCCTTTAATGTGCTTTAGTTCGAAATAGTACTCACTAAGAAAGGCTAGCCACTTGGCTTGCCTAGTGTTTAAATCAGGTTGGTCAAAAAGGCACTTCAAACTCATGTTATCCATCATTAATAGGAATGTCTTTCCATAAGATAATGTCGCCACATATTTAGAGCATGGATGATGGAGGCTAGTTCGAGGTCATGTGTAGGGTAGTTTTGCTCATGTTCTTTCAATTTCCTCGATTCATAGCATATGGAAAAATTGTCTTGCATAAGGACTCCCCCAAGTCCTTCCTTCCTTGCATCCGTGCAAACAACGAAGTCCCCATTGGGGTTTGCAATTCGTAAGATCGGTGCACTAATCAATAGTTGTTTCAGCTTTTGAAAGCTTTCTTCGCACTTAGCTGTCCATATGAACTTGTTTGCCTTCTTCTGCACGGCAGTCATGGGACATGCAATTCGCGAGAAGTTCTCAATGAAATTTCGGTAGTAGCCGGCTAAACCTAAAAACGATCTTATATCAAATATGCACGTAGGTGTGGGCCATTCTTCAATAGCTTTGACCTTTTCAGGGTCGACGGCTATTCCCTTTTCGGAAATGATGTGTCTTAAGTATTGAATCTGGGGTTTGTAGAAATCGCACTTACTAAACTTGGCATACAGTTGGTGCTCCCGTAATATTCGTAAAACAATTCGGAGGTGTTCCTCATGTTCTACTTTGTTCTTGGAGTATATCAAGATGTCATCAATGAAGACTAGAATGAACTTATCGAGGTATTTACCAAAGATGTTGTTCATCACACACATGAAGTTGGCCGGTGAGGTCATCAACCCAAAGAGCATCACTACGAACTCGTAGTGGCTGTAACAGGTCCAAAATACAGTTTTGTTGATATCCTCATCATGGATTCTCACCTGATGGTATCTGGATCGTAAGTTGATCTTTGAGAAGATCTTCGATCCTCCGACTTGGTCAAACAGGTCATCAATTCTAGGGAGTGGGTAACGGTTCTTAATGGTCATTTTATTGAGTTAGCGGTAGTCAATGCACATCCGCATCATTTCGTCTTTCTTTTTGACAGAGTATCGGTGCTCCCCAAGGGGACACACTCGGTCGGATGTACCCTTTGTCGATCAGTTCTTGTAACTGAAGTTTGATCTCCACCAATTCTAGTGTGCTCATGCGGTAAGCAGCTTTGGAAGCTGGTACCGAACCGGGTGTTAGTTCAATGGAAAAGTCGAAGTCTCGTTTGGGTGGTAATCCTGGTATTTCCTCGGGGAATACATCTTTGAACTCTACGAGGACTAGGAAGTCTTCGATATTTTGTTCCCTATCAGTTTCTATGTTTTGGATATTGAAGGAAAAGAGTTTACAACCTTTTCTAATACATTTCTTTGCTTGTAAGGTGGAGATCTGTCTTATAGACACTTTCTTAGGGATACCCTGAATCGTCTTTTGATTCCCTTGGTCATCCCTATAGAGTAAGGACTTGTTTAAGCAGTAAGGTAGGATATGGTGTTCTTCTAACCAATCCATGCCGATAACTACATCGTATGATAAAGGGGTAGAATGTTTAATTCTAACCTAGTTGGGAAACCATTCAAATCTATCTCACAAGTCTTAACTAACTCAGAGACCTTTCATTTGGTACCGGCGGCCAGTTGTACTAGCCACAGTTTCTCGTGGTGCTCTCGGTTGAACTTACAAGTGTCCACTATCTTAGGGGAGATATAACTTCGGCATGCACCGGGATCTATTAGAACTGAAATGGTTGTGTTTGAGATCTTACCCTCAATTTCAACCATGGTGGCCTGGTGATCTTCTTGTCGGCCGTCAAGAGTGGCATAAATCCTGGGTGTTTTTGCCATGTCTCCTATGGTAGGTCCTGCTTGAACGTTGTATAAAACTCCATCAATTTTGCTAGGGTAGTCTCTGTAGTAGTGGGGCCCTTGACATTTCCAACAAGAAACGGTTGGTGGGACAGCTTTTGTCCCTTTGTTGAAAGTTAGCCTGTTGACAGGTGGTGGGCGTGCATTTGGTCGTGCTTGAGGTTGGTTTAAGCCTCTATTGGGTGGAAAACTATTGTTATGTTTCCAGTAAGGTGGAGGTTTAAAACCCTCTCTACTGTTGTCCGAGAAGGATCTGAACCTATCTTTATTTCTGTTGATGTTATCATTCCTTGGATGTCCGTGCTCATAACATAGTCTTGGTTTATGTAAAGTCACATCTAGGGTCTTGGGCATGTCAAACTCTATCTTTTCTCTAAAGTTTGGTGGCAGACCTCCCAAGAACTGTTGTATCTTGACCTTTTCATCTCTGATGTATGGAACATAGTGCAGCAAGTCTAAGAATCTGTTTATGAATGCCTCCATGGTTAGGGAGCCCATTTTCAACTCATGAAATTCTTTAATTTTCTTGTCAAAGAATCTTTCAAACCTATATTTGCCCTGGAATATTCTTCTAAAAGTATCCCATGTTATGTCCCTCAGTTCTTGTCCTTTGGTGTGTTTCAAGTCCCGCCACCATCTGGCTGCTTTACCATTCAAGTTGTATATGGCTAGTCGGGCTTGTATTTCGCTGGAGTAATTATGAATTTTGAAATACTTATTCATCCCCAGTAGCCACTCCTCAACCTTCTCCCCAGAGTTAATCTCTCCATCATAAGTTGGGCCTTTTATCTTTCTGAATTCTCCTTGCAAACTGTCAGCACTTTTCCTCCTTTTCTTGCAAGGAGGTGGTGAACCGTCATCATTGGAAGAGCTCTTACAGTCCTCTTCCATTGGTTTAGGTATGTGTTCTTCCTATTCTTCTCCCTTAGAGTTGGAAGATCTCTGTGTGTGATCATTTACCTTTTAAAGGTGTTGACTGAGAGTGTGGGCTGTCCGTGGGGTTTTGCCCCTGTTAATGTTTAAAGGAGAGCTTCATTTATAGCTTGTTGTTCTAATCTTTCTTGCATGTTATCATCTCTGAAACTTTGGAATTCTGCTTCTAGATTTTGCATGGATTTCATTAAATCCAAGTTTAGTTCCACCACAATGTCTTGCTCTCATGGTGGAGAGTTCAAATTTCCATGTATGCTGCTGCCCCCTTCTGCATTCATTTTTAGACAATGATTGTACCTGCAATGTTATATATGTGTCATGAACATAAAATCTATTAGTTCATTTTTTCACTTAAACATAAAAAATTTCTAAATGTATGTTTATGTTTACTGATTATCGGCAGTGGATGTTCTTTTCGTAATGATCCCAATAGGTCACTTACTTTTTTAACTGAGCTCTGATACCACTTGTAATGTCCCTAAAAATGGTAAAAATTTAAAATTTTCTGCTAATATAATAAAAGTTATTTTAAGGATGATGATTCGTAAATTAACTTCAACATTGATAAAAATAAGATATACACCGGTACTTGTTTGTGGCATTTAAAAGGTTTACGTTTTCCTAAATAACATAATCTCACTAGTTGTAAATCTCTTGTTTTTGCGGAAGCGATGTGTAGTGTAGGTAAAAAAATTATGTCGCAAGTGTACCAATGCTAGAGTATTAATATAAAACTAAAGAAAACTTCCTTCATACTATTTCAAGAAATCATGTGCATGAGTATAAAAGTCTACTTGGTAACTTCAGGTGAGATGGACCCTTATTGATGAAATTGGAGGCCCATGATGGAGACTAAGGTTTACAAAGAGAAAATGTACCCCCAGTAGAGATGTCGAGAGGTAAGGGTATTTATGGAAGTTCTGGACTTACTTAGCATTTCGCTAATGTATTGTTTCATGTTAGTATGCAAGTACTATCATGAGAAAAAGAAAAAATAACTCTCCCTTATTAAATCCTACCATGATGTGTGAGCATTCTATATGATGAAAGTGTGAAAGACCAAAGTGAAAAGGCTATAGTGTAAATAGCTTTTTGTGTAAATACCATGGTGTAAATACTTTGGGAAATCATCCACTAATTCGTTGATATCTATACGACCTTCTACTATAGTGCTTGGGTGATAAATCAAACCACATTAAATGGAAAGTTGGTGAGTATTAACTGCTCCACATGATACCAAGTGGAACCAGCTGGCATGGAGGATTTCGAAGTTTGGGGTTTACACTTGTAAATGTTACCTTGTGTTTTCATTTAGCTTTGTTCAGTCCCGCGTTGGGTTTTGGGAGAGGGTTTTGTGCCCTAACCTGAGCTACACTCATGGTTAGTGCACCTGGTAGCTGCTAAGACGATGGAGAATGGCAATACGATACCAAGCTCAGGTAATGTTTCCCTTCTAATCGTCATTCCTTTCCTTCTACTTCTGTGTTTAGTCGTTGGTTTTTTAAGCATCTCATAGTTTAACCAAAAAGTGTTATGGTGATGATAGGTTATGGGTGGTGAGAACTTCTACGTGGTTTGCTGTAGGTAGTCAGGACCTTCAACGACATGGCAATTGGAAGGGTAAGTCCATATTTTGCCAATGTTACCCTTTCCTCTTGCCTCTATGGAGTGGTACTGTTTGTAGTCATTATAAGGAACTTCATGGATCCCCTTTTTGGGTTCACTGTAACTTCTTAGAGTTGTTGGAAGGTCGCCGTTTGGCTAGACCATTTGTTAAAATGTATTAACTTGTAAGGTCTGAGGTTGACACTGGAGGGTTTCATTTTGGAAGTAGCTTGGAACCATAAGCTCTCTCGGGATTTGGAGAATGGGAAAAAAATGCATACCTTTATATATATGAATTCGTAGTTTTGGAATGGTATAAATAATGACCTGTGTTTTTTTTTTCTATTCGAAACAATGTATGAATGAAGAATAGGGATAATGTTGGCATCTACGTTTTATATTAGACTTTGAACCTGTAATAATGAAAGGTGAAGATAATAAGTCTTTGCGTTTTCTTTATGGGAATTATATGGCTAAAGAGTATAGATCCTCCCTGTGGCTATCGTGGCTCTGCCTGTTGAATGGGATAACTAATATTAGTTTTAAAAGCTACTAATAAAAAGGATGTGTTGGTAGGAGAAGCATAACCCTTGTCTGGTCTACTTATATGCCTGTCCGATTTTGCTTTGGTTCTTCTTGTTGCGTTGTCTGGCAGTTGCTTTAAATAAAAGATAAGGCTTGATGAAAGTAATAGAGGGATTCGATCCCTTGCCTTGCATTTACATTTCATGAATGGTTGTATGGGGTTTCTATATGATAACGAATTGTTTTGTTGGATGTGGATTTTTGGTTCTGTGTGTTACTACTATGCTGTTGGCTAAATGTAAGATAGCAGGGTCTTCCTGAAAATGTTAATGAGATTTGATCTCTTGACCTGTATTTCGATGGGCTAAAAGTAATGTAGTCTAATGATCTAAAATGCATTGTTTGGTTGTGGGATTTGATCAATGAAATAGTAGCCAAGCCCGTGAGGGTTTTGGGATCAAAAAAATATTATAACGTAAGATGTAATAATCTATGTTTGAGTCTACGATTTGAAATTGAAATCCTTGAAATGCCTATTGTGTTTCCGTTGTAGTGGATTGTCTGTTGGCTGGAAAACATAGCCAAGGGTTTGAGGAAATTCATTGATATTTGAAAAGTTGGTAATACTGTGTAAAGCGTTCTTACTAATGTGTAATGTATTCGATAACATCAGCGAAGAAAGTTATGGAATTATAGTTTTTGTTTTAAACAGAAAGATCTCTAACATGATTGTGTTTATCTTCCTAGAATTTTATAAGGATAACAGAACTAAAGAAACACATAATTATAAGTCTAAAAGCAATCTGATTTCATAAAATTGATGAGGAGAAAAGAACTCTGATGTCTAAATTGATAAAGAAAGGACTTCTAGGCTTTCGAGTTGCATGGATGTCTAGCACAGGCTAGCTTGGCTAGACCTGCTAGACATTGTGCTGGTTTCTAAAATACAATCTCTGAATTTAATAAGGTCCTAGTTATTGGATTTTTCTCCTATGAGAAATCTATATTTAACACAATTAAGGATAAAAAACAAAACAGTGCTAACATAACAAACTTCTATTATAACTTGAAATGGGAGATTAATAATCCATACTTGGTTGCCTTCTAACTTGTTCCTCTCCTACAGTAGCCTGCACACTCAAACAATAATTAGTGTAGAAACTTTTGAGCTTAGCTTAGTTGTTAGAATGATTCCTTAGCTGGATAACTTTGGGACTACCATGTTCCTCCCAACCATGATCCTACAACCATTCCTGGTTCTATCTAGATCCCCTGGAGCTAGGTCCAACATGCAATAAGAGATAGAGGCCCTACGTTTACTGCTGGTTCAGATCTGGAAATTTATGTGGATTGCTTCAGTTCTTGGAGCAAAACAATTCTCTTTGATTACAATAAGTGAATGATAATGAAAAAGATGATGATCGCCCATTCTTGGGATATGCCCTCTTTATGTAGGGGATTCTTGAATTATGACTGTTTGAATAATTACTTAATTTATTTAAAATAAATAATTAATATTCATAAAAGATATTACTACTAAATATCTAGTCCTTGATGAACTAGGACTCTTCATTTTTTTTACTATAAGTGATTTTAGCTTAACCTTTTTTATAAAATTAATAATAATAATAATGATTATATTTCAATCTAAATATTAATACATTATTAATAATATTTAAATAATGTGGCAGCCCACTATGCATAAACTACATGCAATAAGTGTATTTTATAAATAAATAAATAAATAATAGCATCATTATTATTAAAGCTCTTAATAATAGTATTTAGCCTTGAGACCTTCATGTATTTTATCCATATACGACTCTTCATAGTCAACCCATACTTTATGTTTGGGAAATTAT
The DNA here is from genome assembly GCA_027924585.1 of Larix kaempferi. Taxonomy (NCBI): domain Eukaryota; kingdom Viridiplantae; phylum Streptophyta; class Pinopsida; order Pinales; family Pinaceae; genus Larix; species Larix kaempferi. Next base: position 11,498,819 of record BSBM01000109.1, read on the forward strand.
CTTTTATTTAATTATGTATCTTCTCACGATAATTCTTTTAACTTTTAAGGACAAGGTCCAATTCTTTGCATGGTCTTTTTTCGTAAGCTTTGATAGGCACCTCTAGTGTCTCTCTTGCATGTTGGATTCCCTCATTTAACATGGTAGTTCCCGCAGTACTTGATGATAGATAGAAGAATATTCATTTAACCAATTTGAATAATTCTGATGAAAACTAGAAGTGTTATTCAGAGTCTTCTCGACTCAACACTTGAAAGCTAGTAACCCTGAGTGCTCTTCAGAGCTTTTAACTCAACACTCTCACGTGGGCATTATGCTAGTGCAATTCCAGAGCCTCCTACTCAACACTAGTGCTAGAATGTGGTTGTGAGGCACATCTAGAATACTTAGGTGGCCTCAGATCTGGTATTCTTTTATCAAGCTTGGAGTGCTCTAGGGCTTATGCCCAACACTCAATGTACATCAGGGCTTACTCCCAGTACATAAACATTCCTCTAGGTACATTGGGGATTATGCCTAGTACGTAGGTCATATGTGTGTTTCTGAGTCCATTCTCAACACACCACATAAGTCAATCAGGTAAAATCATAGCTTTTCATAGTACCCTCATCAATGCTAAAGAGCATAATCAAAACATTAGGGCCTTCTTTCCCAGTATACACTCAAATAAGGAAGTGAGTCAGGGTCCATGCCCAGTATGTCAATATATAAAAGAATAAATCATGGGTGCTAGGGATCATGCCCAATACTCAAAATAAAACATATGTGCTGGGGTCATCGCCCAATATAACAACATAAATAGTTAGTCCAAAATTTGGGATATTACAGGAACTCTACCTGTAAATTCTGCATTGATTTCATCAAGTCTGAGTTTAGCTCCACCACGATTTCTTGCTCTTGTGGTGGTGAGATTAAATTCCTTTGTATGCTGTTGTCTTTCTCTATATTCATACTCAGACTGTGTTTGTACCTGCAATGTACATATAAATGTCCAAAGTACAAATCTGTTAGTTCATCAACATTTATATAATAAAATTATAAATGTATATTTTGGTTTATGGGTATCTGCAGTAGATTGTCCTTCTTGTAATGAACCCAATACGTCACATAGTGTTGTAGCTGGGCTCTGATACCACTTGTAATGTCCCTAAATTAGTGATGCCATGGAGGCTAGGTTCTAAGATAGTTAGTTTCAAAATTTGTATAATCTACGGAAGCAATGATAAGTGATAAGCATAATTCTATTTGGAAGACTTAATGTCTTTTTCCTTAAGTACCTTGTGTGTAAAGTCCTAAATGCATGTTTGTTTATGTTATATATTTTAAACTAGTTTACATCATTAATCCAGGCCTGATGGACTTGGTGATGGAACGGTGAGTCCTTCTGGGGTCTTGATTTTGCTATTCGAACTGCCGGTGAAACTGCCAGGAGGTAAGGGGTGAGTATTGGGGGTTTCTGGCTTACTTAGGAAACTTTGCTAATGCACTCATTTGCAATGTGTCTTGCAAGTATCGACACCATGAACTTTACCTAAATTGAAAATCCTAAACTATATCTAAAGCTATGCAATATGGAATAAGTACTTTAGCAAATGTAATAAGTCTTTGGCATAGTGAATGGCTTGATTACTTTCATGATTTGAACTATAGCGTATAGGTAGTTTATTGAAATATTAAAGAAAGTTGTCAGAGTATTAAATGTTGACATGTCAAATTCACGTGGCCATGGGGCCAGCTGGGCACAAGGGTTTTTCCCTACTCTTCACTTTTTCGTTTGTTCATTTTTGTGGTTTCCTGGGCGAGTGTGGCTCCTGGTTGCATCAGTTTTTTGGAGGGCTCTGACCTGAGCTACACTCATGGTCAGTGCCCTTGTTGTCTTCAATGTGAGGGAAGGGAGAACCATAGTGTTTCACCAACAGGTAACTTCTATCCCATAGCTTAAGTTTTTACTCATCTAAATTGTAAGTCTTTCGTTTCTCATCAGAGGTTGACTCATGGTTTTGTTTATGTGATTTCCTTGGCAGGTCATGGGTGATGGTGCTTACGTTGTTGGGTGCTAACAGGTGACTAAAAATTCATCTTTGGCATAAGAGAATGGTAATTCCGAGTTTCTCCAACCTCCACTCCTTCTTGTCGCAGCTATGGGGGAGACTATTGTTTTAGTTTTGAAAGTGGAACTTTGTGATGCCCTTTGGCTCACTGTAATTTGTCTGAAGTTCCTATGCGGTCTCCTTTTAGCTAGACTAGTATCTGGAAAGTGGGTGATTCATTTCTTTTGTTCATGGTGGGGGTAACCCTAGAGGGTCTTCATTTTTGATGCAGTGGTTTAACTGTTTTGGCTTTGCAAAATCTTTTAAACTTTTAAATAGGAACGATACCTATGTTGTGTAAATGGGTTTTGAAAAGGATACTAGGTATGGTTCTTTCAAATGCATTTGCATAATGAATGCCTATGGGTTCTCTGTTGGGGTGTATGATCTATTTTGGGGAAGATTATCGTGCTACCAATAGGCAGATAGATCTTTACAATATTCTGGAAATCGTAATGTATGCAGACTTCTGCATTTTTGTTTTGGTAGGAAGAGACTATTTTTAATGGTAATGTATGTCTAATTCGTTGATAATATAGTTTTGATGTGAAATCATTGGCCTGTTGGTAAAATGTGGTCTGGACTTCGGATTTACTCTTCCTATGGATTTTGTGGAAGTTTCCTCTGTAATGGATGAGGGTTTTTAATTTAAGTTTTCATTTAGGAAAATGTTTGAATGTTGCAGTATAGTGTATGGCTTTGCCTGGGTTAGAAAGAATGAATGTGAATCTCAAACTAGGGAAGGCAACTCGTAATTCATGGTTTTATTGATTTCTGGAAAGTAAAAACACCGTGATTTAACTTCACTGTTGTTGATAAAGAATGTGAAGGCCACAGCTATGTTTAAATGCTAGATTTCGATACTATATAATGCGTTGGTATGATCTGGGAGTTTTTGCAGTAATGTGGTTAATTTAGAATGCCTCTATCTATGTCTGCGATTTTATGTTTAAAATGATGGCAGAGGGATTTGATACTTGAACCTGTGTTTTACCAAAACCTTAAAAGTTTTGGGTTCCAAGAAAGGAATCTATATGATTACTATCCCATGGTTTACTTTGTCCAATAGAATTCGTATAAGTTTGTTTTTCCAATAAATAAAGAATTAAACCATAGTTAAGATTATACAAGTGCAAAAAGAAAAGCGAGGTACAGTGGATAGGATTTTAGAAGAAAATGCAATTTCAAATATATAAGGTTTCAAGAATTCAGTCAACAATTGAAATATCAGTTCAGTTTCTAAAGCTTCCGCTGACATGCGTGTCTAGAACAGGCTATCTCAGCTAGCCCTGCTAGACGCTGGGAAGGTTTAGTTCAGACTCCTAATCTTAACAACAAAAATAATTCTTAAAGAAATCTTTGATCCTAAACTGAAACTCGGAGAGCCCATGCCCATTGGCCCTTGCTCTATGAAAGAGATAAAATTATAAATTTTAGAGAAACAGTTGTTGCATAATAAATCCTACTTTAAGTTCCTAATTCTATTTGAGCTCAATGGAAAAATTGTAGTTCATACCAAGTTACTTTGAAGCTTGATCCTCCTCTACAGAACCTACACACTCAAACAATAATTAATGGAGAAAACTTATTGACTTAGCTGACCTGTAGGATGATCTTTAACTGAATAACTTTGGGACTACCATGTTCCTCCCAACCATGACCCTTAGACCATTCTTAGTTCTAAATGGATCCCCTCGAACTAGTTCCAACATGCAATAGGAGAAGTAGAGGCCCTAAGGTAGCTTGATGATCAGATCTGTAATGTATAGTAGGCTGTTACAGTTCTGGAGAGTAATTCTCTTCAATTACCACAAGGGAATGATGAAAATGAAATAGATGCTCTTCTTTTGGGATCTTCTCTCTTTTATAGGTGAGTTCTGTTTGGAACATAACTGTTTGAATAATAATATATATTTATTTTGTAATTAAATTTGAAATATATTATCTTTAAAAGATATTTTACTAAATATCTTACTCCTAGTTTATCTAAGAGTTTTATTTGTTTTAAGTGGATGTAACGTAAGTTAACTCATAAACAATAATAATAATAATTATATATATTATTACTAATTTTAATAATACAATTAGTAATAATGCTATTAATAATATTAATAGTATGATAATGTGAGAGTCACTCTATGCATAACCCTTATGATATATATATATATATATATATATATATATGAGAAACGTTTTTCTTTCAATAAAATAATAATAATATTATTATTAATACTATTAATAATAATATTAACTTTGACAGCTAACTTATGCAGAGCCTTTATGCATGTCATTTGACATATGAATATTTTAATTATTCAATAATTTAGTTATGGTACTTTTCTTTGATTTATTTATGTATATACCATAATACTTCTTTTAAATATTAAGTACAAGGTCCAACTCTTTGGACAGGTCTTTTGGTAAGCTTGGATAGTTGGCTTGGTTAGGTACCTCTAGGTATTTCTCTTGCATGTTGGATTCTCTCGTTTAACATGTTAGTTCCCGCTGCACATGATGATAGATAGAAAATGATTCATTTAACCAATTTAAATAATTGTGATGAATAGAAGTGTTATTTAGAGCCTTCTCGACTCAACACTTTTAAGATTAAGTAAACCCGAGTGCTCTTCAGATCTTTAACTCAACACTCTTCACATGGGCGTTACGCTAGTGCAATTCCAGAGTGTCCTGCTCAACACTAGTACTAGAATGTGGTTGTGAAGCACATCTAAAATGTATAATGGCCTCGGATCTGGTATTCATTTATCAAGCTTGGAGTGCTCCAGGGCTCCTTCCAAACACTCAATGTACATCGAGGCTTTCACCCAGTACATAATAAACTCCTCTAGGTACATCGGGGCTTATGCCAAGTACGTAGATCATCCGTGTGTTCCTGAGTCCACGCTCAGCACACCATATAAGTGAATCATGTAACAAAAGGTCACCTCAGTATATTAGGGTTTTGTACCCAATTCTCATATCCAAAACATAATCAATCCATTAGGGATTTCTTGCCCAATATATAACAATAATGCATCAGTCAAGGTCCATGCCCAATATACAAATCTATAAAAGGAAATGAATCATGTGCACTAGGGATTATGCCCAATAATCCAAACAAATCATATGTGTTGGGGATTTAAGCCCAATATATAATATCAGAAATAGTTAGTCAAAATTCAGGATATTACACAATCATATAATATTACCATACTTTCGAAAAACTAAATCACACCATCTTCCAACTTGTTCCCTACAAATATTCTTCTTCTAGCTTTTAGAAACTAAAATGCAAACTTAAGAAGTTAATGAAGGTAATGCTACACTAGTCTAAAGATAAACAGTTCTAGAAAAAAAATTAAAACAAAAAACAAAAAGTTCAGTGCTAGCTTAGGAGAAGAAAACATGTGAACCTTCATAGATAAGGATATCCTCTAGATATTCTTCATAAAACAGAGTGCCTTACGGACCCCCTAAATATTTTTTAGAAAGTTCATTAGCAATGGAGTTGTACTCCCTGAAAATGTGGCAGATGGAAAATTCATATAAAGAAGAAATCAGTGGAATGATTCTCTAGCGCGGGTGATCCAATGGTAAGACCTACAATTTTGAGATTCATTTGGCCCAATTTATAATAACTTTTGAATCACCAATTATCTATATAGACACAATGCCATTTATTGAGGCAAGTTGAAGGATTCCCTAAAGAGCTAATAATTCTACTCATGTATTTGTACCAGGCCCACATCTCATCCATAACCTAAAATTATGATACTTATTTATTCTCAACTACACCCCTGCACCACAGTTACCCATCTAAGCATCACCATCAAATAAACCAACAACAGACTGAAAAATGAAAGTAGGAGCAAATATTAGTCTTACCTTCTTGAACTTTTCCCTGCATAATATTCTTTATATAGTCCTAGAATTTTCATACTGATGATATCTACATTTGGAATTTTATTTTCAAAAATTTCATAGTTCCTTGATTTCCAGATGCCTTGACATATAAAATCTGGAAGGAACTTATTATTGTGTAATTTTCCAAACTAGTTTCCAAGATTTCCTTTAATAGTAGAAGTACTCCATTCCTGGGATATATGTAATTCATCAAATATGATCTTCCATATATTTTTGCAAAAGTCACAGTGAACCAGAATATGAAGTACAAATTCAGCCTCCTTTTCACAGTTAACATAGTAATTGAGACATGTCCATCCCCTTCTAACAAGATTATCCCATGTCAAAATACAGTTCTCTAAATAGATCCAGAAGAAGCACCTAAGTTTCAAGGGGATATTCCACTTCGATAATTTAACATACCACCATTTAGAATGACCTATATAACTTAGTTAGGAGATAGAAGCATAGACATCCTTGGCATTAACTGTACCATTTGAACTATTCCAATTCCAGACTATAGTGCCATCCTCCTCATTTAATTTAATACATGTTCTAATCTATTTACTGATGTATGTTTTCCACTCATCTTTCCATTGCCCCTACACACTGAATTCCTACTCAAGCAACCAATAAGAGCTATAACACCTTAGCCAATTTGGTCTTCTAATATGTGCAAGGGTACTAAACCCAAATTCCACAAGATATTCCACAATTGACGACGATAATAAAAATGATTCCTCTCCCACAATAAAAGAATCAATTCTAGTAAGTACCTAGGACCCATTCCCAATTCTCCATGTTAACCAATTACTAAGTTAAGGAAGAGCCCTTATAAACCCATTCCATAAATTTGAGACACACTTTGTTGTTTTATTTGGATTTCGAAGCCAATGTACTAAAGAGTTACAGTTCTTTCAGATATTTTGCATTGAGGACATCATTCCATAGTCTTGGACCACAAATAACACACCAAAAAATTTCTAGGCATAAAGCCTAATTGAACCAGTGCAAATTTTTAATATCCTATCCTACCATGTTCTTTGGAAAGGATATCTTGTCCCATCTAGCCAAATTAATTTTTTCCTTTTTATCAGTACCAGACCATAGAAAGTTAAACCTTTTCCTTCTAATCAGATGCAGTATTGTATGTGGTATTTTTGCTAACTACATCTAATATACATGAATTCCAACAAGAACAGATCTAACCAAGGTGAGTATGCCCCCTACAATTAACAACCTATAGCACCAATTTCCTATTCATTTTTTCACTTTATTAACAAGCCACGTCTAATCTGCAAGCTTATAATTATTAGGATTCAAATAATAGCCTAAATATTTGAAGCCACCTTCAATGTTCTATGATCTAACAGGGAGAAAATATCATCTAGAAAACAAGATTTATTGGAGCTCACCTCCATGGAAGTAGCAACACAAAACATAGATATGATCTCAGAAAAAGTATCCCAATCCTTCTCCAAAACTCTACCGAATAACAAAATATCATCAACAAAAAGAAAATGTGTAATAAATTGAGAGGTTTCAATATTGATACCTAACAATCTGCCACCATTATTAGCATTAGTTATCATCCTACTAACCCCTTCAATAACCAGCAGGAACAAAAGTGGTGAAACTGGAAAACCTTTCCTTAACCCCTTGGTGCACTTAAAAAACTTTGATGGGGAGCCATTTACAAGCACAAGAAAACAAGCAAAGGATACACATGCCATGATCCAATATGTCATTGACAAAGGAAGGCCTATCTGGATAAGTAACCGCCTCAAAAAATTCAAATTCACTCTATCATATGCTTTAACTAAGTCCATTTTAAGAATTAATGCATCCAATTTCTTTCTGTTGATTGAATTAAAACATTCTTGTGTAACCCCAATAGCATTCAATATTTTCCTATTAGCCAAGAAACCAAATTGTTCCTTAGGCAAAACATGAGTTAGTTTTGGTTTAATCTCGTTGGAAATTATTTTAGTGATTATCTTGTATACAGGATTACATAGTGATATAGGTATGTAGCCACATAAGGACTCAAGTTTGTCACATTTGGGTATAACATCAATAAAAGTAGATTCAATAGCTCTAGAAACATAGCCATGTGTGTGTGACTATTCCACCACCACTAGCAATTCCTCACCCATTAAATCAAAGAAATCAATGAAGAGTTCCACAGGAGGACCATTAGGCCCATGGCTCTTATCTTTGGAAAACTAATTTAAAACTTTTTCAATTTCTTCTATTGTTACTACACCCCCATTTTTTTGTCGTTCTTCAGAGAAAAGGGTTGGGTAGGGTCTTATCACCTTTACATGATAACCAATATCACTAACACCAAGATCCTTAAAATTCTTTGCAAAATGTTCCTGCCATCTCCATTTGGAGGATATTTGTCAGCTCGCCCATATAAATAAGACCCCAAAGTATTTTTGTATTGTTACATTAAATAAATAAAAAAACCTTTTTCCCTTAATATATAAGCAATATAATTTTTAGGTTTTCATCATTATTTAATACCCCAATATGAATGAATGTGATATTATATTGCCTTCTAATGAAGCCCCCGAGGTTAATCTTTTATCAAAATATTAGGGGTTGTTGTGACTGAGGAAAATTTTAGGGGCGAAATTTAGCTCATGGGCTGATTTTTTAGGTTTTCTTCCAAAAAAAGATTCGTCATTTTCCATTTTTTCCAATATGGTTCACCTGAATTCCATAGAATTACATTTCTTTATCTAAAATTGCTAAAATTGTCAAAACAAAAATATTAAACTCCTAGAAATTTGAATATTTCTTTTAAAATATTGTCGAACATTTCATGGTTGGAAATTTTGTAATTAGTAAGATTCACCAAGATTTTTACACTTTAAGAAAATTATAGATTCCTTAAATTTTCCTTGGTTGAGACTTCAATAGTTGCATATTTAATGTGCATAACATCTAAGATCAAACAATCGATATAGAGTTATATAAGTCCCTAGTTTTTGACAAAAATAATCATTGTTGTAATTATGTAGCCCATCACCAACCTTCTCTATTATAGATATAGTCTATAGATATTGTATATCTATATGGATATACCACAATATGTTAAAGTATTGATATGGGTTCACTTGCACATTCTACCTATAGAATATTGCATGGGTCTTCACCTTGTTGGGCAATATAGGGGTCTTTTTAAATTGTTAAAAATAAGGCTCATAGTTTGTTGGTATTGAGGGGAGTGGGCTAGGATATGGGGATTTTATAAGGTATTGGGGATATAAAAAGGGGTATATAGTAAAACTATGGGATATCTAGTAAAAAATTGTTTTTTTTTAATTGGAAAGATGTATTTTGAGGGCGCTTAAAAAGAAATATTTGTTTGGCTATTTTTAATATCTAATGAAATTAGAGGTATTTTTTAATATCCCATGAATATACATACTATGTTATATTTTCAAGAAATAAATACTCCATAAAATATTGAAAAATCTATATTTTAATAATAATTAGTAATATTATCAAAATGTTCATTACCATAATTCCAAAATTTATTGTTAGTAATATTTCTAATAGATATTCTCATCTACATATTTGTGTCAATTTACACCAATCCAGTCAGGTCGAAACTGAATTGGCAGTGGAGAGACACTAACCTCAATTTTGAAAGAAAAAATATACACCAGCCATTAGATAGAAAAATAAAAAGTAGTCATACTATCTATAGACAACCTTTGGGGAGAACCTAGTGAAACGTCAACACAACCTACATTGGTATTTGGAATGATAGATGACAAAGACATTGGTATGGTCGTCATTCTAGATTAGATTCTTTAATTCAAGAAAGTGTGAATTTTATAATACCATCCACTAAAACAGAACAAATGATGATCTACTAGATACTCCAACATTATTCAAAGGAAACCCAATGAAAATAAATAAAAAATGACTAATTTGGATTTAAAACTAGTTTGATTCTTAAACTCTTCACATCCCTAAATGAAGAACAAGATCAAAGGCATTTATCAAAGTGCAAACCGAAAATTTGAGTGTAATAATGTAGAGATAAAATCTAACTATTTTGACTCTTAAACATGTCAAATCCCTAGAATGAAGAACAACATCAAAGGCATTTAGCATCTCAAATTAGACATTGAATTGCAATCCCAAAATTTGAGTCTAATAATGTAGAAATAAAATTTAACAATCAAATGATTCTTTAATATCTCAACCTCGGCCAACTGTGCTGAATCTAAATAAATGTATTCAACCATTTTTACGCGGACATTGGATATTTTGCATTAGGTCGCATAGTTAGCTTCCCACATTCAGTTAATGACGTCAAGTTTTAATTTTGAAGTATATTTTCCTGCCGAGCACCTTCAGCTGTATTTGATGTCAATAATTGCAGAGCAGATGATCCGTCATTTTAAGAAAACCCGGCTGTATATAGATGTATTGATCCAAAAAACAGGTTTCCAAGATGTGTCATTTTGTATATGCATTATGTAAATTCATTACATTACTTTTCGATTTGTTTTTTTCCTTTCCATTGTAAAATAAAGTTTAAGTATTATCTATAAATTTGATGCCAAATTCTCCCACAAATATTTCAATATTTTAGAATTATTTATAAGGACAATATAAAATAGACAATCATCACATCGATGTGTAAACTTGTAAATGTAAAATGTAAAGTGAACAAGTTAAATGATTGTACTAGTAAATATGGATCTCAACCCTGTTTACCAAAGCAATGTTTACACTTTAATACTCTAAGTTGCAGAATAGTTGTCACATGATTCTTTACTCTTAAGACTCCTAAGTGAAGAGCAGTTGTCACTTGATTCCACCAAAGCAAAGTCGTTGAAGTTTTGGATTGTGAAGCGAGTAAAAGCATGGTTTTGGATTGTGAAGTTTTGGATTGTGAAGTTAGATTTAGAGTTGTTATGATGCTCAAGATTTCTGCGTAGTTGTTGGTACTTATTCATGCTCCTCTTCGAAAATCCATCTTTTTACTTTCCAAATACAAGTGGTTCCAAGATTCAGGACGAGTTCCTTCCTGGTCTAGGAGAGTGATGTTCAAGTGTGACTGCTGAATGCTCCAAACCTCCTTGGTAAAGTGACATGAGACCATAAGGTGTGATAAGGATTCACCATGATTTTTTCCTAGAAGACAGATACTAGGACTATCTCTCCTAATTTTTGGAGATCATCCCATGTTAAAATATTCCTATTGAGGTAAAGCCATATAAAGCACTTTGTTTTTTTGGACCCTTTAGTTTCCATAGTTTGGAGCCCCCTGAGGTAAATTTATCTCCCCTTCTATATCTGAGAGCTATCTGTTCCCCAATTTTACCTTTGTATCAGTTCTTGTTGCTAGATTTTTTATCCATCTAAGAGAGTATATATCGCCCGATAGTTCAATGGATTCTATTCAAAGGTCATGTGTGTAGCGATCCAAAAGAGAAGCTTGGATCGCTACAAGTGCAATTATTGGGGCATTGAATCATCATGATTTCCATCCGTATTTGGAATGCTTATCATAAACATATGAAATATTTTTGACAGGTCTTACGGGGAGGACATGGTCTGTAGAGATCCCTGAAATTTGGTCTATTCTGTGAAGGATCGATTTGCATTCATGGATCCCATGATATATCCATTCCAATGATGTGGAAGCTTGTGATCATAGCTCTCGTGAAGACGGAGTCCCCACTTGTTGTAGAGGGTCTTGATTAAATCCATGAGAGAATATATATATATATATATATATATTCTTTCCATAATCCTTTGTGGGTGAGAAGTCTCCATAGACTTTAGACTTTTTACAAATAAGATGTGACAAAAGGGGAAGTGTTTTAAGCCCCCACCATCCATGTCCTTTTGTTTTGCAGAGAAATTCCGATCACCATAGAGGAATGCTAGCCTTTCAGGACCAAAAGTAAGTTGTGCATATTTTCATGATTTTGTTTAAGATAGATTTTGGAATAAATTCTAATGACATCCAATAAACAAGACTAGATTCAATGATGCTTTTGATAAGAGTTAATGTCCTATCCATAGAGATCCACTTGTGATACCGTGACCTAACTTTTTTACTAATTTATCGATTAACCATTGCGAGTCCTGTATTCGGTAGTGAATTCCTAATCACTCTATACACAATTTTTTTACTAATTTATATATTAACCATTGATTATGATAGGAAAGGAGACACATTCAATGCAGTATTCAATCCAATTATACCCAATTTTTTTACTAATTTATCTATTAACCATTGATAATGATAGGAAAGGAGACACATTCAATGCACTATTCAATCCAATTTATAAAAGGGATAGGTAATCCGACATGGGCGAGAATGAGTTGAAGATAAAGCCAATTTACCTTATCAAATGGTTTTGAGAGGTAAATTTTTAGCATAAAAGAGGGTAGGGATTTGGATTTGATCAAATGGAGAGTTTCTTGGGTGTAGATGAATTCATGAATATCCAATTGTCAAGAAAGACAAGTTGTTTGAAATATATATTGGAGGAAATAATGGGTTTGATGTGATAAGCTATGGTTTTGAAAATGAGTTTATATATGCAAGTGCATAGAGAGATAGACCAATATTGGTCAAAAACCTTAAGAAGAGTCACATTTAGGTATATTTTTAATGAAATTCTAGTTGAAAGGTGAATGAATCTTACAATATATATGTGATTCTTCTATAACTATTGCGATGTCTTCAGCCATAAGATTGCACAAATAGACACTACAAGAAAAGGACCTTATAATAGAGGATATATAGGAGGTTTTTAATATTACAAGATTGACAAAAATTTGTCAAATAAACATCCACTACAACCTACATCAATGGTACTGAATGGTTTGACAAAAGTTTTTATGAAAAAATATTATAACTAAAAAACCTCTACAACCAAAGGTTTTAACAAAGGAATTTTTTTGATGTACTTTACTAAAATGAATGCACCTATGTGTATAATAATAAAATGCGTAGATGCACATTAACTTAAAAAGCATTGAGAAATTTTAATACAAACAAACAATTGTATGTACAACTATCTTAATCAAACCAATGCTCTATAACATGATGTGCATGGGTACTCTATAAGAAACATCACACTAGTGCTTATGTCCTTATATAAGGCACTGGTGTTGATAGGGAAGGAAAACACACCGGTGAAGTTGAACCGTAAGTTGACCTTCATTGCATTTTTATCTTATGGTGTGATTATAATATTATGTAGCCTGGTGAGCTGTTATATTAAATGCATCGGTGCCTACAAATAATAAAATTGAAATGGGAAAATAAATACCACTTTGTTGCATTAATGTGATTGTATTTCAAAAGCACCATTGCTTACATTCCATCATTAATTGCAGTGGTGCCAATTTTACTTAAATGTATTCGTGCAATTAAAATGATGAACACAATTTCTCATTAGTAAGCAGTGACTAGTGACTATTATAAAAATTACAATGCATCAATATATATATATATAGATATAGATATAGATAGAGAAAGAGAGAGAGAGAGAGAGAGAGAAAGAGAGAGAGATAGAGATTTGATACTTAACACTTAATATAATCAAATAAATGAATGTAAAATATTAATGAAATTTATTCATAAATCTTTTCATGATTTACGATGTGTTAACAATATACTAAATTGGAGAAATATAAATTTTGTTAGTTTGTAGGGGCTAGGGATTATGGGATAAAGGGTTTTTAAAAGTTATACACATAATAAATATTAGTTAGATACTATGACTTATGTTTTAGGGTTACTGCATCTCGAGTAAAGATATTATATGCTTAGTATATTTACAAATAGATTAGATATATTTAGTATAGAGTGATTAGGCATTTTTTGAGATCGTAAAAACATATTTTAGAGAAATATTGTAATTTTGATATAATTAATTTGTGATTTCTCAATAAAAAATTATTATTATTACTAAACATTTTATTTTTAATATATATCTAAACAATAAGTTTTTAGAAAAAAATACTACATTAGTTGTAACATAGGACAGTAATTGCATTGTCGGGAAGAAGTTATTTATTGATGTTTTTTAATAAAAAAATTCTGACAAAATTTCAAAATAAATATTCATGATGTTTTCACAATTTAATATGCATGATTTTTTTAGACAATATAAAATCAGAGGAATAATTATTTTATACACATCTCACATACATATCTAACAAACAAAAACAATCACATCTAATATCACCTAACATCATTTAAGTTAAACATCTAATAATTACGTATAAAATCATCTAACCTATAAATCTAAACATATACTAATATAATCTAAGATACAAATATAATAATCACATCTAAAAAAAATAAAAAAAAGTTAACTAACATCATAGTCATACATATTTGACAAAGATAAACATCATTTACTACATAAATATACCAATGATAATCATAAACAAACAACATATAATAGACACATCTACCAAACATAAACACCATTTAATAAACACTTCTAGCAACGCACAACTAACAAACATACCTAATAATTACATCGAACATAAAACAAGAATTATCTAAAATACATACTAATAATCACAACTAGCATACACATCTAATAGTCACATCTAACAAAACACATGCATTATCTTGCATCATCATCACATAACAAACATAAACACCATATATTAATATACACATCTAAAATTAGCTAAAATCATCTAACATACAAATCTATCATCACCTATCAAATATAAGCACCATTTAACATACACATAAAAAATTAACTAATATAATCTAACATAGAACACATCAATCACATTTAATACACACATCTAAAATAAAACGAGCATTAGGTAACAAAATCATGTGGCATACACATTAAACATCACCTAACATATACATCTAGAAACTACATAACATCATCTAACATATAATTCTAACAGATATAAACATCATCTAACAAACAAATCTTGTGACAATCACATCTACAAAACACAAACACTATCTAATATCATAATCACACACATATAACAAACATCATTTAACATACACATTTATATGCCACATCTAGAAAACATATCTAACGTGACCTAGCATACACATCAAAATCAACATCAACATAAAAAATGGATTATATATACAAAAATATGAAACTCATGATACATGTGAAATATATATCTCAAGTCCAATAAATACTATGAGATAACTTGTCCTCCTATGGAAATAGAGGCATCAATACCACTTCAAGTAAAGCTAGAGGCATCGATACCTAAAACAATAGAGGTGGGGCCATTAGTATGTTTGTTAAGAATCATTATAGACCAAACTAGAAAATCATATATCTTTCCGTGAGGATAAATATCAACTGATTAGACAATCATATATGGAACTGAGATGATTGGAGTGGAAGGAGGATGGTCATCTCACTAAGGAGGAGAGGGTGGTCAATTGACCTATAGATGAGCTGAAGATGGTGGTTGATCAGTTGGGTGAGGAGGAGAGGGTGGTTGATTGACCTATGGAGGAGGATATGGTGGTCGGTCGTCACAATGAGAAGAAGTAGGAGGTGGAGGATATGATGGTAAATTGAATTGGTGAGGAGAAGGAGGAGGTGGAGGAGATGGTGGCTGATTTACTTGGTGAGGAGAAGGAGGAGGTAGAGGAGGAGGAGGTGGATGATCACCACCCTCATAAGATTGGTTATCATCTCTATCCCTGCTCTTGTTAGATAGAAGGTTGGTTGGACTAACAATATGATGAATCAAAGTCGTCATATAATTTGGAAGAATCCTTTAGATATCTACAAGATAAGGGTATCACATTATCTCTTGAACCTGTACATGGTGTACTCCCTATCAAGCCAACAATGAAGATAATCAATTTGCCAACTACTACTAAAATCCGTCATCTGGCCTCCATTGCATGCCAGGTCTCTACAAATGAGGCAATATCTCAGGGTCAACCATCACCTCATCTAGTACCTAGGGAGGTCCCTCCCCAACATAAGTTCCAATATCATCAAAATATATAGTACATGTCAATTTAGCTAAAAAAATTTATTAAACAATTTAATAAGACAACTTAAAGAAAATGTTACAATAAATTACATTTGCATTTAAAAGTAAGATAAAAAAAATGCAACTAGATTAATTAAAACATAATGATAATATTACCTATGTTGGGGTGAAAAGGATGTTCAAACATCCACAACAGTCAAACCCTATGTATGGACATGACACAAGATCCGATGTGTGAGCATCCTCGCTAGTAAGTAATTGCAGTGTCTCCAAGGTGATCCTTCATGGGAACTCTAGTTGGCCCCTCTTTGACATCATATCTCCCCACATGTGCATATGAAACTTATTCATCGACCAAGGAAGGTTGCATTGAAATGATGGCCTAGTTACTAGAAACCTCTCAAAAAATAAACAAAATAACTATGAAGCAAAAGGGAATATATTTGTTCAATCTTCTATACTAAACATTCATATGACTCCTTGGGTAGGTTTCTCATATTACAAATAATGCAATAACTTGCTTTTGCTTCTTATTTTTTTATACTAGAGGAGATTGACTTTAACTTTGCTCAAGAATATATTTGTTTAGCTTGTTTATAGTCCTATTGGACTCGATAGACTGCTTTTGTTACTTAGGTTCACAAGTAATTATCATATTTGCTTGTTTTGAAGTTTTATCTCTTTTATCTCCAATGTAGGTGTTCTTAGCTTCTAAAGGTTTAGCTTACTATCTACATTAATACTTATCTTTATTTTTTCCTTGGAAGATTATGGGCATTCTCGAAAACCCATATTCCTTGAAGTTGTCGCTACGCTTACCCCTAGGGTTTCCTTTCATGCACAAGATTCAAATATGTTACCATCATTCTTGGAAACCCGCATTCCTTCAGGTCATTGCTATGCTTACCCTTAGGGTTTCCTTTCGTGCGGAGGATTTGAAGATGTTACCTTCAGTACAATAACTTGGAACCTAGCCTTATGAAGAACCAACAAGTTTCAATTCGGCTACTCGATTAGCTCATGTTCGAGTTCCTAATGGCTTATGCAATTTTTTTAAAATTCTAGAGATTTTTAAGTGTTTGAAAACACTCGGCCCTCCTAGATTTAGAGACAAGGATGTCTACGGTAGCAATTTCAAGTTTAATTTCGTTTTCCTTTAACCGATAACAATGGTTTCAAACTTATTATTTTATGGGATAGGATCCAACGAGTGTTGTACTTACCTCAACTTCTTGTATGATGTATTAATTGGTGATATAGACAGTTTATAGACCATTTATAGCATTGAAATCTATGTTAAGAAAAATCCTTAATGCATTTTGCTTTAGCTTTTACATAGTAAATGTTTAATGTGTTGTTGTCTAAGTTTAGTACTAATAGTTAATGAACTCTTTTGATTTAATTCTTGCTTGTTTATAAAAATTGTTTGATTCTTTTATATAGGAAAATGTTGTTGTACAAGAATTTCCTATCTTTATGTTAAATTAGATGATTACAATGCATGGCCCTCATTTGTGTTTCCATCAACTGAGTCCTCATACTCTTCTTCATCCATGTAAAATTTATATGTTATGTCTTTCTCCATTATATTAGTAATAGTTTGTATTTTCATTAGTCATTTATGAAAGATATTTACACAAAACCAAACCCTCGATTTGTCTTAAATTACTTGAAATCTTACTTTTAATTATGGAAATGCTCTAAAACTATCTTAAGGTTGTCAAATTGTTAATCCATTGATTTTCATAAGGCTTGGATGTAAGTTGTTATAAATATTTACATTGCTTTGTATGGATTTTCTTTAAGCCATTGTTCCATTAGAACTATTTTCTTAGTCATTAGCAGATTATAGGTGCGAGTCATCGTACATATATTCTATTAATATTACTTTTTAATATGTATACAAATGCAATGAAATATATATAAATGTTCAGGGAGACATCTGAAGGAGGGGTTATCTTTGACCCTAGAGGAAAATAGATAGCATACTTTTCCAGGGATCTTGGGAGGAGGATGAACAATTAGGACGAATGGGAATATTTAATGAAAGGTATAGAAATGATGTCCGATCTTCACCTTGATTCATTTCAAGTTTATGGCGAATCATGGATTATTATCCAATCAATGAAAAACATTCATTCTAGAAAAAGGGAGGCTAGAAAGGTCCAAAAAGGAATATTGTCCTTTATCCTAAACATCTTGAAAATACAGTTCTTTCATATAAGGCTCCATAAAAGCATCCTTGCCAATAGGAAAGCCAACATTGGTGCCAATATTAAGCAAGGGACTTATTGACGAATAGCTCCACAAGGCCCATTGTTAAATGAAAGAGTTGCGTCCAATTATAGGTTTAATGGTTCAATTCAATCCTCCATTGTCATTAAATGGGATCAGTCTTCATGGTAAGGGGATATGGGATAGAGTCGGCATATATGTTGAAGTATTAATGAAGGGAGGGAGGGGTGGTTCGTAAAGGTGACAGAAGGGTGTGAGCATTGCAAGCTGCATCCTGGTCTTCATTACCATCATTCTCTTTGCATGTTTCCAAGGTAAGAACTCTCATGAGACATATTCACATTCATATATGGAGGATCCTCCATATGAATTGAGCCTCACTCATTTAGGCTACGGTCATTCCCTCTTTGGCTACATGAATGAGTCTAGTAGAACTAGGAGCGGAGCAGGGTTTGAAATCCTAGAGAGGTCTCCATTTAAAGGAAGTGTTAGAGCTATGGAAAAATTGCCAGTTTATTTTCCTCTTGTAGAGGAGAAAGGAACAGAGGGAATACTAAATGAAATCCAGGACCTGAAAAAAGAGATGGTAGAATTCAGGAAGATGTTATGGTGTGTTTTTTTATGTTTTGAAGGAGGTCTTGGAAGAGGATAGGAGGATTTTGTTGGTCATTTCTAGTACTGACTCTTTTATGGACGATTTGGAAAGTGGGTATCAAGTACAAGTAGGTGAAGTTGAGGATATCTATCACAGTTGGTAGGAAATGGAGAGGTCGTTGAGCCTCAGGAAGGAAGAAATGTGATGGGTAGTGGTTGAGGTGAAGTGTTCCCATCAGGAGCAGAGAGTGTATGCGAATGAGATAAATGAGCATCGTTTCATCCAATTGAAGGAAATCATGGAATAATTGCAACCAGGCATCAATGGGCTAAATATGGGAATTATAATGCCTTGTCATGAGCAGACTGATGTCTCCCCAATGGATGAAGTTTCTATTGTTCAGTAGGATGCAAACAAAAATCTAATGTAGGAATGATGTCCTGTGTCTCTTTTTAAAGTTATTTATATGTTTTTTTGTCGATACTTATGTGGTCAGTTCATATGAGTATACTTTGTTAGTGGAAATAAGATAGTTTTTGGAAAACTTTGTACTGATGTCTATCGATCTAAGCAAGTTGTAGACTTGAACTATATAGTTTCTTTTTGTGCAAACTTATCTGTTAACATTTTGGTGCCCTGAGGGCATCATGTAATTCTCAGTTTTTTAATATAAATATATTTCTCGTTTTTATATATATATTTGGACATTTTTTTTATAAATTATACTATAGTAACTATCTATAAATATGTAGAGCCCATTCCTTTTTTTGTCATTCTTAAATAATAAATTACAAACTTTATGTCTGAAATAATTCATACAACATTAAGTATGAGTTGAGAACTATTCGATTATTGATAACTATTCAAGTTATATATTCAAATATTAGAAATTTAATACAATTTAATAATAAATCTCTTAAACAAATATAATTTTCTAATATATTATTGGACCATCAACAACATAATTTATTTATAATCTAATATAATGTTGCACCATTAACAACATAATTTATTTATAATATAATAACTTTAGTAATTACATTTCCAATGGAAGAAATAATAAATTCTATTCATAAAAATCAATAATTATGTTACTCCTAAATATAAACAAGTAAACCCATCTTGAAAAAACCGCGGATATTGTCAAATTAAACAATATCTACTTTATTTCCATACACGTATTCCATAGCTATAATTTTTAGCATTATGTTTCATCTTATACGGTTTTTAAATTTATTTTGCATTTCCTTTGATGTAATTATCTTCTTTGTGCATATCTTAATGGAATTGTTCCTTAATCATTAATGATCTCAATTAGTATAATTAATTATTTTAATTATTAATTGTTATCAACTGATAGTATATTTAGTTATTTTTATTCGTTAATTTTTATTTAGACATTTTAATTATTAATTAATATATATAAATTATATATTGAAAATCTATTTATTAATTTATGGTAGAGTCTTACATGTAAGGAAGATTCTCTTCCATTGAATTAGTACCCTTTAACGGCCACTTTATATATTTTTATTGAGGAAAAATGAAGTATTATAGGCAATAAAGAACTTTGTGAAAATATCCAAAAGAAATTGGAAACATTGACGAACAACAACTACAATTAATAGATTTTAGTTAGATCAAATTTTTACAAGTTCGTGTAGTTGATTATTGGGCTTGGTTTTAATTCCTAATGAGACGTAATACATATACACTAGTTGATAGAGAACACGAACAATTGAACATATACACTAGTTGATAGAGAACACGAACAATTGAACTATGCCTTGGAATGACCATAAGTGATAGAAAGGTTTTCTCTATCTATTGATCTACAAGCCGCAAAAGCTTGTTTCCCACCCATGCTGCACAAAATCAAGTTAATTAAACAATATTATACATAACCTAAACAAATTAGTTATTCATTTCACAACTCCAACATATGTTTTGTGCTTGAAGTTTATAAGGAGTATAGGATACAAAAGCATATTTAAAAGGAGAAAAGAAAATTAATAAATAATATGTAAGGATATTAATGATCAATTTTAAAATACCTAAAGGTATTAGTAGGGTTGAAATTTGAAGTCCTGCCTTACATGTCAAGAAATTTTATTTGAGGTTTGAATTTTAATTTTACATTTCATTTGAGGTTTGAATTTTAACTTTGCCTTTCATTTGATGTTTAAATCTTAATTTTACCCATCATAATAATAGTTGAATTTTTTTTAAGTAACATTCATAACAACTATATGAAACATTGAATGCTCATAGCTACTGTAACGAGACACCAAGTTACATATAGAGGAACACTGAAAGTCAAATTGAGGAAAGAGGCTTGAATTGATTTTAAGAAAATCCAGATGGCTAACAATGAGTATATATACATTGAGACAAGAAGAATGCCCACAAAAAGGTCCAACTAATATCCCCTTTCTTTTGATATTTTGTGTATATTCATAAACAAACTGAAAATAGAGATAATGCAGAGCACAAATTTGCATTTCACTAATTTCAAATGAAGAATCCACTAACAACAATTGCTATGAACTATTGTACTTCTATCATGTAGGATCGATATAATGGTTGAGATGAGGTAATAGTTAATTCAAGTGGCGATAAATCCAAGCCAAACAGACATAAACACTTCATATAGCAACGGCAAGGCTTAAATGCTTATGCACACTCTTGTTGTAACATGTAAGTTGAAACAAAATATTAACATTTAATAAAACTATTATAAATTCATTCTCATATATTTAGCAAACATCCATTTGAGTTAAGTATCTTTCATGAATATGTCAAAGATTGAAGAAGATCATACTTGTCCATATATAAATATTTTTAAAAATACAAAAAACATGAAATTTGCAATCTTGCATATATTGAAATAAATTCAATCTCACATCCATATCATAAATCTATCAATGAATGAACGAGATCAAACTTATCCATATATAAACAATTTTAAAAATACAAAAACATGAAATTTGCAATCTTGAAGATTTTCTTCAAACTTTATCTTTATTATTGAAACACTAATATTATGTTGCAAGCAACAAGATTCAAGAGCAATTATGATCTAACAAGAAGGAACAAGAAGGGATCCAACTAATTTACATATTTTACAATGTGTGTTATTATAAGAAGCACATAATAAACATAATGATTAATAATGATTAAACCAAGCACACACACAGTTACAAAGACGGTTTATCCTTGAAATATTTAAATAGGCTTCTTCACAAGTACTACAATGAGACATACCATGGACCCAAAAAACCATGAACTGTAGACTTATTTGACTCTCTAACCAAGTTTATAATATAGAAAGAAAGTTTGAGAGAAACGAAAAATATTGTTAACTACTTTTACTTTTAGTGTTTTTATTTTTTATATAATTAGTGAAAGTTTACTAACAAAAATGAGTCAAAATTTCCATATTAAAAATAAAAATACACACATATTTAGTTACTAATAACTAATTAGTAATAGTGATAGATAAAATTGAATATATATATATATATATATGGAAATTTTGATTTTTGTTAATAAAATTTCATTAATTAATATAAAGAATAAAAACACTAAAAGTAAAAGTAATATATATGCTTGAAATATAAATATTGATGAAGTGTAAAAATAAAAATACACTTCAAAATGACGGGTGAAATTAAAATTCACACTTCATTAATGAGCCTTAATTAAATGATGACTATTTACCCAAATTTGAACCTTGGGTATGAGTAAATAGAAGAAAAAACAATATCGAGATTCCAAAATTAGTTTTTAAGTCAAATCCCCATTTAGAAGCCATATGGACTACTAAAATTAGAGGTGACTACCTTCATCTTAACTTTATTGACTGATCATGATGCAGGCATGCTATAGCCCATAATTTTAAAATCTCTACCATAATTTTACTACAACCCTCTCGTCGTCCATTGGCAAGTTCTCTATTGAAGTCTCAGTTAAAAAGAGAGATAGTAGAACCCTAATTAAAAGAAAAAAAAGGCACTATATTAGTAAACGATAGGAACATCTCTTACACTTCTCCAAGGTGGTTCCTAAGAAATTCTAGATTCAAATTCTAACTCGCAAAAAAAAAGAAGATAATAATATTGCTTTAAAAGATTGGAAGTCCTATCTTAAAAAAATTTACAAATCCCAGATATTAGAGATAACATTCAAACCATTCTTACAACGAAAGAATTTTTCTCATTATAAGACATAGATTTCGGGGTTAAGCGCTTAGCAAATTGAAAATACAAAGACACTGAAGGATACTAAGCATAAATCTTACAAATTCAGGGGCCTATCTTCATCCTGCACACCCACAAATTCTTTAATCTAGCGATGAAGCAAGGGTTCCCTACACCTTGGACTCGGAGCCTCATTATTCATATTTTCAAAAGTGGCAATAAAAGTAAACCCTCTAATTATCAGACCATTATGATTATCCTTGTCCTAGCAAAGTTATACGGTATCATCTTAGAAAAGAAGATCGACGAATGGCTAGAAATGGAAGGTAAGCGGGCTAAAGACCAAGCAAGTTTTAGAAGGAACCATTCAACCACAGACCACCTCCTTACGCTTAGGATCATTGCAGAGGAATGTCGTAATACTAAGTCTGACATTTTTTTTTGCTTTGTGGAGTTTAGGAAAGCTTTTGATACAATGCCTAGAAATAACCTATGGAATAGGCTAGATAAGCTTAATGTTCCTTTTGAGTTGAGAACTGTCGCAATAAGGTTATATGAAAATGTCATTGCCAAATTTAAGAATAATGAGGTTTGGTCAATGGAAATAAACTGTAATATTGGAGTTAAGCAAGGTTTCCCCCTCTCCCCTACCCTTTTTGTCATTTACATCGATAAACTAGAAATATGTTAAGAAGAATTAGGTTGTGCTGGCATGATCTTAGCTTGGATAGTTATCCTCCTTTATGTGTATGATATTGTTCTTATAGAAAGTTGTCCCTTTGATCTCGATAAACAACTAAGAATTCTCAAAGATTTCTTCTCAAACATGGGTATGACTGTTAACACCAACAAGACAAAAGTTATGATTATAAAATCTAAGAAAGACACCTACGCGAATTTTATTTATGGTAACAGTAAATGGGAGGAAGTGACTTCTTACAAATATCTTGGAATTTATATTCATCACGAGCTTAATTGGAACCATAGCATTGAGAAAATGATTAATGGAGGATGGAAAGCATATTTTGGACTTGAAAATAATTGTAAAGAAACCAACTTGGTCATGTGGGATGAAAAAAAAGCTCATCTTTGAAACTCTTGTCATCCTTGTTATCTTATATGGCTGTGAAGTATGGGGCTACAACATTTCTAGAGAATCTTGGAGAAAGATTGAGCAAATCCAGAAGCGGCTTATAACTTATAACCTAAAAATTAAAAGCAATACACCTTATCCTATTCTCCTGATACAGGTGGGTCTTTCCCCCAACGAGAGCATGGCTATGACTAGGTACCTGATGTACGAACACATGATAAATAACATGGGAAATGAGAGACTTCCTGAAATTGCTTTAAATTCAAGTCAAAACCAACTACGCCTCACGCTGAGTTGGTGTAAAGATATGATGACTTGGTTGGACAATTGGGAGATTGATGAAAATGACACTTTACAGAATATCAATAATGTCAAAAATATTATTACCTTTAAGTTTAAAGGGAAATTGTGGTGCGAGGAATATTTAGCGGTTAAGAGAAAACTAAGATACTATAAGGAGGTCATTAACCCTAATTTGGAAGATGAGAAATATCTCTCTATAGTAACTAGTAGATCAATTGGTAATGAAGAAATGAAATGAGAAGTTGTAAAAAAATTGAGTAATATTTAATATATATTTAAATTTAATTTATTAATTGATGATGATGATGATGATAATCATTAAACTCTAAGACCTACTTTGGTCTTTTGGACCTTAAGAAGGTTATTACTTGGTTTGCTTCAAATTTTTGTTCATATGCTCAAAAAACTTGGTAAGAAGCTGCTTTCCGAGCTCACTATAGTTTTGGAAATTTAGGAGGTTAGCAATGTTTGTATTGTAACAAATACTATGAAACTCATATGTAATGTGGGTGTAAGCAAGGACTCTAAAAGATTGCAAACCTTTTCAGCCCAAGGAGTTCTGGGAAATGTCTCGTGAGAGTTCCTTATAATCTTGACTATATTAATTTTCTTCTTTGAACTTAATTAATATATCTTAAATTATTACTAAAAAACAAGTTAATAATAACTAAATTCAAGTATGTGCTGCTGGGCACGCGTGAGCTAGAGGAGCTAGGGTTTCGTCTGCAGGTTGCAGCCATGGTCGCCCCTGGGGGTGGGGATCCCCCTCTCCCCCCATCAGCTGAGTTGGACGCATTTAGGAGGTTGGTCGCCAGCGGTGGCAAGAGGAAAGCTCATTCCTCGGTCCCGAAGTTCATCAAAAAGCATGAAGAAATCCCTAAAATTGCCTTGCCAGAGACGACGTTGGTTAAGATTACCCTTGCTCTATCAGAAAGAGGGCTAGTCGGCCAATTCATGGGGCTCTGGCCCTCAGCAAAAACCACCGACGACTGGATCCAAAGAAACTGGAAGGCCCATATCAAGCAAGGAGTCACCTGCTATCCCCTGAGTAGTGGCTATTTTCTGTTCGTATTCATAAATAAAGAGGATAAGGACCTCATCTTCAGAAACGGCCCATATTTTATGGGAACCCAGGGGCTATACCTGAACCGTTGGATGTCGGATTTCAACCCCACGGTGGACTTGCCCAAGGAAGTTCCAGTATGGGCCAAGCTCCCCAACTTGCCGGTCCACTGCTGGAACTATGAAGCTCTGCAAATGTTCGGAAATGGAATAGGGAAATTCATTGACAAAGCAGACAACAAATCCATTTATAAATGTGCCAGGATTTGTGTTGAAGTGGACCTAGAGGTAGGGCTCCCGGAGGTAGTGAAGCTAACGGTGGGCTCTTGGACTCACTATCAGAAAGTTGACTATGAACACCTCCCATTTAAATGCAGATCCTGCCAAGAACACAGGCATTTCCAGAGAAACCATCCAAAGAACCAAACCCCAGAGAAGGAAGAAGCTAAAGGATGGCAAAAGGTGAAGAAAAACAAAGCAGCCCTAAAAACCAAAGATCCAAGGCCTATACAGTCGAAGGATTAGCTCCCGGTGAATATCAGCCCTCCGAAGGAGACTGTGAAAGAAGCCACAACAACATCAAAGGAACCTGGGAAAGAATTCATAGAGATAATTTCCCAATCCACGCCCCCTTCAGAAATCTTGGCTAAGGATAAGAGCGGCCTTTTAGAAAAAGAATCTACGAAATCAGATGATGAGCATATCACCATAGGCTCTGATCCAGGAGCTGATTCAGATGAGGGGGCCACAGAGACTAGCAGCTCGGTCGGAACCCCTGAAAAGACTCCAAGAGGACGAAAGCCAGAACGAAAAAAAATAGAGGAGAAATCATACAGGGATGTCACAGCAGGAGTCCAGCAAACCATTCCGGATATGATGGAAACCAGATCTTCAAAAAAACACAAGGCTTCGAAAGGAGCCACCCCCCCCCCCCCTCCGGATCTTAATGCAGTTCATCTCCTGGAATTGCAGAGGTATGGGAACCAAATCTAAAGAAGAAGAAATTAAAGACCTAGTAAGAATGAACTCCCCATAGATACTTCTAATCCAGGAGACGAAGATGGAGGAGCCTGAGACCATCCAGGCTAGCAAAAAGTTTTGGAAAAAAGGAGATGGTATAGCAGTCAGTGCTAGGGGATCCTTAGGAGGCCTAGCCACCTTTTGGAACTCCACTAATCTCGATCTGTGAGAGGATCATAGCACTACCCACTGGGTATTCACGAAGTTGCAGCATCGAGACATAGGGCATTAGATAAGCCTTTTTAACATCTATGCCCCGGTTCTACTTTCAGAAAAAAGAGAGTGTTGGGACTCGTTGAATTCCTTCCTGTCCACTAATCAGCATGACAATATCGTTCTAGTCGGTGATATGAATGTAACTCTCACCCTTTCCGAAAAAAAAGGAGGCTCCCCGGTAAGAGACACGGCTCGAGAGTGGGTTGAAGACATCTTTATGGACTGGGATTTAGAGGATATCAAACCCAACAAAGGTAAGTTCACCTGGACTAATAAAAGAGTGGGACGAGGGCACATTGCGGCCCAGCTGGATCATTTTCTTGTCCATTCCTCCTTCCTTACTCTTGGACTCTTCGCAACTTCTGAAATCCTCTAGGCCTGCACCTCTGATCACAAGCCCATAGCCCTTTCCTTGTCTCTGAGAGAAAAACTGGGCCCTATTCCCTTTCGATTCAGCCCCCTCTGGGTCAACATGGATGGCTTCTACGATTTGGTCTCGAAAACCTGGCAAAAATTAGTTTTTGGGTCACCGTTCTTCATTTGGGAAGAAAAGTTGAGAAGGCTCAAAGCATCCCTTAAAAGCTGGGCAAAGCTCATGCCCTCCCCCATCGTTGAAAGGAAAGAAGCTCAAAGGTATCTATGCAACCACCAGCTGCTAATGGAGAACGCCACAGTCACCCCAGAGTTGCTTGCTGTTGAGCTCGACCTACAAAAAGCCCCTCATAAAGCGTTGAGAAGAGAGGAGCATTATTGGCAAGTAAAGGTGCATTGTCTATGGCTCAAAGAGGGCGATAAAAATACGTCATACTTCCACAAGCAAGCAGAAGCTCGAAAGAATTACAACAGTATTAGAGAAATTCATTATCAAGACTAAACCTTCAACAAAATCGAAGAGATCAAGCACGCTGCCCACTCTTTCTATAGAGATCTATTCACAGAAGAATTGGACTCTTCTCCTAGGCTGGATCGCTATCCTCTGAATGTTCTCCCCATGCTAATCAATGAGGAAGATAATAGAAAGATGATTTTCCCCATAACGACTGAGGAGATAAGAAAAGCCCTTCATGGAATGAACCCTGGCAAAGCTCCCGGGCCTGACGGATTCATGGTCAGATTCTTCATGGCATGCTGGGACATTATTCAGAAGGATTTGGTCAAGATGGTGAGAAAATCCCAGAATTGTAGCAAAATAGGAGGAATCACTAACTCTTCCTTCCTTCCGTTAATTCCCAAAGAGAAAGGTGCCCAAAGCTTCTCCAGATTCCACCCTATCTCACTCTGCAACACGGGGTACAAAATCATCACTAAATTCATTGCAAATAGAATAAAGAATGTGCTTCCTAGGATCATTCCGGAGAACCAAGGGGGAATTCATTAAGGATAGACATATTCAAGACAACATCATCCTGGTCCAAGAAGCTATTCACTCAAGCTGCCAATGGAAGGAGAAAGGTATGATAGTCAAACTGGACATCGCTAATGCTTTTGATAAAGTTTGGTTAAACTTTCTCTTTGCTGTAATGTTCAAACTAGGCTTCCACCCCCAGTTAATCAACTGGATCAGAGCCTGTATCTCGGGACCTTGGATTGCCCCCTTGGTAAATGGGAGACCAGCAAACTTCTTCCATGCCTCTAGGGGACTTAAGCAGGGCTATCCCCTATCCCCCTTGCTCTATGTCATCCAAGCGTTGGTCCTTAGTTTCCAGCTGGACAAGTGCCTTCAACAACGTTCTCTAATGGGGCTCACAATCACCCATAGAGTGAAGAAAATAAACCATGCTCAATTTGCTGATGATACCCTTCTTTTGGGTCAAGCTAATCTCAACACGGGAAGATCCTTCAAAAAAGAGTTGGATGCTTACACTGATATATCAGGCAATGAAATCAGCTTGAGGAAAAGCAAAATCTATGGCTGGAATTGCCCCCCCATTGAAATGACAGATATCTCAAGAACGCTGGAAATGGAAGGAACCTCCACGTGGGAATCCTTAAAATATCTTGGCATTCCGCTAGTAAAGGCTACACCCAAAAGGAGGCTTTGGATGCCACTAGTGGACAAACTCAAGGCCAAAATGTTGGCTTGGGGGGCTTCCTGGTTAAACAAAGAAGGTAAAACTATCCTTATTAACTCTGTCCTAACCTCCCTTCCTCTCTACCAGGCTTCGATCCTGCTAGCCCCAAAAGGAATTGTGAAAGATATAGACAAATTATTGAGAAAATTCCTTTGGGAAGGGGGAAGGAATATAGGAAGGAAAATGCATCAAGTCAGCTGGGATAAGGTCAAAGCCCCCAAATTGGAAGGTGGGCTGCAAATCAGAGATGTGGCCACTCAGAATTTGGCCATGGGTGGCAAGATCTTGTGGAAAATAATAAGGGGTAAAACAACATGGAGCTCCAAAGCTTTAAGGACAAAGTACTTCATCGGGCACAAAGAGAGGTGCTTGGACAGCCCACCTAGGACTAGGAAAGGCTCTCCTACTCTTGCTCTTTGTCTTAAATCTCTTGATATGATAACCTCCAATCTCACTTGGATTCTAGGAAATGGTCCAAAATTAAGTTCTGGGATGACTCCATTCTAGGGCAGTCCCCTTTAAAAGATTTGGAAGGATTGGAGAATATCAAAAATTGGCTTCATTTGAACAACAAATTCACCCTTTGGGACTTATCCAGTTGGAGCGCGGATGACTGTTGGACCAATTGGGACCTAGGGGCTGTCCCGCAAGCTCTTGAGATTGAAGCTAGCTCCCTTTTAGAGGCTCTTCAAGGTCTCTCCCCTTCTTCTGCTAAGCTGAAGGAAAAAAGACGTTGGGGCTCCTCGTCAGGACTTTACAATGCAGCTGCTGGATATGCTGCCTTAAAAGCCATTCCTTGGGCAGCTCCGGATCCATCTAGGTGGAAAAACCTCTGGCTTCTTACCTCTCTCCCCAAAATTGATCACTTCTGCTGGTCCCTACTTCATGACAGCATTCTAACTTGGGACAAACTTTTGAAAAGAGGATGGGAGGGGCCCTCAAGATGCCCTCTCTGTGCCTGCCATGAGGAAAACTCGACCCATCTTTTTCTTCAGTGTCCCTTTGCTCTAGAACTCTGGAATACCCTTCTTGCCTAGCTGAATTTGGTGCTCCCTCCTTCCATCTCTTCCTTGTTCGCCTCCTGGTTAGATTATGCTCCCTTTTCCTTCTCCAGCCTGAACTTGTTAAAGCACTGCTGGATGTGGGTCCCAAAAATCTACTGCTGGAAACTGTGGCTGGAACGTAATAATAGACTTTTCAGGGACAAGGCAGTTTCGCCACCCCAAATTGCAATCAAAGTTAAGGCGTTGATAGGAGAGCTGGTAGCCTCTAACTCTAAAATCACCAATGAAGCTATCCCTGACAAAGAGGAGTACAGCTGGTTTCAAGGGCTAGACTCAGCCCTCCTTACCAGAACCAAGAACAATGTTAACCATTTCTCGCCGTGGGAAATCAGGCTAGAGGAGCAAGAATTCATAAAGTGGAGATCCTCTCTGAACAAGCACATTCTGCATGTGGATGGGGCCTCGAAAGGGAATCCCGGACCTGCAGGAAGTGGAGGAGTCATTCTTGACAAGTCAGGGAAAATTATCCTCACTTTCGCCTGGGGGTTGGGCCAAAATTCCAATAACATTGCTGAAATGCTTGCCATTTGGCAAGGTCTGATTCAAGCCAAAAGTCTTTCCATTAATAAGTTGGCTATCATTGATGACTCCCGAATCATCATGCAAGCTCTCAATCTGAAGAAAGCCCTCAATGGTATGGGGTTGGCCCACTATCACCGGAAAGTCATATCTCAGCTGAAAGCCTTCGAAGAAGTAAAGTGTTACGACGTCCTCCGAAATCTTAATCAAATAGCAGATCATGAAGCCAATATTGGAGCCTCCTTAAGCAATGGAGTTATTATAGTAAATGGAAACGAAAACCATGTGTCCATCCCCTAGTGAAAAGTGAAGAAATGGTTGCTAGATCTGCCCATGAAAGAAATAAGTGTACCACGAATTCAGTTAGTAAAAGATTCCCATTTGGACCCGCGTGCAGAATGAGGCTTTTGAGGAGCAGATCGTACAGAGGTAAGACAAAAGCTTGTCACATGACCCACGATCTCTTTTTTCCTGG
Source organism: Larix kaempferi (assembly GCA_027924585.1). NCBI lineage: Eukaryota > Viridiplantae > Streptophyta > Pinopsida > Pinales > Pinaceae > Larix > Larix kaempferi. The sequence goes on from BSBM01000109.1 coordinate 11,529,670, forward strand.
CCTGCAGTCAAAGAAAATGATCTCCAATCGCTGTCCATCAAAGAGAATCGTACCCAGCTAGGAGGATTGAGTGCAATCGAGTAGAATCACCCCAAGACTCTGCAGAAATTAAGAATCGGGCCTATATCAGTAAGAATCCTCTAGTTTTTATTTGCACTCTTCTCTGTCAATCGCTGAAGAAAATGCTGGAAGCTTTCAGAAGTCGTGCAAGGGAGTTAGCAATAGCAGATTGTGCCTAGCTATGGTAGCAAATTCGTCCTCAACTTAGATTCAGACTGATCTGGATGAAGTTAAGTCAGCAGTTCTTAAGCTGGAGTCAAAGCAGATAAGATTGCAAAAGACTGGAACTAGTTGATGGGAGTGCATGAACCAAGAGCTTAAAGAGTTAAGGGAGGAAAGATCCCAAAATCATAGCACTGATTCTACTTATCTTTGCTTGGTTTATCTCTGCAACACTAGTTGCACTTCTATGTTTATGCTTTTATGAAGTTCTATGTCTGTTCAGAAAATTTCCAGAATTTTTGTAAAGGGTTAAGTGAGCATAGCCATGCCCGTATCTCTGGATTCTAGGCATCTATTAGAATAGAATCTCTGTGTGTAAGGCTACTGGTAGCTGCTTAGCCAGAAGATCAATATAAAAGGCCTATAACTATTTTAGTAAAAAAAAAAAAATTAATAAATTCAATATTAAATATTAAATAACTTGAATTGAATTTTCCATAATATATTTTTAAAATTTATTGAAAGTAAATGTATGAAATAAAAATATATAAAAAAAATTATCAATTTAAGAAAAACAACATTAAGTATATCCATTAATTACTCAAAATTAAATATAATCATTAATTAATTCATTTCTTAAATTTTTAATTAATTTACATCTAAACAAACGTCACGTGGGTTTTATTATTATGATTTTATAGAAGTTACTCACAATTAACTAAATCATTAATCATTTATGTTGTTACTTCTATTATCATAATTTTATTAAAAAAATTTTAGAATCAGCTATGGAAATTGCATAATTTAGGTGTCATAGGTATTTGACAGTGCTGAAACTATTTATAGATTCAAAAATACAATTTAAAACATTTCAAATTTTACAAACAAAAAATACAGAATTTCTACAAAAACTCACTGTAAATTCGAAAACTTAAAATACATAGACTACATTTTTTTCTACCTTTCACAATTAGGCGCTATCCATTGTGGAAGTTAAACGGGTTGATGATAAAGCTCATCAATACATACTTGAGCAAATGCAGTGGATACATAAGAAACATATTAATAAAAACGCGATCATTACAATGCATGACCTAGTTATGACAGATTTTATCTCAGAGTCGGCAAGATAGATATCGTCGATATCATCAAACGCCCAAGCTCTAACTCTGGCAGGCTCCAGCCATGAACGGTCCATTTCCTCCCCCTCATCCTAACATTGCAGGAATTCCATTTCCGTTCGCTTCATCAAATATGAGGCAAGCCTTCTACTAATATCAATACATTGGGAGAGAGTATTAAGTGAGCGATCTATCTGATGGGTAGCAATCTCATACAGGTTTTGGTATTCTTTCAGGATACTAACTCCTACTTCATGATTGGTATAGGCTCTTGGATCGAGGGCATGCATGCAATGAATAGGGTTCAATAGCGGTCAATGCATTTAAATAGGTGAGATCGTTTTCATCATTCTCAAAACGTTGTTTCAGCGATTTGGTTTTGGTTTCAGCAAGAGCAGGGATGGTGATTTCTGTTAATCCAGAAATCGGTAAAGTCAGGTGGACTGATTCCTAGCAAGTATTGTCTATATTGATTTTATGATCGATAGTTAAGAAATAGTGATAGGGAACTTATTTAATTAAAGAAGGTAACATGTAATTGAGAGGTAAACAATAAATGATTACAACTAAACATGATGAACAAATAATAAATAACTTGTTCATGAAACTTAACTTATGATCTATAACTGTTTAAAAACCACTAAGTGAGTGTACTAGTTGCACCACTAAGTATCAGATGAATCATACCTAACACATGATACAACGATCCTTATGCAGACATAGTGGCCTTCGTCATGCTCCCATGATGAGTAAGCATCAGTACTTGGGAAATGCTCATTATGTGCTATTTTCTCCATCAAATATTGTCTATATTTCAAGCTTGTTATCAGAAAAAATAAAAATAGTAAAAGTATCCTGTGGAAACAATTAAAAATGATGGATGAAAACTTTTCCAAATTCCTACCCTGATCGATTCCAATAGGGCACTTCCAAGAGCCTATCAAGTGCATAAAGCTAATTGTCCGCATTGTACAGCAAGTTCGAATTCAAATACTGATTCAATTCTGTACGATTCAGTCTCTATGGCAAACACTAAGGATCGTGTACTTTTTAAAATAAATATTGCATTCAGGTCATGTTTCGATTGATATAAGAATATATGCTGTCTAGTCTTAGTCAATGTTGTCATTTGCACTGCGAGTCAACCATGTTTAATCATATTTGGTGTCAACTTTGAATTATTATAAGAATTTATGTTGTGTAGTCTTAATCAATAGTGTTAGTTTCATTTGCAGTACCATGGTCTCAACTTTTTAAAAAATAATGGACAATCACAGGAGACATCGACAAAAACACACAGGATACCGTCCAGGAAATTCCAACGAAACTGAACGAACTAATAAGACGAACAAAAGTTTTGAATATAGGTCTTCTAAATGGTATAATCTCAACCATTTACATATATCTGCTATTAGTAATTCCATATGAAAATAGTCCAAAATCATAACTTTCTAAATTATTAGGCAGGATAATCATACTACATGGTAAGCTTAAGAAATGTATTAATTTATATTTTTTTAACAACGTAATATAATTCGTATATTCATAATTACTTCAAAATAAATGCGATATGTTTAAGGAAAAACACCTTAATTGGTATGTAAATGATTAATGTTTACTGAATTCAAGTAGGTTGTTGAAAGACCAACAATTTTTTTTAAAAAGATCAAAGCAACTAGAGAAGAATTACGTTGATGATATTTTATTTTTATTTTTTTTATATGGTGTTTTTATTTGTTCTATAAAAGTTGGAAATGGAGACGTTGATGATATTCTTTTTAATTTTTTTTATATGGTGTTTTTATTTGTTCTATAAGAGTTGGAGATGGAGATATGGCAGCTAGAGTTTAAGAGTTTTTTATGAATTATAGTTGATTATGATTAATAAAGTTTGAGGATGATTAATTAAGTTTAATAATGGTTAACTATGTTTGACCATAATTGATTAAGTATGGTCATGGATAACCAAACCTAATTATGGTTTGAACATAAGTAATCAAAATCCAATATATTTGGCAATAGTTAACCATGATTAACTATTTTTTTACAATGGTAAAATGTAGTGAAAGTAGAATCTTAAAATTAGAGGGGAAAAAATAACTTTAGATTTTGACCTGCACCACTACATAATATTGGACTTTAGTGGGATTTTCTAGTAGATCTGAGTATTTGGTAGACTAACATTTAGATTGTATAGGTTTCATGTCTCCATCCATCATTTTGGATATAGGAAGTGGTAGTTATGAATTTGATGTTTCAAATTTTTTTTAATCGGGCATTATTTGAATTTAGAACTAATTTAAGATGCCCATAGACAACATAAATTAAGAAATGGATGTGGATGTGCATGAGTAGAAAACACAATCATACTTAAAACTATATTTAGTTACACATCATGCATAAACAAAATATTCATTAAATGAACTAAATATAGTCATTTCACATCAATAGACAACAACAAAATATTTACCTTTTAATTGTATAATATCCAAGCAATGAATTGTCTAAGAACAATTTTCTATGCAACCATAGATCAAGTTTGGGATGAAGGAAACACCTACAATCTTATCTCTCTCAGCCTGAAACCTATTTTCTTTCATTGTTAACCAACCTGCTCACAACTAATTTTAGGCATGTCACTCATTCATTTGATCCATGAAACTATTTTTCAATGCCTCTATAATATCCCTCATCGCTAACCCGTCCCTAACCCTTATTATTATAATAAATTGTAGTTGATATAAATATACATATTTAATAGTTCAGAGAATGGATCTCAATGTCATGGTGATACCTTGAATATGATGTAAAATGTAAATTCCAAAGTAATGCAATATAAAGTTAGGAACTAAATGTGCAAGACAACTAAATTGAGGACCAACATATCCACTAAGGAAGAAGTTAAAGGCGAGTAAAATCATGAAAATCCTTGTAAAGATGACTAGATATATCATGGTGCCCTTGGATATCGAAATGAAAAGAAGTTACTATTACTCACTGTCATGTCCCAAATTTGGAATCGGGTCACAATGGCATAATCACATTAGCCATATTCATTAGAGTTTGTAAAATTGATGTTAAGGGTCAAATAATTGCCAAGGAGGAAAATTACTAGTTTCCTAGGTTTGGGGTGGAAGCTTTGGGATTTGGAATAAGGGGGATAATAAATGATGTTTAGACATTAGAAGGGTTCAAGTATTTAATAAATAGAGTGAATAAATAAATTCAAGGGAAATCCTAGGTGACAAATGGTTTTGGAGACATATGGAGGATGTGGGACCCACACTAGCTTGATTTTTCATAATACATGGTATCTCTCTTTTGCAAATTCGAATTAATGGGAATGTGAACACTCTCGGGTGAGTTGGTAAGTTATAGCACATGTCATTGAGCATCTTAGGTCGAATTTGGAAGGATTGGTAACCTCCATGGAAGAGAAAGAGTCAAAGTGGAAGTTTATGGACACTTGGGCTAGACTCCGTAGCCCCTATGACACCAATGATGGAGCATCTATGACAACTATGACAAATTGCAGACCTGAGCTCTGACATCTGACCACTATGACATGTCAGCCCCAAAAATAGGTTCAAGGAAGGCGAATTTGGGAGTTGGAGAAGCCAAAGAGACTCAAAATCAAATTTGGGAGAAGATGGAAGGTTGGAACTAGGAGACAAGTGGCAAAGGTGGAATATTTCCTAAATGGAAATCTATTGAATCTATTGAGAGGATTTCGACCCTTAGAAGGCTAATTTTGGTTATAGAATGTAGAAATGAAGTATGAGAATAGCTTTTGATCATTTGTAGAATTTGCAATTGCATTTGTGAAGAGGGAGAGCTAGTAGATGACTAGTTTCTTGTCTTAGCCAATTTCGAGGGGGAAAGATTCCCATCCAAGTTGGTAATTGGAAAGGCCATTCAAACCTTTCATTTGGAGCTTTAACGGAGTCTTTATTTGCAGGTGTAAGCTACAGGGCATCTCATGGTTTCTTCTATTGCAGCTCACTCCTTCAACCATTTCCAGTTTTGATGGCATATTCTTGATCCTTGAGGGAGGGCTTTCTTGGTGAGATATTGTACTCTTTGGGGAAGCTTTTAATGCCCCATTTATTTTGTAATATGAAGTAAATACTCTGTTCTTCATCTCCAAAAATTTTCAGGTCGAAATTCCAAGTAGAAATGTATAAATCTCATTTTTAATGGAATGACAATGCCATTTCTCCACTAACTTGTTGTGAGACAATGTATTGATGATGATTTCAAATGAATGGATGATTCTCTGATATATTTGTGATCAATATACTACCATGGATGTCTTATACAAGTTTCATGTACTGTACCTGAGCATTTAAAGCATTTTTACTCAGTTTAGTTGTATTGGGAGGTGAAATAGTGCCATTTCCCCAAGGGTCGAATTGGGGATTTTTGCAGTTGAATGGGAGAGGGTGATAACAGTTGTAATAATCCATTAATGGTGAATATGAGACTTTAATAAGCATAAAGGTGAAGTTTAGATCCACTACAAGAACAAGGTTTGGGTCTCTTAGTACCATACTATTCACCACAATATCCCAGAATGTTCTTCTTTCCTGATAAGGTCAATAGCAGTTAACGACTTTAAATTTTTTATTAATACCCTCGATTCTACCATCTAGCAGTACACCTGCATACATAACATAAGGTTTAAATTCATCTACTAAAGGGTTCCAAATAGCCAAAATACCCCTCAAAAGACCAACATAATCCATTGCACAAACTTCCGAGCTAGGGAAAATTTTCAAAAAGTACTCACAGGATTTGACCCCTAAGCACATTGTTTCTTGAACTAGCATAAGGTCTAGTTTTTTATTTACAAGAAATCGCCTAAGGGATCTAAGTTTTGGGTCCCTAATGCCCCTGATACTATAAGACAAAATTAACAGTAATCACTACTTCTCATGGGCATAACTACTCTAACGGCCCGAGAGTCAGATTTGTTATCTCCATATGAGTTAGATGATGTAGCATCCTGTAATCTAATAGAAAGGGGGATGCATTCATTTCCAGAAGCACCACTCTCCCAAAGATCACCCTTTTTAGGTTGTCTACCCTTCTTTTTGTTTGTATTCCTATAAAGAATAAACGTGTAAATATTAATTAACAAGAAATAAATGAATTATGATTTAGGTATTTGTTGTTAATTGTTACTGATATTTATTATTTATTACTATATTTTTTATTATTTCTAATCTATTTTTATTATATATCCTTAATTTAGAACACACGCCTAAGAATAAGTTCTTATCATTCAATTGTGACAGCATAATGTATTTTTGTGATTTTTTTGTTTGGAATAAGGTAATTGTTTTTCCAATAAATATGGAATAATTTGTGTTGTTCAAATGTCTTTATGAGTGTATAGATGGATTCATTGCCCTCAAAAACCCCGGGGGACACCAAGATTATCCAAGTTTAACTCTCTTATGTCGGATTTTAATTTTTTTTCTTGGATTCCATAGAATTTGTGTTGGAAAATATATATTCTTTGAGAAAAATCATTGAACTTTTAGGCATCGAATATGTGTTGGAAAAATATATATTCTTTAGGAAAAATCATCCAACTTTTAGGATATATATATATATATATATATATATATATATATATATATATATATATACACCAAGTGGATAGCTCAACTGGTCGACTAACCAAAAGTCTCTAGTAGAAGACACGGTGTGTCAAAGGATCCATTCCCATTGAATCTGCTTGGGTCACCGGTAACTCATGACATCAGTGGTTAATCAGCTCGCTATCCCGTCACCAAGGGGAAGCACGGTTTACTTGATTTTGGTAAGTTGTTAAAATATCATAGCAATTTTTAAGCAAAAAATCTAAGCATGCCGGGAATAATTATTTAAATTGATAATATTTTTCTTAATTCATTATTTGTTTTATAAGAGGTCTCTATTGAGTTGAAATTTGGCGTCCTACCTTGCATGTGAAGAAATGTTTTAATTTTAACATTGTTTTTCATTTGATGTTTAAATATTAATTTTACCTATCGTAATAAAAAAAAATTAAATAACATTTATAATAACTATATTAAACATTGAGTTCTCATATCTTGCCTCATATAATACAATAATAAAAGGTTTAAAAATTATAATAAACATAATGATTAAACCAAGCACCCTCATAATGACAAAGAAGCTTTGTCTTATAAACCTTTAAATAGGCTTATTCACAAGCAATACAATTAGCCATAACCATGGGCCATGAAATACAATGAGCCCAAAAAGCCATGATAGAGTGAAGTTTACTTATCTAGGGGAGACAACGGAACCATGAAGAAAATCAAAATTTCCATATTGAATATATATATATATATATATATATATATATGGGATTATTGATATTTAAAAATAAATGTGTACTTCAAAATGACGAGTGAAATTAAAATTCACACTTCATTAATAAAGTTTAATTTTATGAAGTGGTAGTATTTTGACCTGTAAAATGACAAATGACTAGTTGAATTTCAATCATGGTCTTGATATCATAATAAAGAATTGAAGCTTAAAAGATCTTCTAAACTTTTATATAAGTTACATGTACATTTATGAAAACATAAATATGATATACAATTTAGTTATTAATGTCAATTTATTTAATTTTAAATTTCTCAAGATTTTAAATTGTTTTGACATTATGATTTTTTTAAAAAAAATATATACTCATTTCTCAAATTAAAAATGACTTGATATTGCTAAAATCAAAGGGTTTGTTTCCTACTTTTGAACCCATATAATTTCTTCATATTTTTCAATTTTGCAACTCTAATGTTGAGTGGATATTTCAAGCTTCCACAATGCTGGAATTATGTTCCCTATCCACGTTCGACCTTTGTTTGGTTTTGGATTATTGGAATGGTCTCAACTACACTTGGGTTGTGAAGTAGAATAATGGATCATTGGTTGGTTCGTCCCATTGTTTGGATTGGATTGGTACTTTGTCTCAAGGGATGGTTCCATTTAGATTTGAAATTCGATTTATGCAGGATTGGATTGGTATTTTGGCCCAAGGGATGGTTCCAGCCATCCCTTTAAATAAATGAAATTTGATTTATTCATTTCGAGTTGAGTTGTGACTTTAATTGTTTTTCTTAATTTAATTTATTTATTTGTATTTAGGATTAGTAATTGTTTTTCTTAATTTGGATTATTTATTTGCATTTAAGATTAGCCCTACATAAATCATTAGACCTACATAAAATTTTGGGGCCTCTTGTTAGGTGAATGGATTCTCTTTATAAGGCAATTTATCCACTGAACAAGAGCCTATACAGTCAAATTCAGACTTAATTATTATCGACTCATGAATCAGAATTATAGGTGGAGTCTCAAAATTAGAGTGGAGAAATTAGTTTAGATCTTGACATGCATCACAAAATAATGTTGGTTTTTTTCTCATAGCTTTCAGTATTAGGTAAACCCGCATCTAGATTGTATAGGTTTCATGCGCCATTAATGATTTTGGATATAGTAGTTCATAGTTCTGAATTGGATGCTTCAAATTTTTTATCTACGAAGTCATTATTGAATTCAAAACTAATTTTAGCTTTTCATGGAAAACATAAACTAAAAAATGCATGTGTAACCACATGAATAGAAAACACGATAATAGAATTGAAACAGTGATCCAAATGAAAATAATTACTACTCTAAAGGGCTGGTAGGCCAATGGTGGATTTGCTTAGACGTTAAGGGATATCATGAAATAAGCTTGCAATCATGTAGACCCTTTGGCGAAAGAATAAATTATGTTAGATGACGGATTAGGAAGGATAAATAGAGGAATTCCTATCTTATGCGAACTCCCATAACATCATAGTTTATAACTTATTAGTGGGGAAATGTATAGTTTCATGAAGGTGGATGCATACCAAGACATGCATTGGTAATTATTTAAACTGGAGGGATGGGCATTTATAACCTTCCAGCCTACAACACCTTGAACCTATTTGCACATGGATTTTATGAAGGCCCATAAACTTGTTAAAATGTCCGGAGATTTAGGTAAAATATTGTTTTTTTGAAACTATTAGGGAAATGATTATAAAGTCCTAGTTGAGATAGAGACCATCACGATCAGACTTTGATAGCTAGAAAATTCATAGAAGACATGTTATGCTTACAAACTCAATCAAAGACATTGTATTTGAATTTGTTTCTATTGCATAAGATTAATTAATGTATATTTTAACGTTATATGTGTTAATTCCATATCCTTGTTTGGTATTTTTATGTTGGTTTTTATCAAAAGCGGTATAAGAGAAGGAGTATCATACATAATAGGTTTATCCTATTAAAAATGAAAACTCTACATATGAAGGTTTGGGTAGAGTTATAGGATAAGAAGAATGACTCTAGTTGTTGTTCGGTAGATGTTATTGAAGAAATTTGAAGTTGTGGGTAGTTCAATAAGAAAAATCCAATTGTGGGTTTGGAAATTTGTAAACAATAGATTTGATTATTACAAGAAGGTAAGAAGACAAAAGCTCCAATAAGAGAATGATAGATAGACATCATGTAAGAAGTTTAAATAGAGAAGCCAATAAGTGGGCATTTCATAAGTCAACTCCAATAATAAGTGGGTATTTCATAAGTCAACTCCAATAGTGGGGTTGGGCATAGTTGTAACATTTACGGACAAGCTAGAGATTTAGTAGGTGTAGAAATGGCTTATCGAAGAATAATTAAGCTCATGAATTTTAGCAGAGGAAGGTCCTATGAGAAAGTGGCATTGGATTAAGTAGGTGAATACAAGAAGAAAATGGTTTCTATGTTAGAATATTTTGAAGTAGTTCAAGGGATTGAAGAAACTTTCAGTTGAGGTTAAGCATTGAAGAGATTAGTGGAAAAAAAAATAGTTTAAGTGAATAAGAAGCCTTATCTCCATGTGAGTTAATGAAAAAAAGCGTGGAAGCTGTAGAACAAGTAGAGAATCCTTTCCATAGTAGGGGATATGGTCCAAGGAATATTTTAGGAGAAAGATTTAGTCCATGGGCTAATAATTTTTTACCTTTTTTGCAAAAAAAGATTCACCAATTTCCATTTTTTTTCTAAGTTGATTTTCCCAAATTCCATGGGATAACATCTTTCAAATCCAAAAATCCCCAACATTGTCCATAAACTATATAAAATCTTTAGAAATTTGATTCTTTTTACAAAATATTGCCGAACATTTTATGGTCCTAAATTTAAGAATTAGTAATAATCGATAAGGTTTCTACACTTTAAGAAAAATTTGGATGCTTAAAATTTTGCATGATATGGACTTCATAATGATGAGAAGAATTCATCAATAAAGAGGAGATATATGATCAGTAATATTATAAGCTTGAGGACAATAATAAGCACTAGAGCGAAGATTGGTATTATAATTATGATGATAAAATTATGAGTGTGCACTAGAAGAGGGTAAAAACATTGAATATATTACTTGGGTGAGTTCAAGTTTGTTAATTTATTGAAATGATTAGTAGAGTATGGTGTTAATTATTTAATGGGAGAGTTTAAGTTTGTTAATTTATTGAAGTGATTGAAAGAGTATGATGTGAATTGTGAATAAGGTTATAGTCATTGCAATGAATACATCAAGCATGAAGTAAAGAAGTAAGGAGGCTTGGAGGAGATTATCTTGGACAATTCAATGTGTTTTTTGTTTTTTTTTGGAACTATGTGAAGGTACAGTGTAAGGCTAAAGTAACATGTTGATAGTACTTGTGAAGAAGAAGGGAAAAATGTTGCTAGACATTTCAATAGGATTCAAAGAATTTGAGAAAGACTATGGAGAAAGGACTAACATTTTGCATTCTTGATTTGAAGTGTAAAAACATGAATTTGAATGGGACTTGTAAAAGAAAAGGAATCCCATTTGGAAGTTGTGGAAGATAAATGGAAGACTAAATCAAGAAAATGAATCAATACTTAAAACAAAAAGGATCGGAGGTGACATATAGAAGCAAGAAGAAGGTGGATAAAAATACAAAATCTATAGGCATGGAATAAGATGTGAAATGACATTTTAGCCTTCTTATTATATGGAAAATGTATTGAAAAAATTTACATGACAAACACTAAGACAAGAATAAGATTGGAAGAAACTTCCCTCGTATAAGAATGGTTTTAAAACCCAACATATGAGGAGAAATCTAGCCAAGAAGATCAGGCACTTAATGAATAATGTATAGCAATGATTGGGTTTGTAATAAAAGTTAAATAAGAAGAAAAGAAATGGACTTAAATGCCATAGAAAGCAAATTTAAACAAAGATAAACTACCACGATGAATGCTTATGAGAAAATGAATCTTTTATCTTGGAGGATGAGTATGATTTTAAAGAAGGAATCCATACTGATTGTGGAAATGAACATATGGATATGGAAAATTCCTTAGAAGTAGTGATAGAGGGTGATGAAGATATTTTCGTTAAATTGGAATATGAAGATGATGAGAGCAAAAATTGAAAGTTCCATATCTAATTTTATATGATGTTGGGGAAACAGAAGAACAAAATATGGAAGAAATTACCATTATTTTATTTAATGGTTTAAACGTGTGTACTTGTGTGGGATTTTATAATAATGTTAAAAATATAGAATATGACAACTAATACATGTATGAGGTTATCAAGTTGACTAAAAATAGAAGAAAAATAAAGAGAAATGTAAATGAAGATAATTTAAAATTTGAAACATATAGAAAGAACACCTTACAAAGGATAAATCTTGGGACTCCTATCTTATATGAAATCCCATAAAATCATTGTTTACCACTTAGTGATAATGGGAATGGATATTTTGTGATAGTGGATGCATGCTTAGAAAAAAGGTGGTGATTATGCAATGTGAAGGGATGATCCTTTAAACCCTCCCAAGCTCTAACACCTATAACCTATTTTTACATTTACATGTATGTTATGAAGGACCATAAATTTGTTGAAATGTTTTGGGTAGCAACTTTAGGTAAAATCCATATTTTTAGAAATTATTGTGGAAACGAGTGTAAATCATTAAATAAGATAGAGATCACGGGGCATAGAATTTGATAATTAGAAAATTTATAGGTACTCGAAGTACATTAGTAAACTCAAAAGAATAAATCCATTGTAAACTCAAAAGAATAAGTCCATTTAGCACACGTAACATAATATGTGTAATTTTTCTAAGAATTAATAGAAGACGTAGTGTGCCTATAATTTCAATCCAAGGCTTTTTTTAATGTGTTTTGTTTTAATTAGCTTAACTAATGCATGCTTTAGTATTGTGTTTGAATTTCATAGATTGTTGAGTTCCCTGGTTTATGATTTGTATTTCTATGATGGCTTGTATCCTTATGTGTATTTTAATTTCTACCAAGGACATATGTTTCCCATTAATCATTAGAAGTTGTATAAGTGAAATAATATCCGACATAATAGGTTTATCCTACTGAAGAATGAAACTCCACATATAAGGTTATGAGTAGAGTTGTAAGGGATAAAGAATTACTCTAATTATGGTTTGGGAGTTGTTTATCTTATTGAAGAATGAAACTCACATATGAAGTTATGGGTAGAGTTGTAAGGGATAAAGAATTACTGTAATTATGGTTTGGTAGTTGTTGTTCAAGATATTTTAAGGTGTGGGTTCTTGAAGAGAATAAATCCCATTGTCGTTTTAGTTTGCAAGTAGTTTTTATTTTTTAAAGAAGGTTGATAGTAAAATAGTCCCAAGAGGATAATTTTGGTTATTGATGTGGAGAAGTCAATAAGTGTCTATTTGATAAGTCATCTCTAACAATGAGGTTGGGTAGAGATGTAAAATTTGAGAAGCAACTACATACTAAATGAGTGTAAAAATGAATTACAAAAGAAGAATCTAAATGGATTACAAAAGAAGAATTGGCATTATAAGTTTTAGAAAAGTAGCTCCAATGTGAAAGATGCATTGGTTGAAATAGGTAAGTGCTAGAAGAAAATAGTTTCTAAGTTATAATTTTTTGAAGTAGCTAAAAAGATCGAGGAAATCATTCGTCAAAGTAAAGCACTAAAGAAATATATGGGAGCAAAAAAAACCTTTAAGTGAAGTGAAGTCTTATCCCCATGGGAGTAATAAAAAAGAGATGGAATCTTTACTTCAATTTGATGTCCATAAGGATGAGAAGAACATAATGGAAAAATGACTCACTAAAGATGAGATGAGATAGATGTTGAAGAATTTGATGAGTTTGAGGATAATGATAAGCATGGAAGTTAATATGGATATTACAATTATGATGAAGAAGTTATTGAGTGTGGACAAGAAGAATGCGAAAATATTGAAGATATTTTATGGAGAATCAATGTTCCTTGATGTATTGAAATTATTTGGCAGAACAAGATGTGTACTGTGAATAAAATTATAATAATTACAATATATATATATTAATATTTAAGTTGATAAATAGAAAGACTTGGTGGACACACCATTAGAATGAATAAAATTATTTGACCTCTAGATCAATTGAAAAATCATAATTCATACAACAGATTTTCCCTAATCGTTACTACATTGAATGCCTTATTGAATAAAATTATATGGCAGAACAAGATGTGTACCGTGAATAAGATTATAATAATTACAATATATACATTAATATTTAAGTTGATAAACAGAAAGACTTGGTGGACACACCCTTAGAATGAATAAAATTATTTGACCTCTAGATCAGTATGAAAAATCATAATTCATACAACCGATTTTCTCCGGTCACCGGCCATATCAACATCTTACAATAAAAAGATATGCTGAGTAGCCTTAGTCATCATCGACGTCGTATTTGGTGTCAACTTTTTCATTTTGAAGTTACTCGTGCATAGATTTCAAAGCAAAAATGAAGAACAATCACATGAGACATCGACGAAACACACGATACCAACCAGGAAATTCCAACGAGATCGGACGAACTAACTAGCAAAAGTTTTGTAGGTGTCAATGGTAAAATGGAGTAGCGTTAGGTGTTGTACCTAAATTACATAATTTCAATTTATCTATGATATTTTAAAAATTCCCTTAAAAATAATAAAAAACTTGCTATAAAAGTAATCCAAAATACTAACTTTTAAATTACTTAGAAGGATAGATATCAAAATTACTTGGACAACACCTTCTGTATGTTTGGAATATTTTGGTGTCTTCTCTTAGAACAGTGGAATGCTTATGCCTAAGAAAAGGAACCTCAATGATGTGGAATTTCAAATCATTGAAATTGTTGTTGTTGTTGTTATTAAAATTCTATAAATATTGATGGATTTATTTATTTATATTATTTATTTTATTATTATTTATTTAGTATTAATTTATATCTTTATACATATTATTTTATTATTTAAAAAAAAAAAAATGGTGTTCTTGTTATTCAATAAAATAAAAAAAACATATGCAATAGATACTAAAGGACCATCAATTATGGAGAAATTTCCATCAACAAAGCAATTGTAATGTCCCTAAATTAATGAAAATTAAAAAAATTTCCGATTACTAAAAACACTATCCAAAATCAGATAATGTAATGTAAATTAAAAGTACTCGGAAGTTGAGTTTGGTAACTCTATGTGATGTCGTGGAGGCTAGGTTCTGATAGTTAGTTTCAAAAGTTGTATAATCTGCGGAAGCAATGATAAGTGATAAGCATAATTCTGTTTGGTAGACTTAATGTCTTTTTCTTTAAGTGCCTTGTCTGTAAAGTCCTAAATGCATGTTTGTTTATGTTATAAATTTTAAACTGGTTTACATCATTAATCCAGGCCTGATGGACTTAGTGAGGGAAGGGTGAGTCCTTCTGGGGTCTTGATGTTGCTATTCAAACTGTTTGCGGAACTGCCGAGAGGTAAGGGGTGAGTATTGGGGGTTTTTGGCTTACTTAGCAAACTTTGCTAATGCACTCATTTGCAATGTGTCTTGCAGGTATCGACACCATGGCCTTTACCTAAATTGAAAATCCTAAACTATATTTAAAGCTATGCAAGATGGACTAAGGACTTTAGCAAATGTAATAAGTCTTTGGCATAGTGAATGGCTTGATTACTTTCCCTATTTGAACTATAGCGTAAGGGTAGTTTATTGAAATATTAAAGAAAGTTGTTGGAGTATTAAATGTTGACATGTGAAATTCACATGGCCATGGGGCCAGCTGGGTGCAAGGGTTTTTCCCTACTCTTCACTTTTGCATTTGGTCATTTTCGCGGTTTTCTGGCCGAGCGTCAGTTTTTGGGAGGGCTCTGACCTGAGCTACGCTCATGGTCACTGCCCTTGTTGTCTTCGATGTGAGGGAAGGGAGAACCATTGTGTTTCACCAACAGGTAAATTCTATCCCGTAGCTTAAGGTTTTACTCATCTAAATTGTAAGTCTTTCATTTCTCATTAGAGGTTGACTCATGGTATTGTTTATGTGATTTCCTTGGCAGGTGGTGGGTGATGGTGCTTATGGCATTGGGTGCTAGCAGGTGACTAAAAATTGGTCTTTGGCATAAAAGAATGGTAAGTCCAGTTTTCTCCAATCTCCATTCCTTCCTGTCGTGGCTATGGGGGAGAGTACTATTTTAGTTTTGAAAGTGGAACTTCGTGATGCCCCTTGGCTCACTATAATTTGTTTGAAGTTCCTATGGGGTCGCCTTTTGGCTGGACCGATATCTGGAAAATGGGTAATGCATTTCTTTTCTTCATGGTGGGGGTAACGTTGGAGGGTCTTTGTTTTTGATGTAGTAGTTTGACTATTTTGGCTCTGTGAAACCGTTGGCCTGTTGGTAAAATGTGGTCTGGACTTCAGATTTACTCTTCCTATGGATTTCGTGGAAGTTTCCTCTATAATGGACAATGGTTTTTAATTTAAGTTTTCATTTAGGCAAATGTTTGAATGCTGCATTATAGTGTATGGTTTTGCTTGGGGTAGAAAGAATGAATGCGAATCTCAAACTAGTGAAGGCAACTCGTAATTTATGGTTTTCTTGATTTCTAGAAAGTATAAACACTGTGTTTTAATTTCACTATTGTTCATAAAGAATCTGAAGGCCACAACTATGTTCAAATGCTAGATTTCAATACTATATGATGTGTTGGCATGATCTGGGAGTTTTTGCAGTAATGGGGTTAATTTAGAATGCCTCTATCTGTGTCTACGATTTTATGTTTAAAATGATGGCAGAGGGATTTGATACTTGAACCTATGTTTTACCAAAACCTTAAAAGTGTTGGGTTCCAAGAAAAGAATCTGTATGATTACTATCCTATGGTTTAGTTTGTCCAATCGAATTCATATAAGTTTGTTTTTCCAAGAAATAGAGAATTAAACCCTAGTTAAAATTATAGAAGTGAAAAAATAAAAGGGAGGTACAATAAATAGGCTTTTAGAAGAAAATGTGATTTCAAATATATAAGGTTTGAAGAATTCAGTCAACTATTGAAATATCAGTTCAATTTATAAAGCTTCTGCTGACATGGGTGTCTAGCACAGGCTAGCTCAGCTAGCCCTGTTAGACCATGGGAAGGTTTAGTTCAGACTCTTAATCTTAACAACAAAAATAATTCTTAAAGAAATCTTTGATCCTAAACTGAAACCCGGAGAGCCCATTCCCATTGGCCCTTGCTCTATGAAAGAGATAAAATTGTAAAGTTTAGAGAAACAATTGTTACATAATAAATCCTACTTTAAGTTCCTAATTCTATTTGAGTTAAATGGAAAATTTGTAGTTCATAACTGGTTACATCGAAGCTTGATCCTCCTCTTCGGAACCTGCACATTCAAACAATAATTAATGGAGAAAACTTATGGACTTGGCTGACCTATAGGATGATCTTTAACTGAATAACTTTCGGACTACCATGTTCCTCCCAACCATGACCCTTAGACCGTTCCTGGTTCTAACTGGATCCCCCCGAGCTGGTTCCAACATGCAATAGGAGAAGTAGAGGCCCTAAGGCAGCTTGCTGATCATATCTGCAATGTATAGTAGGCTGTTACAGTTCTGCAGAGTAATTCTCTTCAATTACCACAAGGGAATGATGAAAATGAAAGAGATCCTTTTCTTTTGGATCTGCCCTCTTTTATAGGTGAGTTCTATTTGGAACATAACTGTTTTGAATAATAATATATATTTAGTTTTCAATTAAATTTTAAATATATTATCTTTAAAAGATATTTTACTAAATATCTTACTCCTAGGTTATCTAGGAGTTTTATTTGTTTAAGTGGATGTAACTTAAGTTAACTCATAAATATTAATAATAATAATTATATATGTTATTACTAATATTAATACTACAATTAATAATAATACTATTAATACTATACTATTAATAGGATGATAGTGTGAGTCACTCTATGCATAACACTTATGCAATATATATATATATATGAGAAACATTTTTCTTTTAAGAAAATAATAATAATATTATTACTAATACTATTAATAATAATATTAACTTTGACAGCTAACTTATGCATAGCCTTTATGCATGTCATTTGACATATGAATATTTAATTACTCAATAATTTATTTACGGTACTTTTCTTTGATTTATTTATGTATATACCATAATACTTGTTGACATGTGAAATTCAAGTGGCCATGGGGCCAGCTGGGCACAAGGATTTTTCCCTACTCTTCACTTTCACGTTTGGTCATTTTCATGGTTTCCTGGACAAGTGTGGCTCCTAGATGCATCAGTTTTTGGGAGGGCTCTGAACTGAGCTACGCTCATGGTCAGTGCCCTTGTTGTCTTCGATGTGAGGTAAGGGAGAACCATGGCGATTCACCAACATGTAACTTCTATCCCGTAGCTTAAGGTTTTACTCATCTAAATTATAAGTCTTTCGTTTCTCATCAGAGGTTGACTCATGGTTTTGTTTATGTGATTTCGCTGGTAGGTGGTGGGTGATGGTGCTTACAGCGTTGGGCACTAGCAGGTGACTAAAACTTTGTCTTTGGCATAAAACAATGGTAAGTCCAAGTTTCTCCAACCTCCACTCCTTCCTATCCCAACTATGGGGGAGAGTACTATTTTTGTTTTGAAAGTGGAACTTCGTGATGCCCCTTGGCTCACTATAATTTGTTTGAAGTTCCTATGGGGTCTCCTTTTGGATGGACCGGTATCTAGAAAGTGGGTGATGCATTTCTTCTGTTCATGGTGGGGGTAACCCTGGAGGGTCTTCACTTTTGATGGAGTAGTTTGACAATTTTGGCTCTGCGAAATCTTTTAAACTTTTAAATAGAAATGATACCTATGTTGCGTAAATGGGTTTTGAAAAGGATACTGGGTATGGTTCTTTCAACTGCGTTTTCATAATGAATGCCTATGGGTTCGCTGTTAGGGTGTATGATCTCTTTTGGGGAAGATTATCGTGCTACTTATAGGTAGATAAATCTTTACAATACTCTGGAAATCGTAATGTATGCAGACTTCTGTATTTTTGTTTTGGTAGGAACAGACTATTTTTAATTGTAATGTATGTCTAATTCGCTAATAATATAGCTTTGATGTGAAATCATTGGCCTGTTGGTAAAATGTGGTATGGACTTCGGATTTACTCTTCCTATGGATTTCGTGTAAGTTTCCTTTGTAATGGACGAGGGTTTTTAATTTAAGTTTTCATTTAGGCAAATTTTTGAATGCTGCACTATAGTGTGTGGTTTTGCCTGGGGTAGAAAGAATGAATGCGAATCTCAAACTAGGGAAGGCAACTCGTAATTTATTGTTTTCTTGATTTCTGGAAAGTATAAACACTATGTTTTAATTTCACTATTGTTGATAAAAGAATCTGAAGGCCACAACTATGTTTAAATGCTATATTTCGATAATGTATGATGCGTTGGTATGATCTGGGATTTTTTTCAGTAATGTCGTTAATTTTGAATGCCTCTATATGTGTCTGCGATTTTATGTTTAAAATGATGGTAGAGGGATTTGATACTTGAACCTGTGTTTTACCAAAACGTTAAAAGTGTTGGGTTCCAAGAAAAGAATCTATATGATTACTATCCTGTGGTTTAGTTTGTCCAATCGAATTCGTAGAAGTTTGTTTTTCCTAGAAACAAAGAATTAAACCCTACTTAAAATTATACAATTGCAAAAATAAAAGGGAGGTATAGTAAATAGGCTTTTAGAAGAAAATGCGATTTCAAATATATAAACTTTCAGGAATTCAGTCAACAATTAAAATATCAGTTCAGTTTCTAAAGCTTCTGCTAACATGGGTGTCTAGCACAGGCTAGCTCAGCTAGCCTTGCTAGACCCTGGGAAGGTTTAGTTCAGAATCCTAATCTTAATAGAAAAAATAATTCTTAAAGAAATTTTTGAACCTAAACTGAAACCCCAGAGAGCCCGTGCCCATTGGCCCTTGCTCTATGAAAGAGATAAAATTATAAATTTTAGAGAAACAATTGTTGCATAATAAATCCTACCTTAAGTTCCTAATTCTATTTGAGTAAAATGGAAAATTTGTAGTTCATACCTGGTTACTTTGAAGCTTGATCCTCCTCTATAGAACTTGCACACTCAAACAATAATTAATGGAAAAAACTTATGGACTTAGCTGACCTGTAGGATGATCTTTAACTGAATAACTTTGGGACTACCATGTTCCTCCAAACCATGACCCTTAGACCGTTCCAGGTTCTAACTGGATCCCCTCGAGTTAGTTCCAACATGCAATAGGAGAAGTAGAGGCCCTAAGCTAGCTTGCTGATCATATATGTAATGTATAGTAGGCTGTTACAGTTCTGTAGAATAATTCTCTTCAATTACCACAAGGGAATTATGAAAATGAAAGAAATCCTCTTCTTTTGGGATCTGCCCTCTTTTATAGGTGAGTTCTCTTTGGAACATAATTGTTTGAATAATAATATATATTTAGTTTTTAATTAAATTTTAAATATATTATCTTTAAAAGATATTTTACTAAATATCTTACTCCTACTTTATCTAGGATTTTTATTTGTTTAAGTGGATGTAACTTAAGTTAACTCATAAATATTAATAATTATTATTATATATATTATTACTAATATTAATAATACAATTAATATTAATAGGATGATAATGTGAGAGTCACTCTATGCATAACCCTTATGCAATATATATATATATATATATATATATATATATATATATATATATATATATATATATGAGAAACGTTTTTCTTTTAAGCAAATAATAATATTATTATTATTAATACTATTAATAATAATATTAATTTTGAGAGCTAACTTATGCATAGCCTTTATGCATGTCATTTGACATATGAATATTTAATTATTCAATAATTTAGTTATGGTACTTTTCTTTGATTTATTTATGTATATATCATAATACTTCTTTTAAATATTAAGTACAAGGTCCAACTCTTTGGATGGGTCTATTGATAAGCTTCGATAGTTGGCTTTGTTAGGTACATCTAGGTCTCTCCCTTGCATGTTGGATTCCCTCAATTAACATGGTAGTTCCCACAATACTTGATGATAGATAGAAAATGATTCATTTAACCAATTTAAATAATTGTGATGAATATAAGTGCTATTCAAAGTCTTCTCGACTCAACACTTTTAAGATCAAGTAACCCCGAGTGCTCTTCAGAGCTTTAACTCAACACTCTTCACATGGGCATTACGCTAGTGTAATTCCAGAGCATCCTGCACAACACTAGTACTAGAATGTGGTTTTGAATCACATCTAGAATGTATAATGGCCTCGGATCCGGTATTCATTTATCAAGCTTGGAGTGCTCCAGGGCTCCTTCCCAACACTGAATGTACATCAGGGCATACGCTCAGTACATAATAAACTCCTGTAGGTACATCGGGGCTTATTCCCAGTACGTAAGTCATCCGTGTATTCCTCAGTCCATGCTCAACATGCCATATAAGTCAATCATGTAAATGATAACTCTGCACAGAATGTAACAAAAGGTCACCTCAGTATATTAGGGTTTTGTACCCAATTCTCGTAACCAAAACAAAATAAATCCTTTAGGGCTTTCTTGCCCAATATATAACAATAATGAATCAGTCAGAGTCCATGCCCAATATGAAAATCTATAGAAAGAAATGAATCATGTGCACTAGGGCTTATTACCAATAATCAAAACAAATCATATGTGTTGGGGCTTTAAGCCCAATATATAATATCATAAATAGTTAATCAAAATTTGGGATATTACAACCCTCCCTGCTTAGAACAACACTGTCCTGGTGTTCTAGGGACTAGAAATAAAGTCATGAAATAAGGTGGGGTATGCCTCTTTCATGGTTGCCTCATTTTCCCAAGTAGCCTCCTCTGGTCCGAAGTGCCTCCATTGCACTTTCAACTGGGTGATCGTCCTTCTTCTAAGTTACACCTCTCTCTTGTCCAGGATGTGGAGCGGTTCTAGCATGAACACCCCTTCAAGCTCCACTTGTAACAAGGACCAATCAATCACATGTTTAGTATCATATACATATTTCTTTAATAAGGATGCATGAAAAACATTATGAACTTTTATATGAGCTGGTAAAGCTAACTCTTATGCTACTGGGCCCTTTTTGGCCAGTATCTCAAAAGGTCAACAACACCCAGGGGCTAGTTTTCCACATCGTCCTAAGCTCAAAGAGCTTCGTTTTGCCTTTACTTTTAGGAAGACATTTTCACCGACCTGGTAGTCTTTGTCTTTTATTATCTTATCCTCATAACTCTTTTGGTGGTCTTGTGGCCCCTTCATGTTTTGTTGAACTTTGGAGACCAGCTGCTCCAAGTCTTTTAGTAAATCGGAGCCTAGCATAAGTCTAACTACTAGACTATCCCAAGTCACAGGTATTCGACACTTCCTGATGTAGATTACCTTGAAAGGGATCATCTTGGCAGAGGTTTGGTATCCGTTGTTGTAGGCAAACTCTGCGAGGTGCAAATAATCTTCCCACTTTGTGCGGTTGTTCATGACATACATCCTTAGCATATCCTCAAGGATTTGGTTTACTCGTTCCATTTGTCTATTAGTTTGGGGATGGTATGCAGTACTAAATTGCAGTTGTGTCTCAAAACCGGAGAACAATTCCCTCCAGAAGTTGCTAGTGAACTTCGTGTCTCGATCATAAATGATTGCCTTGGGTATCCCATGCAATCAAAAGATCGCCTTCAGGAAGATCTCCGCAATGTGAATGGCTTTGTAGGAAGACTTT
The DNA here is from genome assembly GCA_027924585.1 of Larix kaempferi. Taxonomy (NCBI): domain Eukaryota; kingdom Viridiplantae; phylum Streptophyta; class Pinopsida; order Pinales; family Pinaceae; genus Larix; species Larix kaempferi. Next base: position 11,552,221 of record BSBM01000109.1, read on the forward strand.
ACTAGTTAAAATGTGTTGCCTTGGATAATTTGTCTACTGCTACAAAGATGCAGTCACTACTTCTTACTTTTGGGTAAACCCATGATGAAGTCCATGCGGATGACCTTCCACTTCCACTCTGGAATGGGTGAAGGTTGAAGTAAACTGGAGGGGTGTTGGTGTTCCTCCTTGACTAGTTGGCACTCCTGACATTTGGCGATGAACAAAGCAATGTTGGCTTTCAACTTAAGCCGAAAGAAATGTTTCTTTACCTCCGATATCATCTTTTGATACCCGGGGTGCCCTGAATAGGGTTTCTGGTGGAACTCAGTGAGGATGTTAGGTCTGATGTTTCCACTTTCTAGAACATAAAGTCTCTCTTTTGACCATGGCAGTCCCGACTCGTCTATCTTATACTCCTTCTGTTGTTGGAATAACCTATCTTCTTGGATCTTTTTAAGGATCTCGACATAGAATCGGTCACTTTGACATGCCGTTCGAATCCGGTGGTGTAAATATGAGTTGGTTTGACTCATGGCCACCTCATATAACATATGTGCCCGTCGACTTAACACATCGACAATCTTGTTCTCTTTTCCCTTTATGTGTTTTAGCTCGAAGTGGTACTCACTAAGGAAGGCTAGCCACCTGGCCTGTCTGGCGTTTAGGTCCGATCAGTCAAATAAGTACGTTAGACTCATGTTGTATGTCATTAATAGGAACTTATTTCCCATAAGATAGTGCCTCCACATGTTTAAGGCATGGATAATGGTGGCTAGTTCAAGATCATGTGTGGGGTAGTTTTGTTCATGTTCCTTTAACTTCCTTTGCATCAGAACTCCACCGAGCTGTTCTTTGCTTGTATCTGTGCAAACTAGGAAGTCCCCATCGGGATCAGCAATCCGTATGATGGGTGAACTAGTCAAAAGTTGCTTTAACTTTTGGAATCTTTCCTTGCATTTTTCTGTGCAAAGAAATTTGGTTGTTTTCTTCTGCAAGGTTTTCATAGGACAAGCAATTCGAGAGAAGTTCTCAATGAACTTTTGGTAGTACCCGACTAATAGTAAGAATGATCTTATGTCGGTTACGCATGTGGGGGTAAGCCATTCTTCTATGGATTTAATCTTCTCAAGGTCAACTGCTATCCCCTTCTCTGAGATTGTGTGCCCTAGGTACCATATCTAGGGTTTGTAGAAATCACACATGCTAAACTTAGCATAAAGTTGATGTTCTCGCAGTATTCGTAATACTATCCAGAGATGTTCTTCGTGTTCTTCCTCATTCTTGGAGTAGATCATAATGTCGTCGATGAAGACTAGAACAAACTTGTCTAGGTATTTACTAAAGATGTTGTTCATCATGCACATAAAGTTGGCAGGTGTGTTAGTCAGTCCGAAAGGTGTGACCACAAACTCGTAATGGTTGTATTGGGTTCGGAATGCGGTCTTACTGATATCTTCATCACAGATTCTCACCTAGTGATATCCAAACCATAGGTCGATATTTGAGAGGATCATCGCTCCTCTGAATTGATCAAACAAGTCATCAATTTTAGGGAGTGGGTAACGGTTCTTGATGGTCAATTTTTTGAGTTGGCTATAATCGATGCACATCTGCATCGTACCATCCTTCTTCTTGACAAAGAGTATTCGTACTCCCCAGGGAGACACACTAGGTCGGATATAACCTTTCTCGATCAACTCTTGTAGCTGAAGTTTGAGTTCCACCAATTCGGCTGGACTCATGTGGTAAGGGGATTTTGAAACTGGTATGGAACCGGGTGTTAACTCTATTGAGAAATCTAGGTCTCGTTTGGGCGGTAGCCCAGGTATTTCCTAGGGAAATACATCCTTGAATTCTACAAAGACAGGGAAGTCTTCGATCTTCTGTTCCCTATTAGCTTCTACATTTAAAATGTTGACTACAAAGAGTTTAAAACCCTTCCTTATGCATTTCTTTGCTTGTAAGGCAGATATCTGTCTTATGGAAACTTTCTTAGGGATACCTTGAATGGTCTTCTGATTCCCTTGATTATCCGTGCATAGTATTGACTTGTTCAAGTAGTCAAGTTGGGAATGATGTTCTTCTAACCAATCCATTCCTATAAGTACATCGTAGGATCCTAGTGGTAGGATGTTTAAATCCACCCTAGTTGGGAAACCGTTTAGATCTATCTCACAGGTTTTAACTAGTTCTGAGACTTTTTGTTTGGTATCAGTGGCTAGTTGTACCAACCATTGTTTCTCATGGCTCACTCGGTTTTACTTATATGTATCAACAATATTAGGGGAGATGTAACTCCGGCATGCACCGAGATCTATTGAAACTGATGTCTTTTTTTGGGATCTTACCCTCAATTTCAACCATAGTGGCCTAGTGGTCATTTTGCCAGCCATCCAATGCGGCATAAATCCTTGGTGCTATTTCCATGTCCCCTACTGTAGGGTCTGCTTGGACATTGTGTAATACTCTAGCCGTCTTGTTGGGGAAATCCATGAAGTAGTGCGGCCCTTGGCATTTCCAACAAGTAATGGTCGGTGGGGCAGCTTTTGCCCTTTTGTTGAAAGCTGGTCCGTTGGAATGCGGTAGGGGTGCATTTGGTCATGTATGAGGTTGGTTGAACCTTTGTTGGGAGGGAAACTATTGTTTTGTTTTCGGTAAGGTGGTGGCCTAAAACCTGGTCTTCAGTTGTCTGAAAAGGTTCTGAACCTTTCCCTGTTTCTGTTTATGTTATAATTCCTTGGGTGCCCATGTTCATAACAGAGTCTTGCTTTGTGTAAAGTCACGTCTAAGGTTTTCGGCATGTCCAATTGAATCTTTTCTCTAAAATTTGGTGGTAGACATCCCAAGAATTGTTGGATCTTGACTTTTTCATCTTTGATGTATGGAACATAATGCAGTAGATATAAAAATTTGTTTATGAAAGCCTCCATGGTTAGGGAGCCCATTTTCAATTCATGGAATTCTTTGATCTTATTGTCAAAGAATCTTTCAGACATGTATTTGACCTGAAATATTCTACTGAAAGCATCCCATTTTATGTCACTGATTTCTTTCCCTCTAGTGTGTTTCAAATCTCTCCACCATCTGGCTGCTTTACCATTTAGATTGTAAATGGCCAGTCGGGCTTTCATTTAACTAGAATAGTTGTGGACTTTGAAATACTTGGTCATTCCTAATAGCCACTCTTCAGGCTTTTCCCCGGTATTTATCTCATCGTCGTATGTTTGGGATTTTATCTTTCTAAACTCTCCGTGTAAACTGTCGTCACTTTTCCTTCTTTTATTGCAAGGAGGTGGTGATCCGTTATTGTTGGAAGAGCTCTTACAGTCCTGTTCCAGTGACTTTGGTCTGTGTTCTCCATGTTCCTCTTCTTTAGGACTGGTAGGTTTCTTTGTGTGATAGTTTATCACTTTAAATGTATTGGCTGAGCATGTGGGTGGTCCGTGGGGTTTTTCCCCTGTTAAACTCTGAAGAAAAGCCTCATTTATAGCTTGTTGTTCTTGTCTTTCCTATATATTGCCATCTCTCAAGATTTGGAATTCTTCCTGTAAATTCTGCATTGATTTCATCAAGTCTGAGTTTAACTCCACCACGATCTCTTGCTCTCATGGTAGTGAGTTTAAATTCCCTTGTATGCTATTGTCTTTCTCTGTATTCATACTTAGACTGTGTTTGCACCGGCAATGTATATAAATGTCTAGAGTAGAAATCTGTTAGTTCATCAACATATATCAAATAAAATTATAAATGTATATTTTTGTTTACGGGTATTTGCAGCAGATTGTCCTTCTTGTAATGAGCCCAATAGGTTACATAGTGTTGTAGATGGGCTTTGATACCACTTGTAATGTCCCTAAATTAGTGAAAATTAAAAAAATTTCAGATTACTAAAAACACTACCCAAAATCAGATAATGTAATGTAAATTAACTTCAGTACTGGGAAGTTGAGTTTGGTAACTCTATGTGATGCTATGGAGGCCAGGTTCTAAGATAGTTAGTTTCAAAAGTCGTATAATATGTGGAAGCAATGATAAGTGATAAGCATAATTCTGTTTGGTAGACTTAATGTCTTTTTCTTTAAGTGCCTTGTCTCTAAAGTCCTAAATGCATGTTTGTTTTTGTTATAAATTTTAAACTTTTTAACATCATTAATCCAGGCCTGATGGACTTAGTGAGGGAAGGGTGAGTCCTTCTAGGGTCTTGATGTTGCTATTCAAACTGCCGGTGGAACTACTGAGAGGTAAGGGGTGAGTATTGGGGGTTTCTGACTTACTTAGCAAACTTTGCTAATGCACTCATTTGTAATGTGTCTTGCAGGTATCGACACCATGGCCTTTACCTAAATTGAAAATCCTAAGCTATATCTAAAGCTATGCAAGATGGACTAAGGACTTTAGCAAATGTAATAAGTCTTTGGCATAGTGAATGGATTGATTACTTTCACGGTTTGAACTATAGTGTAAGGGTAGTTTATTGAGATATTAAAGAAAGTTGTTGGAGTATTAAATGTTGACATTTGAAATTCAAGTGGCCATGGGGCCAGCTGGGCACAAGGATTTTTCCCTACTCTTCACTTTCACGTTTGGTCATTTTCATGGTTTCCTGGCCAACTATGGCTCCTAGATGCATTAGTTTTTGGGAGGGCTCTGAACTGAGCTACGATCATGGTCAGTGCCCTTGTTGTCTTCGATGTGAGGTAAGGGAGAACCATGGCATTTCACCAACATGTAACTTCTATCCCGTAGCTTAAGGTTTTACTCATCTAAATTGTAAGTCTTTCGTTTCTCATCAGAGGTTGACTCATGGTTTTGTTTATGTGATTTCGCTGGTAGGTGGTGGGTGATGTTGCTTACAGCGTTGGGAACTAGCAGGTGACTAAAACTTTGTCTTTGGCATAAAACAATGGTAAGTCCAAGTTTCTCCAACCTCCACTCCTTCCTGTCACAGCTATGGGGGAGAGTACTATTTTTGTTTTGAAAGTGGAACTTCGTGATGCCCCTTGGCTCACTGTAATTTGTTTGAAGTTCCTATGGGGTCTCCTTTTGGATGGACCAGTATCTAGAAAGTGGGTGATGCATTTCTTCTGTTCATGGTGGGGGTAACCCTGGAGGGTCTTCACTTTTGATGCAGTAGTTTGACTATTTTGGCTCTTCGAAATCTTTTAAACTTTTAAATAGGAACAATACCTATGTTGTGTAAATGGGTTTTGGAAAGGATACTGGGTATGGTTCTTTCAACTATGTTTTCATAATGAACGCCTATGGGTTCTCTGTTGGGGTGTATGATCTCTTTTGGGGAAGATTATCGTGCTACTGATAGGTAGATAGATCTTTACAATATTCTTGAAATCGTAATGTATGCAGACTTATGCGTTTTTATTTTGGTCGGAAGAGACTATTTTTAATGGTAATGTATGTCTAATTCATTGATAATATAGTTTTGATGTGAAATTGTTGGCCTATAGGTAAAATGTGGTCTGGAATTCGGATTTACTCTTCCTATGGATTTCGTGGAAGTTTCCTCTGTAATGGATGAGGGTTTTAATTTAAGTTTTCATTTATGAAAATGTTTGAATGTTGCATTGTAGTGTATGGTTTCGCCTGGGGTAGAAAGAATGATTGCAAATATCAAACTAGGGAAGGCAACTCGTAATTTATGGTTTTCTTGATTTCTGGAAAGTATGAACGCTGTGTTTTAATTTCACTTTTGTTGATAAAGAATCTGAAGGCCATAGCTATGTTTAAATGCTATATTTCGATACTATATGATGCATTGGTATGATCTCGGATTTTTTAAAGTAATGTCATTAATTTAGAATGCCTCTATCTGTGTCTACGATTTTATGTTTAAAATTATGGTAGAGGGATTTGATACTTGAACCCGCGTTCTACCAAAACGTTAAAAGTGTTGGGTTCCAAGAAAAGAATCTGTATGATTGCTATCCTGTGGTTTAGTTTGTCCAATCGATTTTGTATAAGTTTGTTTTTCCAAGAAATAAAGAATTAAACCCTAGTTAAAATTATACAAGTGCAAAAATAAAAGGGAGGTATAGTAAATAGGATTTTAGAATAAAATTTGATTTCAAATACATAAGGTTTCAAGAATTCAGTCAACAATTGAAATATCAGTTCAATTTCTAAAGCTTCTGCTGACATGGGTGTCTAGCACAGGCTAGCTCAGCTAGCCCTACTAGACCATGGGAAGGTTTAGTTCAAACTCCTAATCTTAACAACAAAAATATTTCTTAAAGAAATCTTTGATCCTAAATTGAAACCCGGAGAGCCCATGCCCATTGGCCCTTCCTCGATGAAAGAGATAAAATTATAAAGTTTAGAAAAACAGTTGCTGCATAATAAATCCTACTTTAAGTTCCTAATTCTATTTGAGTTAAATGGAAAATTTGTAGTTCATACCTGGTTACTTTGAAGCTTGATCCTCCTTTACAGAACCTGCACTCTCAAACAATAATTAATGGAGAAAACTTATGGACTTAGCTGACCTGTAGGATGACCTTTAACTGAATAACTTTGGGACTACTATTCAGAAGTGCTATTCAGAGTTTTCTCGGCTCAGCACTTTTAAGATCAAGTAACCCCGAGTGCTATTCATAGCTTTAACTCAACACTCTTCACATGCGCGTTACACTAGTGCAATTCCACAGCATCTTGGTCAACACTAGTACTAGAATGTGGTTGTGAAGCACATCTAGAATGTATAATGGCCTTGGATCCGGTATTCTTTTATCAAGCTTGGAGTGCTGTAGGTCTCCTGCCCAACACTCAGTGTACATCAGAGCTAACGCCCAGTACATAATAAACTCCTCTAGGTACATCAGGGCTTATCCCCAGTACGTAGGTTATTCATGTGTTCCTAATTCCACGCTCAACACACCATGTAATTCAATCATGTAAATCATAACTCTGCATAGTATGTAACAAAAGGTCACCTCAGTATATTATGGTTTTGTACCCAATTCCCATAACCAAAACATAATCAATCCATTAGGGATTTCTTGGCCAATATATAACAATAATGCATCAGTTAGGGTCTACGCCCAATATGCAATTCTATAAAAATAAATTAATCATGTGCACTAAGGCTTATGCCCAACAATAAAAATAAATCATATGTGTTGGGGCTTTAAGCCCAATATATAATATCAGAAATAGTTAGTCAAAATTATAGATATTACATCCCTACCCACTTAGAACAACACCATCCCGGTGTTCTAGGGACTATATATAAAGTCATGAAATAAGGTGGGGTATGCCTCTTTCATGGTTGCCTCATTTTCCCTAGTAGCCTCCTTCGGTCCGAAGTGCCTCCATTGCACTTTCAACTGGGTGATGGTCCTTCTTCTATGTTGCACCTCTCTCTTGTCCAAGATGTGGAGCGGCTCCGGCATGAACTCCCCTTTGGGCTCCACCTGTAACAAGGACCAATCAATCACATGTTTAGTATTGTATACATATTTTTTTAATAAGGGTGCAAGAAAAACATTATGAACTTTGACATGAGCTAGTAAAGCTAACTCATATGCTACTGGGCCCTTCTTGGCCAGTATCTCAAAAGGTCCACAAAACCTAGTGTCTAGTTTCCAGCATCATCCTAAGCTCAAAGAGATTCATTTTTCCTTTACTTTTAGGAAGACATTTTTCGCCGACCTGGTAGTCTTTGTCTTTTCTTTTCTTATCTGCATAACTCTTTTGGCGATCTTGTGCCTCCTTCAAGTTTTGTTGTACCTTGGAGACTAGTTGCTCCAAGCCTTTTAGTAAATCGGGGCTGAGCATAAGTCTATCTACTGGACTATCCCAAGTCACAGGTGTCTGACACTTCCTGCCATATATTACCTCGAAAGGGCTCATCTTGGAAAAGGTTTGGTATCTGTTGTTGTAGGAAAACTATGCAAGGTGCAAATAATATTCCCACTTTGTGGGGTTGTTCATGACATACATCCCTAGCATATCCTCAAGGATTTGGTTTACTCGTTCCTTTTGTCTGTTGGTTTGGGGATGGTACGTGGTATTTAATTGTAGTTGTGTCTCCAAACCAGAGAACAATTCCCTCCAGAAGTTCCTAGTGAACTTCGTGTCTCGATCAGAAATGATTTCCTTGGGTATCCCATGCAATCGAAAGATCTCCTTTAGGAAGATCCCCACCCTGTGAATGGATTTCTAGGTAGACTTTACTAGTATAAAATGTGCTACCTTGCATAACTTGTCTACCACTACAAAGATGGAGTCATTTTGCCTCTTACTTTTGGGTAAACCCATGATGAAGTCCATGCTAATGACCTCCCACTTCCACTCTGGAATGGGTAAAGGTTGTAGTAAACCGGAGGGTTGTTGGTGTTCCACTTTGACTAGTTGCCACTCCTGACATTTGGCGATGAAAAAAGCAATGTCGGCTTTCAACTTAGGCCAAAAGAAATGTTTCTTTACGACCAATATCATCTTTTGATACCCGAGGTGCCCTGAATAGGGTTTCTGGTGGAACTCAGTGAGGATGTTAGGTCTGATGTTTTTGCTTTCTGGAACATAAAGTCTCTCTTTTGACCATAGCAGTCCCGACTCGTCTATCTTATACTACTTCTCTTGTTGGAATAACCTATCCTCTTGGATCTTTTTAAGGGTCTCAACATATAATTGGTCACTTTGACATGCCGTTTGAATCCAGTGGTGTAAGTCTGAGTCAGTTTGACTCATGACAACCTCATATAACATATGGGCCCGTCGACTTAACGCATCAGCGATCTTGTTCTCTTTTCCCTTTATGTGTTTTAGCTCGAAGTGGTACTCACTAAGGAAGGCTAGCCACCTGGCCTGTTTGGCGTTTAGGTCCGGTTGGTCAACTAAGTACTTTAGACTCATGTTGTATGTCTTTAATAGGATCTTCTTTCCCATAAGATAGTGCCTCCACATATTTAAGGCGTGGATAATGGTAGCTAGTTCAAGATCGTGTTTGGGGTAGTTATGTTTGTGTTCCTTGAACTTCTTTTACTTGTAAAAATCAGCGAAGTCATTTTGCATAAGAAATCCACCAAGCCCTTCCTTGCTTGCATCTGTGCAAACCACAAAGTCCCCATTGGGATCAGCAATCCGTAGGATGGGTGCACTAGTCAAAAGTTGTTTTAACTTTGGAAACTCTCCTCGCATTTCTCTGTCCAAAGAAATTTGGTTGTTTTCTTCTGCAAGGTTGTCATAGGACAAGCAATTCGAGAGAAGTTCTCAATGAACTTTCGGTAGTACCCGTCTAACCGTAAGAATGATCCTATGTCGGTTATGCATGTGGGGTAGGCCATTCTTCTATGGCTTTAATCTTCTCGGGGTCAACTACTATCCCCTTCTCCGAGATGATGTGCCCTAGGTACTATATCTAGGGTTTGTAGAAATCACACTTGCTAAACTTAGCGTACAGTTGATGTTATCGTAGTATTTGTAATACTATCCGGATATGTTCTTCGTGTTCTTCTTCATTCTTGGAGTAGATCAAAATGTCGTTGATGAAGACTAGAATGAACTTGCCTAGGTATTTACTAAAGATGTTGTTGATCATGCACATAAAGTTGGCAGGTGCGTTAGTCAGTCCGAAAGGCATGGCCACAAACTCTTAATGGTCGTATCGAGTTTGGAATGCAGTCTTACTAATGTCTTCATCACATATTCTCACCTGGTAATATCCAAACCATAGGTCGATCTTTGAGAAGATATTTACTTCTCCGACTTGATCAAACAAGTCATCAATTCTAGGGAGTGAGGAACAGTTCTTCATGGACAATTTGTTGAGTTGGCGGTAATCGATGCACATTCACATTGTACCGTCCTTCTTCTTGACAAAGAGCATTGGTGCTCCCCAGGGAGACACACTAGGTTGCATATAACCTTTCTCGATCAAATATTGTAGTTGACGTTTGAGTTCCACCAATTCAGGTGGACTCATTTGGTAAGGGGATTTGGAAACTGGTACAGAACCGGGTGTTAAATCTATGGAGAAATCTAGGTCTCATTTGGGCGGTAGCCAGGTATTTCCTAGGGAAATACATCCTTGAATTCTACAAGGACTGGGAAGTCTTTGATCTTCTATTCCCTATCAGTTTCTACGGTTTGAATGTTGACTGGAAAGAGTTTACAACCCTTCGTTACACATTTCCTTGCTTGTAAAGAAGATATATGTCTTACTAAAACTTTCCTATGGATACCTCGAATGGTCTTCTGATTCTCTTGATTATCCGTGCATAGTATTGACTTGTTCAAGCAATCAAGTAGGGCATGATGTTCTTCTAAGCAATCCATGCCTATAAGTACATCGTAGGATCCTAGTTGTAGGATGTTTAAATCCACCCTAGTTGGGAAAACGTTCAGAACTATCTCACAGGTTTGAACTAGTTCGGAGACTTTTCATTTGGTACCAGTGGCTAGTTGTACCAACCTTGGTTTCTCATGGCTCACTTAGTTTAACTTACAAGTATCAACAATCTTAGGGGAGATGTAACTCCGGCATGCACCGGGATCTATTAAAAATGATATGGCTTTGTTTGAGATCTTACCCTCAATTTCAACCATAGTCGCCTGGTGGTCAGCTTGCAGGCCATCCAATGTGGCATAAATCCTTGGTGTTCTTGCCATGTCCCCTACTGTAGGGTCTGCTTGGACATTGTGTAATACTCCGTCTGTCTTGTTGGGGCAATCCCTGAAGTAGTGGGGCCCTTGTCATTTCCAGCAAGTAACGGTTTGTCGGGAAGCTTTTTTCCCTTTGTTTAAAGATGGTTTGTTGGCATGCGGTCATGATCCATTTGGTCATGTATGAGGTTAGTTGAAACCTCTGTTGGGAGTGAAACTATTGTTTTGTTTCCAATAAGGTGGTGGCGTAAAACCTAGTCTTCGGTTGTCTGAAAAGGTTCTGAACCTTTCCCTGTTTCTGTTTATGTTATCATTCCCTGGCAGGCCATGTTCATAACAGTGTCTTTCTTTGTGTAAACTCACGTCTAAGGTTTTGGGCATGTCAAATTCAATATTTTCTGTAAAATTTGGTGGTAGACATCCTAGGAATTGTTGGATCTTGACTTTTTCATCTTTGATGTATGAAACATAATGCAATAGATCTAAAAATAGGTTAATGAAAGCCTCCATGGTTAGGGAGCCCATTTTCAATTCATGAAATTCTTTGATCTTCTTGTCAAAGAATCTTTCAAACATGTATTTGTCCTGAAATATTATGCTTAAAGCATTCCATTTTATGTCCCTCATTTCTTTCCCTTTGGTGTGTTTCAAATCTCTCCACCTTTTGGCTGCTTTACCATTTAGATTGTAAATGGCCAATCCACTAGAATAGTTGTGGAATTTGAAATACTTGTTCATTCCTAACAACGAGTTTTCAGCCTTTTCCCCGGTATATATCTCACCGTTGTATGTTGGGGCTTTTATCTTTCTGAACTGTCCCTGTAAAATGTCATCAGTTTTCCTTCTTTTCTTGCAAGGAGGTGGTGATCCATCATCATTGGAAGAGCTCTGACAGTCCTCTTACATTGACTCCGGTATGTGTTCTCCCTATTCCTCTTCTTTAGGATTGGTAGGTTTCTTTGTGTGACAGTTTCTCACTTTATATGTATTGGTTGAGGATGTGCGCTATCCGTGGGGTTTTGCCCCTGTTAAAATCTGAAGCAGAGCATCATTTATAACTTGTTTTTCTCATCTTTCCTATATGTTGTCATCTCTGAAGGTTTGGAACTGTAATATCCCTAAAAATGGTAAAAAATTAAAATTTTCTGCTAATATAATAAAAGCTATTTTAAGGATGATGATTCATAAATTAACTTCAGCACTGATAAAAATAAGATATACACCAGTACTTGTTTGCGGCATTTAAAAAGTTTAGGTTTTCCTAAATAACATAATCTCACTAGTTGTAAATCTCTTGGTTTTGCGGAAGCGATGTGTAGTGTAGGTAAAGAAATTCTATCGCAATTGTACCAATGCTAGAGTATTAATATAAAACTAAAGAAAACTTCCTTCATACTGTTTCAAGAAATCATGTGCATGAGTATAAAATTCTACTTGGTAACTTCAGGTGAGATGGGCCCTTATTGATGAAAGTGGAGGCCCATGATGGAGACTAAGGTTTACAAAGAGAAAAGGTGCCCTCGGAAAAGCTACCGAGAGGTAAGGGTATTCATGGAAGTTATGGACTTACTTAGCATTTCACTAATGTATTCTTTCATGTTTGTATGTAGGTACTATCATGAGAAAAAGAAAAGTAACTCTCCCTTATTAAATCCTACCATGATGTGTGAGCATGCTATATGATGAAAGTGTGAAAGACCAAAGTGAAAAGGCTATAGTGTAAATGGCTTTTGGTGTAAATACAATGGTGTAAATAGTTTGGGAAATCATCCACTAATTCGTTGATATCTATACGACCTTATACTATAGTGCTTGGGTGATAAATCAAACTGCATTAAATGCAAAGTTGGTGAGTATTAACTACTCCACATGATACCAACGTGTTGTGGAACCAGCTGGCATAGAGGGTTTCGAAGTTTGAGGTTTACACTTGTAAATGTTACCCTGCATTTTCATTTAGCTTTGTTGAGTCCTGCATTGGGTTTTGGGAGAGGGTTTTGTGCCCTGACCTAAGCTACGCTCATGTTCCATGCACCTGGTAGCCACTAAGACGATGGAGAATGGCAATACGATACCAATCTCAGGTAATGTTTCCCTTCTAATCGTCATTCCTTTCCTTCTACTTATGTGTTTAGTCGTTGGTTGTTTAAGCATCTCAGGGTTTAACCGGAGAGTGTTATGGTGATGACAGGTGATGGGTGGTGAGACCTTCTGCATGGTTTGCTGTAGGTAGTCAGGACCTTCGATGACATGGGAACTGGAAGGGTAAGTCCAGATTTCTCCAATGTTACCCTTTCCTCTCGCCTCTATGGAGTGGTACTGTTTGTAGTCGTTATAAGGAACTTCGTGGATCCTCTTTTTGGGTTCACTGTAACTTCTTAGAGTTTTGGAATGTCACCGTTTGGCTGGACCATTTGTTAAAATGTATTAAGTTGTAAGGTCTGTGGTTGACACAAGAGGGTTTCGTTTCGAAAGTATCTTGGAACCATAAGCTCTCTCGGGATTTGGAGAATGGGAGAAAAATACATACCTTTATATATATGAATTTGTAGTTTTGGAATGGTATAAGTAATGACCTGCATTTTTTCTTCTATTTGAAACAATGTCTGAATGAAGAATAGGGATAGTGTTGGCCTTTGTGTTTTCTATTAGACTTTGAACCTATAATAATGAAAGGTGAAGATAATTAGTCGCTGTGTTTTCTTTATGGGAATTATATGGCTAAAGAGTATAGATCCTCCATGTGGCTATCGTGGCTCTGCCTATTGAATGGGATAGCTAATCTTAGTTTTAAAAGATTCTAATAAAAATGATGTGTTGGTAAGAGAAGCGTAACCCTTGTCTCGTTTACTTACATCCCTGTGGGGTTTCACGTTGGTTCTTCTTGCTGCGTTGTCTAGTAGTTGCTTTAAATAAAAGAGAAGGCTTGATGAAAGTAATAGAGGGATTCGATCCCTTGCCTTGCATTTACATTTAATGAATGGCTGTATGGAGTTGCTAAATGATAAGAAAATTTTTTGTTGGATGTGGATTTTTGGTTCTGTGTGTTACTACTATGTTGTTGGATAAATGTAAGATAGTAGGGTCTTCCTGAAAATGTTAATGAGATTTGATCTCTTGACCTGTATTTTGATGGGCTAAAAGTAATGTAGTTTAATGATATGAAATGCATTGTTTGGTTGTGGGATTCACTCCATGAAATAGTAGCCAAGCTCGTGACGATTTTGGGATCAGAAAAATATTATAACGTAAGATGTAATAAGCTATGTCTGAGTCTACGATTTGAAATCGAAATCCTTGAAATTCCTATTGCATTTCCATTGTAGTGGATTGTCTGTTGGCTGGAAAATGTAGCTAAGGGTTTGAGGAAATTCGTTGATATTTGAAAAGATGGTAATACTGTGTAAAGCGTTCTTACTAATGTGTAATGTATTCGATAAGATCTAGGAAGAAAGTTATGGAAATATAATTTCTGTTTTAAAAGGAAAGATCTCTAACATGATTGTGTTTATCTTCCTAGATTTTTATAAGGATAACAGAACTAAAGAAACATGTAATTATAAGTCTAAAAGAAATATGATTTCATAACATTGATCAGGAGAAAAGAACTCTGATGTATATATTTATATAGAAAGGACTTCTAGGCTTTCGAGTTGCATGGATGTCTAGCATAGGCTAGCTTGGATAGACCTGCTAGACATTCTGCTAGTTTCTAAAACACAATCTCTGAATTTAATAAGGTCTGATTTTGCTCCTATGAGAAATCTATATTTAACACAATTCAAGATAAAAACAAAATAGTGCTAAGATAACAAACTTCTATTATAACTTGAAATGGGAGATTAATAATCCATACCTAGTTGCCTTGTGACTTGTTCCTCTCCTGCAGTAGCCTGCACACTCAAACAATAATTAGTGTAGAAACTTATGAGCTTAGCTGACATGTTAGAATGATTCCTGAGATGGATAACTTTGGGACTACCATGTTCCTACCAACCATGATCCTACAACCGTTCCTGGTTCTATCTGGATCCCGCCGAGCTGGTTCGAACATGCAATAAGAGATAGAGGCCCTAGGTTTACTGTTGGTTCAGATCTGGAAATTTATGTGGACTGCTTCAGTTCTTGGAGTAGAAAAATTCTCTTTGATTACCATAAGTGAATGATAATGAAAAAGATGATGATCCCCCATTCTTGCGATCTGCCCTCTTTATGTAGGGGAGTCTTGAATTATGACTATTTGAATAATTACTTAATTTCTTTAAAATAAATAATTAATATTCATAAAAGATATTAGTACTAAATATCTATTCCTTGTTGAACTGGACTCTTCATTTGTTTTTAATATAAGTGATTTTAGCTTAACCTTTTCATAAAATTAATAATAATAATAATGATTATATTTCAATCTAAATATTAATACATTATTAATAATATTTAAATAATGTGGTAGCCCACTATGCATAAACTACATGCAATAAGTGTATTTTATAAATAAATAAATAATAACATCATTATTATTAAAGCTCTTAATAATAGTATTTAGCCTTGAGACCTTCATGCATTTTATTCATATACGACTCTTCCTAGTCAACCCATACTTTAAGTTAGGGAAATTATCTTTTATTTAATTATGTATCTTCTCATGATACTTCTTTTAACTTTTAAGGACAAGGTCCAATTCCTTGGATGGTCTTTTTTGGTAAGCTTGGATAGGCACCTCTAGTCTCTCTCTTGGATGTTGGATTCTCTCATTTAAAATGGTAGTTCCCGCAGTGCTTGATGATAGATAGAAGAGGATTCATTTAACCAATTTGAATAATTGTGATGAAAAATAGAAGTGTTATTCAGAGTCTTCTCGACTCAACACTTGAAAGCTAGTAACCCTGAATGCTCTTCAGATATTTCAACTCAACACTCTCACATGGGCGTTACACTAGTGCAATTCCAGAGCCTCCTGCTCAACACTAGTTCTAGAATGTGGTTGTGAGGCATGTCTAGAATATTTAAGTGGCCTCGGATCCAATATTCTTTTATCAAGCTTGGAGTGCTCTAGGGATTATGCCCAACACTCAATGTACATCAGGGCTTACTCCCAGTACATAAACATTCCTCTAGGTACATCGGGGCCTATGCCTAGTACGTAGGTCATCTGTGTGTTTCTGAGTCCATGCTCAACACACCACATAAGTCAATAAGGTAAAATCATAGCTCTACATAGCAAGTAACAAAATATCATCTCACTATATTAGGGTTTGTACCCTCATCAATGCTAAAGAGAATAATAAAAACATTAGGGAATTCTCGCCCAGTATACACTCAAATAAGGAAGTCAGTCAGGGTCCATGCCCAGTATGTCAATATATAAAAGAATAAATCATGGGTGCTAGGGCTCATGCCCAATACTCAAAATAAAACATATGTGCTGGGGTTGTGGCTCAATATAACAACAGAAATAGTTAGTCCAAAATTCGAGATATTACATCCCTCCCGGCTTAGAAACAACACCATCTTGGTGTTTCTAGGGACTAGGAATGAGGTCATGAAACAAGGCGGGGTATGCCTCTTTCATGGTGGTCTCATTCTCCCAAGAAGCCTCATCTGGTCCGATGTGCCTCCATTGCACTTTCAACTGGGTAATGGTCCTTCTCCTAAGTTGCACCTCTCTCTTGTCCAGAATGTGTAGTGGTTTTGGCCTGAACTCCCTTTCAGGCTCCACCTGTAATAAAGACCAATCAATAACATGTTTAGTATCGTATACATATTTCTTTAATAATGAAGCATGAAAAACATTATGAACTTTTACATGAGCTGGTAAGGCTAACTCATACGCCACTAGGCCCTTCTTGGCTAGTATCTCAAAGGGTCCACAAAACTTGAGGGCTAGTTTCCTGAATCAACCTAAGTGCAAAGAGCTTAATTTTGCCTTTACTTTTAGGAAAACATGCTCGCCGACTTGGTAGTCTTTGTTTTTTCTTTTCTTGTCTGCATAACTCTTTTGGCGGTCATGTGCTTCTTTTAGGTTTAGTTGTACCTTGGAGACTGGTTGTTCCAAGTCTTTTAGTAGGTCGGGTCCTAACATAAGTTTGTCTACTGGACTGTCCCAAGTCACGGTTGTTCGACATTTCCTGCCGTAGAGTACCTCGAAAGGGCTCTTTTTGGCCGAGGTTTGGTAACCGTTGTTGTATGCAAAACCTATGAGGTGCAAATAATATTCCCACTTAGTGGGGTTGTTCATGACGTACATTCTCATCATGTCCTCAAGAATTTGGTTTACTCGTTCCATTTGTCCATCGATTTGGGGATGGCACGTAGTACTGAATTGTAACTGTGTCTCCAAACCGGAGAACAATGCTCTCCAGAAGTTGCTAGTGAACTTCATGTCTCGATCGAAAATGATTGCCTTGGGTATTCCATGCAATCGAAAGATCTCCTTCAAGAAGATGTTCGCGATGTGGACTCCTTTGTAAGTAGGCTTTACCGCTATGAAATGGGTTGCTTTAGATAGCTTGTCTACCACTACAAAGATGGAATCATTTTGCCTCTTACTCTTGGGTAAGGCCGTAATGAATTCCATACTTATTACCTTCCATTTCCATTCTCAAATGGGTAGAGGTTGTAGTAAACTGGAGGGGTGTTGGTGTTTTGCTATGACTAGTTGGCACTCCTGACATTTCGCGATGAACATGGCGATGGCAGTCTTCATTTTAGGCCAAAAGTAATGTTTCTTTACTACTGATATCATCTTTTGATATTCAGGATGTCGTAAATAGGGTTTCTGGTGAAATTCAGTGAGGATGTTTGATCTAATGCCTCCACTCTCTGGGACGTAAAGTCTCTCTTTCAACCACAGTAGTCCCAACTTGTCTATCTTATATTCCTTTTCTTGTTCGAATAGTCTGTCATCTTGGATCTATGAAAGGATTTCGGTGTAGTATCGGTCACTTTTAGTTGCCGTTCGAATCCTGTTGTGCAAGTCTAAGTCGGTTTGACTCACCGTGAACTCATAAATCATATGCGCTCGTCGGCTCAAGGCGTCAACAATCTTGTTTTCTTTTCCTTTAATGTGATTTAGTTCGAAATGGTACTCACTAAGAAAGGCTAGCCACCTGGTCTACCTAGTGTTTAAATCGGGTTGGTCAAAAAGGCACTTCAAACTCATGTTATCCATCATTAATAGGAATTTCTTTCCCATAAGGTAATGTAACCACATCTTCAGAGCATGGATGATGGCAGCTAGTTCGAGGTCATGCGTATGGTAGTTCTGCTCATGTTCTTTCAATTTCCTCGATTCGTAGCATATGGAAAAATTGTCTTGCATAAGGACTGCCCCAAGTCCTTCCTTCCTTGCATCCATGCAAACAACGAAGTCCTCATTGGGGTTTGCAATTCGTAAGATCGGTGCACTAATCAATAGTTGTTTCATATTTTGAAATCTTTCTTCACACTTAGCTCTCCATATGAACTTGTTTTCCTTCTTCTGCAAGGCAGTCATGGGACATGCAATTCGCCAGAAGTTATCAATTAAATTTCGGTAGCAGCCGGCTAAACCTAGAAACTATCTTATATCAAATACGCACGTAGGTGTGGGCCATTCTTCGATATCTTTGACCTTTTCAGGGTCGACGGCTATTCCCTTTTCAGAAATGATGTGTCTTAAGTATTGAATCTGGGGTTTGTAGAAATCGCACTTACTAAACTTGGCGTATAGTTGGTGTTCCCGTAATATTCGAAAAACAATTCAGAGGTGTTCATCATGTTCTACTTCGTTCTTGGAGTATATCAAGATGTCGTTAATGAAGACTAGAATGAACTTATCGAGGTATTTACTAAAGATGTTGTTCATCACACACATGAAGTTGGCTGGTGCATTCATCAACCCATAGGGCATCACTACGAACTCGTAGTGGCTGTAATAGGTCCAAAATGTGGTTTTGTTGATATCCTCATCATGGATTCTCACCTGATGGTATCTAGATTGTAAGTCGATCTTTGAGAAGATCTTTGATCCTCCGACTTGGTCAAACAAGTCATCGATTCTAGGGAGTGGGTAATGGTTTTTAATGGTCATTTTATTGAGTTGGTGGTAGTCAATGCACATCCGCATCGTTCTGTCTTTGTTTTTGACAAAGAGTATTGGTGCTCCCCAAGGGGACACACTCGGTTGGATGTACCCATTGTCCATCAGTTCTTGTAACTGAGGTTTGAGCTCCACCAATTCTAGTGTGCTCATGTGGTAAGGAGCTTTGGAAGCAGGTACCGACCCGGGTGTTACCTCAATGGAAAAGTCTAAGTCTCGTTTGCGTGGTAATCCCGGTATTTCCTCGGGGAATACATCTCTGAACTCTATGAGGACTGGGAAGTCTTCGATCTTCTGTTCCCTATCAGTTTCTATGTTTTGGATATTGACCAAAAAGAGTTTACAAGCTTTTCTGATACATTTCTTTGATTGTAAGGCGGAGATCTATCTTATAGACACTTTCTTAGGGATACCCTGAATCATCTTTTGATTCCCTTGGTCATCCCTGTAGAGTAAGGACTTGTTTAAGCAGTCAAGTAGGACATGGTGTTCTTCTAACCAATCCATGTCGATAAGTATATCGTATGATAAAGGGGTAGAATGTTCAATTCTAACCTAGTTGGGAAACCATTCAAATCTATCTCACAAGTCTTAACTAACTCGGAGACCTTTCGTTTGGTACCGGTGGCCAGTTGTACTAGCCACGGTTTCTCGTGGTGCTCTCGGTTGAACTTACAAGTGTCCACTATCTTAGGGGAGATATAACTTTGGCATGCACCAGGATCTATTAGAACTGAAATGGTTGAGTTTGAAATCTTACCCTCAATCTCAACCATGGTGGCTTGGTGATCTTCCTGTCGGCCGTCAAGAGCAGCGTAAATCCTGGGTGTTTTTGCCATGCCTCCTATGGTAGGTTCTACATGAAAGTTGTATAAAACTCCATCCATTTTGCTAGGGCAGTCCCTGTAGTAGTGGGGCCCTTGACATTTCCAACAAGAAATGGTTGGTGGGACAACTTTTGTCCCTTTGTTGAAAGTTGGCCTGTTGACAGGTGGTGGGGGTGCACTTGGTCGTCCTTGAGGTCGGTTGAACCCTCTATTGGGTGGAAAAATGTTGTTATGTTTCAGGTAAGGTGGAGGTTTAAAACCCAGTCTACTGTTGTCCGAGAAGGTTCTGAACCTATCTCTGTTTCTGTTGATGCTATCATTCCTTGGATGTCCGTGCTCATAACATAGTCTTGGTTTATGTAAAGTCACATCTAGGGTCTTGGGCATGTCAAACTCTATCTTTTCTCTAAATTTTGGTGGAAGACCTCCCAAGAACTGCTGTATCTTGACCTTTTCATCTCTGATGTATGGAACATAGTGCAGCAAGTCTAAGAATCTGTTTATGAATGCCTCCATGGTTAGGGAGCCCATTTTCAACTCATGAAATTCTTTAATTTTCTTGTCAAAGAATCTTTCAGACATATAATTGCCCTGGAATATTCTGCTGAAAGTATCCCATGTTATGTCTCTCAGTTCTTGTCCTTTGTTGTGTTTCAAGTCCAGCCACCATCTGGCTGCTTTACCATTCAGGTTGTATATGGCTAGTCGGGCTTGCATTTTGCTGGATTAATTATGAACTTTGAAATACTTATTCATCGCTAGTAGCACTCCTCAGCCTTCTCCCCAGAGTTAATCTCTCCATCATAAGTTGGGGCTTTTATCTTTTTGAATTCTCCTTGCAAATTGTTGGCACTTTTCCTCCTTTTCTTGCAAGGAGGTGGTGAACCGTCATCATTGGAAGAGCTCTTACAGACCTCTTCCATTGGTTTAGGTATGTGTTCTTCCTGTTCTTCTCCCTTAGAGTTGGAAGATCTCTGTGTGTGATCGTTTCCCTTTTAAAGGTGTTGACTAAGAGTGTGAGCTGTCCGTGGGGTTTTGTCCCTGTTAAAGTCTGAAGGAGAGCTTCATTTATAGCTTGTTGTTCTTGTCTTTCTTGCATGTTATCATCTCTGAAACTTTGGAATTCTGCTTGTAGATTTTGCATGGATTTCATTAAATCCAAGTTTAGTTCCACCACAATGTCTTGCTCTCATGGTGGAGAGTTTAGATTTCCATGTATGCTTCCGCCCCCTTCTGCATTCATTTTTAGACAATGACTGTACCTGCAATGTTATATATGTGTCAAGAACATAACATTTGTTAGTTCATTTTTTCACTTAAACATAAAAAATTTCTAAATGTATGTTTATGTTTACTGATTATTGGCAGTGGATGTTCTTTTCATAATGAGCTCAATAGGTCACTTAGTTTTGTAACTGACCTCTGATACCACTTGTAATGTCCCTAAAAATGGTAAAAATTTAAAATTTTCTGCTAATATAATAAAAGTTATTTAAAGGATGATGATTCGTAAATTAACTTCAACACTGATAAAAATAAGATATACACCGGTACTTGTTTGTGGCATTTAAAAAGTTTAGGTTTTCCTAAATAACATAATCTCACTAGTTGTAAATCTCTTCTTTTTGCGGAAGCGATGTGTAGTGTAGGTAAAGAAATTATGTTGCAAGTGTACCGATGCTAGAGTATTAATATAAAACTAAAGAAAACTTCCTTCATACTATTTCAAGAAATCATGTGCATGAGTATAAAATTCTACTTGGTAACTTTAGGTGAGATGGACCCTTATTGATGAAAGTGGAGGCCCATGATGGAGACTGAGGTTTACAAAGAGAAAACGTACCCCCGGCAGAGATGCCGAGAGGTAAGTGTATTCATGGAAGTTCTAGACTTACTTAGCATTTCGTTAATGTATTGTTTCATGTTTGTATGCAAGTACTATCATGAGAAAAAGAAAAAATAACTCTCCCTTATTAAATCCTACCATGATGTGTGAGCATGCTATATGATGAAAGTGTGAAAGACCAAAGTGAAAAGGCTATAGTGTAAATAGCTTTTTCTGTAAATACCATGGTGTAAATACTTTGGGAAATCATCCACTAATTTGTTGATATCTATACGACCTTATACTATAGTGCTTGGGTGATAAATCAAACTACATTAAATGAAAATTTGGTGAGTATTAACTACTCCACATGATACCAAGTGGAACCATTTGGCATGGAGGATTTCGATGTTTGGGGTTTACACTTGCAAATGTTTCCTTGCGTTTTCATTTAGCTTTGTTCAGTCCTTTGTTGGGTTTTGGGAGAGGGTTTTGTGCCCTGACCTAAGCTACACTCATGGTCAGTGCACCTAGTAGCTGCTAAGACGATGGATAATGGCAATACAATACCAAGCTCAGGTAATGTTTCCCTTCTAATCATCATTCCTTTCCTTCTACTTCTGTGTTTAGTCGTTCATTGTTTAAGCATCTCATGGTTTAACCAAAGAGTGTTATGGTGATGATAGGTGATGGGTGGCAAGAACTGTTGTGTGGTTTTCTATAGGTAGTCAGGAACTTCGATGACACGGGAACTAGAAGGGTAAGTACAGATTTCGCCAATGTTACCCTTTCCTTTCGCCTCTATGGAGTGGTACTGTTTGTAGTCGTTATAAGGAACTTTGTGGATCCCCTTTTTGCATTCACTGTAACTTGTTAGAGTTGCTGGAAGGTTTCCATTTGGCTGGACCATTTGTTAAAATGTACTAAGTTGTAAGGTCTGTGGTTGACACTGGAGGGTTTCGTTTTGGAAGTAGCTTGGAACCATAAGCTCTCTCGAGATTTGGAGAATGGGAAAAAAATGCATACCGTTATATATATGAATTCGTAGTTTTGGAATGGTATAAATAATGACCTGCATTTTTTTTCTATTTGAAACAATGTCTGAATGAAGAATAGGGATAGTGTTGGTCTCTACATTATATATTAGACTTTGAACCTGTAATAATGAAAGGTGAAGATAATTAGTCTTTGCGTTTTCTTTATGGGAATTATATGGCTATAGAATATAGATGTTCCGTGTGGCTATCGTGGTTCTGCCTGTTGAATGGGATAGCTAATATTGGTTTTAAAAGCTACTAATAAAAAGGATGTGTTGCTGGGAGAAGCGTAACCCTTCTCTGGTTTACTTACATGCCTATGGGCTTTCGCTTTGGTCGTTATTGTTGTGTTGTCTAGTAGTTGCTTTAAATAAAAGATAAGGCTTGATGAAAGTAATAGAGGGATTCGATCCCTTGCCTTGCGTTTACATTTAATGAATGGCTGTATGGGGTTGCTAAATGATAACGAATTGTTTTGTTGGATGTGGATTTTTGGTTCTGTGTGTTACTACTATGTTGTTGGCTAAATGTAAGATCGCAGGGTCTTCCTTAAAATGTTAATGAGATTTTATCTCTTGACCTGTATTTCGATGGGATAAAAGTAATGTAGCTTAATGATATGAAATGCATTGTTTGGTTGTGGGATTCAATCAATGATACAGTAGCCAAGCCCGTGAGGGTTTTTGGATCAGAAAAATATTATAACGTAAGATGTAATAAGCTATGTCTGAGAGTACGATTTGAAATCGAAATCCTTGAAATGCCTGTTGCGTTTCCGTTGTAGTGGATTGTCTGTTGGCTGGAAAATGTAGCTAAGGGTTTTAGGAAATTCAGTGATATTTGAAAAGTTGGTAATATTGTGTAAAGCGTTCTTACTAATGTGTAATGTATTCAATAACATCTGCTAAGGAAGTTATGGAAATATAATTTCTGTTTTAAAAAGAAAGATCTCTAACATGATTGTGTTTATCTTTCTAGATTTTTATAAGGATAATAGAACTAAAGAAACACATAATTATAAGTCTAAAAACAATCTGATTTCATAACATTGATGAGGAGAAAAAAACTCTGATGTCTAAATTGATAAAGAAAGGACTTCTAGGATTTTGAGTTGCATGGATGTCTAGCACAGGCTAACTTGGCTATACCTGCTAGACGTTGTGTTGGTTTCTAAAACACAATCTATGAATTTAATAAGGTCCTAGTTACTGGATTTTGCTCCTATGAGAAATCTATATTTAACACAATTAAGGATAAAAAAGAAAACAGTGCTGACATAACAAACTTCTATTATAACTTGAAATGGGAGATTAATAATCCATACTTTGTTGCCTTCCGACTTGTTCCTCTCCTACAATAGCCTACACACTCAAAAAATAATTAGTGTAGAAACTTTTAAGCTTAGCTTACATGTTAGAATGATTCCTTAGTTGGATAACTTTGGGACTACCATGTTCCTACCAACCATGATCCTACAACCATTCATGGTTCTATCTGGATCCCCTTGAGCTAGGTCGAACATGCAATAAGAGATAGAGGCCCTAGGTTTACTGCTGGTTCAGATCTGGAAATTTATGTGGACTGCTTCAGTTCTTGGAACAAAAATATTCTCTTTGATTACCATAAGTGAATGATAATGAAAAAGATGATGATCCCCCATTCTTGGGATATGCCGTCTTTATGTAGGGGAGTCTTGAATTATGACTATTTGAATAATTACTTAATTTATTTAAAATAAATAATTAATATTCATAAAAGATATTACTACTAAATATCTAGTCCTTGTTGAACTAGGACTCTTCATTTTTTTTTACTATAAGTGATTTTAGCTTAACATTTTCATAAAATTAATAATAATAATAATGATTATATTTCCATCTAAATATTAATAAATTATTAATAATATTTAAATAATGTGGCAGCCCACTATGCGTAAACTACATGCAATAAGTGTATTTTATAAATAAATAAATAATAGCATCATTATTATTAAAGCTCGTAATAATAGTATCTAGCCTTGAGACCTTCATGCATTTTATTCATATACGACTCTTCCTAGTCAACCTATACTTTAAGTTTGGGAAATTATCTTTTATTTAATTATGTATCTTCTCATGATACTTCTTTTAACTTTTAAGGACAAGGTCCAATTCTTTGGATGGTCTTTTTTCGTAAGCTTGGATAGGCACCTCTAGTCTCTCTCTTGCATGTTGGATTCCCTTATTTAACATGGTAGTTCCCGCAGTGCTTGATGATAGATAGAAGAAGATTCATTTAACCAATTTGAATAATTGTGATGAAAAATAGAAGTGTTATTCAGAGTCTTCTCGACTCAACACTTGAAAGCTAGTAACCCTAAGTGCTCTTCAGAGCTTTTAACTCAACACTCTCACGGGGGCATTATGCTAGTGCAATTCCAGAGCCTCCTACTCAACAGTAGTGCTAGAATGTCGTTGTGAGGCACATCTAGAATATTTAAGTGGCCTCAGATCCGATATTCTTTTATCAAGCTTGGAGTGCTCTAGGGCTTATGCCCAGCACTCAATGTAGATCAGGGCTTACTCCCAGTACATAAACATTCCTCTAGGTACATCCGGGCTTATGCCCAGCACTCAATGTAGATCAGGGCTTACTCCCAGTACATAAACATTCCTCTAGGTACATCCGGGCTTATGCCCAGTACGTAGGTCATATGTTTGTTTCTGAGTCCATTCTCAACACACCACATAAGTCAATCAGGTAAAATCATAGCTTTGCATAGTAAGTAACAAAAGATCATCTCAATATATCAGGGTGTGTACCCTCATCAATGCTAAAGAGCATAATCAAAACATTAGGGCCTTCTTGCCCAGTATACACTCAAATAAGGAAGTCAGTCAGGGTCCATGCCCAGTATGTCAATATATAAAAGAATAAATCATGGGTGCTAGGGCTCATGCCCAATACTCAAAATAAAACATATGTGCTGGGGTCATGGCCCAATATAACAACATAAAAAGTTAGTCCAAAATTCAGGATATTACAGGAACTCTACCTATAAATTCTGCATTGATTTCATCAAGTCTGAGTTTAACTCCAACATGATTTCTTGCTCTTGTTGTGGTGATTTTAAATTCCTTTGTATGTTTCTATCTTTCTCTGTATTCATACTTAGACTGTGTTTGTACCTGCAATGTACATATAAATGTCGAGAGTACAAATCTGTTAGTTCATCAACATTTATAAAATAAAATTATAAATGTATATTTTGGTTTATGGGTATCTGCAGTAGATTGTTCTTCTTGTAATGAGCCCAATAGGTCACATAGTGTTGTAGTTGAGCTCTGATACCACTTGTAATGTCCCTAAATTAGTGATGCCGTGGAGGCTAGGTTCTAAGATAGTTAGTTTCAAAAATTTTATAATCTACGAAAGCAATGATAAGTGATAAGCATAATTCTATTTAGAAGACTTAATGTCTTTTTCCTTAAGTACCTTGTGTGTAAAGTCCTAAATGCATGTTTATTTATGTTATATATTTTAAACTAGTTTACATCATTAATCCAGGCCTGATGTACTTGGTGAGGGAAGGGTGAGTCCTTCTGGGGTCTTGATGTTGCTATTCGAATTGCCGGCGAAACTGCCAAGAGGTAAGGGGTGAGTATTGGGGGTTTCTGGCTTACTTAGGAAAATTTGCTAATGCACTCATTTGCAATGTGTCTTGCAGGTATCGACACCATGACCTTTACCTAAATTTAAAATCCTAAACTATATCTAAATCTATGCAAGATTGACTAAGGACTTTAGCAAATGTAGTAAGTCTTTGGCATAGTGAATGGCTTGATTACTTTCATGATTTGAACTATAGCGTACGAGTAGTTTATTGAAATATTAAAGAAAGTCGTTGGAGTATTAAATGTTGACATGTCAAATTCACGTGGCCATGGGGCCAGCTGGGTACAAGGGTTTTTCCCTAGTCTTCACTTTTGTGTTTGGTCATTTTTGTGGTTTCCTGGTCGAGTGTGGCTCCTAGTTGCGTCAGTTTTTGTGGTTTCCTGTTCGAGTGTGGCTCCTGGCTGCGTCAGTTTTTGGGAGGGCTCCTGGCTACGTTAGTTTTTTGGGAGGGCTCTTCGATGTGAGGGAAGGGAGAACCATGGTGTTTCACCAATAGGTAACTTCTATCCCGTAGCTTAAGTTTTTACTCATCTAAATTGTAAGTCTTCCGTTTCTCATCAGAGGTTGACTCATGGTTTTGTTTATGTGATTTCCTTGGCAGGTGGTGGGTGATGGTGCTTATGGCGTTGGGCGCTAGCAAGTGACTAAAAAATAATCTTTGGCATAAGAGAATGGTAAGTCTGGGTTTCTCCAACCTCCACTCCTTCTTGTCGCAGCTATGGGGGAGACTATTGTTTTAGTTTTGAAAGTGGAACTTTGTGATGCCCCTTGGCTCACTGTAATTTGTTTGAAGTTCCTATGCGGTCTCCTTTTGGCTGGACTAGTATCTAGAAAGTGGGTGATTCATTTCTTTTGTTCATGGTGGGGGTAACCCTAGAGGGTCTTCATTTTTCATGCAGTAGTTTAACTGTTTTGTCTTTGCAAAATCTTTTAAACTTCTAAATAGGAATGATACCTTTGTTGTGTAAATGGGTTTTGAAAAGGATACTAGGTATGGTTATTTCAAATGCATTTGCATAATGAATGCCTATGGGTTCTCTGTTGGGGTGTATGATCTATTTTGGGGAAGATTATCGTGCTACCGATAGGTAGATAGATCTTTACAATATTCTGGAAATCGTAACATATGCAGACTTCTGCGTTTTCGTTTTGGTAGGTAGAGACTATTTTTAATGGTAATGCATGTCTAATTCATTGATAATATAGTTTTGATGTGAAATCGTTGGCCTGTTGGTAAAATGTGGTGTGGAATTCGGATTTACTCTTCCTATGGATTTTGTGGAAGTTTCCTCTGTAATGGACGAGGGTTTTTAATTTAAGTTTTCATTTAGGCAAATGTTTGAATGTTGCACTGTAGTGTCACCTGGGGTAGAAAGAATGAATGTGAATCTCAAACTAGGGAAGGCAACTTGTCATTCATGGTTTTATTGATTTCTAGAAAGTATAAACACTGTGATTTAACTTCACTATTGTTGATAAAGAATGTGAAGGCCACAACTATGTTTAAATGCTAGATTTCGATACTATATAATGCGTTGGTATGATCTGGGAGTTTTTGCAGTAATGTGGTTAATTTAGAATGCCTCTATCCGTGTTTGTGATTTTATGTTTAAAATGATGGCAGAGGGATTTGATACTTGAACCTGTGTTTTACCAAAACCTTAAAAGTGTTGGGTTCCAAGAAAGGAATCTATATGATTACTATCCTTTGGTTTACTTTGTCCAATAGAATTCGTATAAGTTTGTTTTTCCAAGAAATAAAGAATTAAACCCTAGTTAAGATTATACAAGTGCAAAAATAAAAGCGAGGTACAGTAAATAGGATTTCAGAAGAAAATGTGATTTCAAATATATAAGGTTTCAAGAATTCAGTCAACAATTGACATATCAGTTCAGTTTCTAAAGATTCTGCTGACATGCGTGTCTAGAATAGGCTAGCTCAGCTAGCCCTGCTAGACCCTGGGAAGGTTTAGTTCAGACTCCTAATCTTAACAGCAAAAATAATTCTTAAAGAAATCTTTGATCCTAAACTGAAACTCGGAGAGCCCATGCCCATTGGCCCTTGCTTTATGAAAGAGATAAAATTATAAAATTTAGAGAAACAGTTGCTACATAATAAATCCTACTTTAACTTTCTAATTCTATTTGAGTTAAATGGAAAATTTGTAGTTCATAGCAAGTTACTTTGAAGCTTGATCCTCCTCTACAGAACCTGCACACTCAAACAATAATTAATGGAGAAAACATATTGACTTAGCTGACCTGTAGGATGATCTTTAACTGAATAACTTTGGGACTACCATGTTCCTCCCAACCATGACCCTTAGACCATTCTTAGTTCTAACTGGATCCCCTTGAGCTGGTTCTAACATGCAATAGGAGAAGTAGAGGCCCTAAGGTAGCTTGATGATCAGATCTGTAATGTATAGTAGGCTGTTACAGTTCTGCAGAGTAATTCTCTTCAATTACCACAAGGGAATGATGAAAATGAAATAGATGCTCTTCTTTTGGGATCTTCCCTCTTTTATAGGTGAGTTCTATTTGGAACATAACTCGTTGAATAATAATATATATTTATTTTTTAATTAAATTTGAAATATATTATCTTTAAAAGATATTTTACTAAATATCTTACTCCTAGTTTATCTAGGAGTTTTATTTGTTTTAAGTGGATGTAATGTAAGTTAACTCATAAATATTAATAATAATAATTATATATATTATTACTAATATTAATAATACAATTAATAATAATACTATTAATAATATTAATAGTATGATAATGTGAGAGTCACTCTATGCATAACCCTTATGATATATATATATATATATATATATGAGAAACGTTTTTCTTTCAAGAAAATAATAATAATATTATTATTAATACTACTAATAATAATATTAACGTTGAGAGCTAACTTATGCAGAGCCTTTATGCATGTCATTTGACATATGAATGTTTAATTATTCAATAATTTAGTTATGGTACTTTTCTTTGATTTATTTATGTATATACCATAATACTTCTTTTAAATATTAAGTACGAGGTCCAACTCTTTGGATAGGTCTTTTGGTAATCTTGGATAGTTGGCTTGGTTAGGTACCTCTAGGTATCTCTCTTGCATGTTGGATTCCCTCGTTTAACATGGTAGTTCCCGCGGTACTTGATGATAGATAGAAAATGATTCATTTAACCAATTTAAATAATTGTGATGAATAGAAGTGTTATTCAGAGCCTTCTTGACTCAACACTTTTAAGATCAAGTAACCCCGAGTGCTCTTTAGAGCTTTAACTCAACACTCTTCACATGGGCGTTACACTAGTGCAATTCGAAAGCGTCCTGCTCAACACTACTACTAGAATGTGGTTGTGAAGCACATCTAGAATGTATAATGACCTCGGATCCGGTATTCATTTATCAAGCTTGGAGTGCTCCAGGGCTCCTTCCCAACACTCAATGTACATCGGGGCTTTCACCCAGTACATAATAAACTCCTCTAGGTACATCAGGGCTTATGCCCAGTACGTAGATCATCCATGTGTTCCTAAGTCCATGCTCAGCACACCATATAAGTGAATCATGTAACAAAAGGTCGCCTCAGTATATTAGGGTTTTGTACCCAATTCTCATATCTAAAACATAATCAATCGATTAGGGCTTTCTTGCCCAATATATAACAATAATGCATCAGAGGTCCACGCCCAATATACAAATCTATAAAAATAAATGAATCATGTGCACTAGGGTTTATGCCCAATAATCCAAACAAATCATATGTGTTGGGGATTTAAGCCCAATATATAATATCAGAAATAGTTAGTCAAAATTTGGGATATTACACAATCATATAATATTACCATAGTTTCGAAAAACTAAATCACACCATCTTCCAACTTGTTCCCTACAAATATTCTTCTTCTAGCTTTTAGAAACTAAAATGCAAACTTAAGAAGTTAATGAAGGTAATGCTAGACTAGTCTAAAGATAAACAGTTCTAGAAAAAAATTAAAACAAAAAACAAAACGTTCAGTGCTAGCTTATGAGAAGAAAACATGTGAACCTTCAGAGATAAGGATATCCTCTAGATATTCTTCATAAAACAGAGTTCCTTACGGACCCCCTAAAGATTTTTTAGAAAGTTCATCAGCAATGGAGTCGTACTCCCTGAAAATGTGGCAGATGGAAAATTCATAAAAAGAAGAAATCAGTGGAATGATTATCTAGCACGGGTGATCCAATGGTAAGACCTACAATTTTGAGATTCATTTGGCCCAATTTATAATAACTTTTGAATCACCAATTATCTGTATAGACATAATGCCATTTATTGAGGCAAGTTGAAGGATTCCCGAAAGAGCTAATAATTCTACTCCTATATTTGTACCAGGCCCACATCTCATCCATAACCTAAAATTATGATCCTTATTTAAACTCAACTACACCATTGCACCACAGTTACCCATCTAAGCATCACCATCAAAGAAACCAACAACAAACTGAAAAATGAAAGTAGGAGCAGATATTAGTCTTACCTTCTTGAAATTTTCCCTGCATAATATTCTTTATATAGTCCTAGAATTTTCACACTGATGATATCTAAATTTGGAATTTTATTTTCAAAAATTTCATAGTTCCTCGATTTCCAGATGCCGTGACATATAAAATCTGGAAGGAACTTATTATTGTGTAATTTTCCAAACTAGTTTCCAAGATTTCCTTTAAAAGTAGAAGTACTCCATTCCTGGGATATATGTAATTAATCAAATATGATCTTCCATATATTTTTGCAAAAGTCACAGTGAACCAGAATATCAAGTACCAATTCAGCCTCCTTTTTACAGTTAACATAGTAATTGAGACATGTCCATCCCCTTCTAACAAGATTATCCCATGTCAAAATACAGTTCTCTAAATAGAGCCAGAAGAAGCACCTAAGTTTCAAGGGGATATTCCACTTCGATAATTTAACATACCACCATTTAGAATGACCTATATAACTTAGTAGAGAGATAGAAGCATCGACATCCTTAGCATTAATTGTACCATTTGAACTATTCCAATTCCAGACTATAGTGCCATCCTCCTCATTTAATTTAATACATTTTCTAATCTATTTACTGATGTATGTTTTCCACTCATCTTTCCATTGCCCCTACACACCGAATTCCTACACAAGCAACCAATAAGAGCTAGAACACCTTAGCCAATTTGGTCTTCTAATATGTGCAAGGGTACTAAACCCAAATTCCAAAAGATATTCCACAATGGACGACGATAATAAAAATGATTCCTCTCCCACAATAAAAGAATCAATTCTAGTAAGTAGCTAGGACCCATTCCCAATTCTCCATGTTAACCAATTACTAAGTTAAGGAAGAGCCCTTATAAACCCATTCCATAAATTTGAGACAAACTTTGTTGTTTTATTTGGATTTCGAAGCCAATGTACTAAAGAGTTATAGTTCTTTCAGATATTTTGCATTGAGGACATCATTCCATAGTCTTGGACCACAAATAACACACCAAAAAATTTCTAGGCATAAAGCCTAATTGAACCAGTGCAAATTTTTAATATCCTATCCTACCATGTTCTTTGGAAAGGATATCTTGTCCCATCTAGCCAAATTAATTTTTTCCTTTTTATCAGTACCAAACCATAGAAAGTTAAACCTTTTCCTTCTAATCAGATGCAGTATTATATGTGGTATTTTTGCTAACTACATCTAATATACATGAATTCCAACAAGAACAGATCTAACCAAGGTGAGTATGCCCCCTAAATTTAACAACCTATAGCACCAATTTCCTATTCATTTTTTCACTTCATTAACAAGCCACGTCTAATCTGCAACCTTATAATTATTAGGATTCAAATAATAGCCTAAATATTTGAAGCCACCTTCAATGTTCTATGATCTAACGGGGAGAAAAAATCATATAGGAAACAAGATTTGTTGGAGCTCACCTCCATGGTAGTAACAACACAAAATATAGATATGATCTCAGAAAAAGTATCCCAATCCTTCTCCAAAACTCTACGGAATAACAAAATATCATCAACAAAAAGAAAATGTGTAATAAATTGAGAGGTTTCAATCTTGATACCTAACAATCTACCACCATTATTAGCATTAGTTATCATCCTACTAACCCCTTCAATAACCAGCAGGAACAAAAGTGGTGATACTGGAAAACCTTTCCCTAACCCCTTGGCGCACTTAAAAAACTTTGATGGGGATCCATTTAGAAGCACAAGAAAACAAGAGAAGGATACACATGCCATGATCCAATATGTCATTGACAAAGGAAGGCCTATCTGGATAAGTAACCGCCTCAAAAAATTCAAATTCACTCTATCATATGCTTTAACTAAGTCCATTTTAAGAATTAATGCATCCAATTTCTTTCTCTTGATTGAATTAAAACATTCTTGTGTAACCCCAATAGCATTCAATATTTTCCTATTAGCCAAGAAACCAAATTGTTCCTTAGGAAAAACATGAGCTATTTTTGGTTTAATCTCGTTGGAAATGATTTTAGTGATTATCTTGTATATAGGATTACATAGTGATATAGGTATGTAGCCACATAAGGACTCAAGTTTGTCACATTTGGGTATAACATCAATAAAAGTAGATTCAATAGCTCCAGAAACATAACCATGTGTGTGTGACTATTCCACCACCTCTAGCAATTCCTCACCCATTAAATCAAAGAAAGCAATGAAGAGTTCCACAGGACAACCATTAGGCCAATGGCTCTTATCTTTGGAAAACTAATTTAAAACTTTTTCAATTTCTTCTAGTGTTACTACACACCCATTTTTTTGTCGTTCTTCAGAGAAAAGGGTTGGGTAGGGTCTTATCACCTTTAGATGAGAACCAATATCACTGACACCAAGATCCTTAAAATTCTTTGCAAAATGTTCCCGCCATCTCCATTTGGAGGATATCTGTTAGCCCACCCATATAAAAAAGACCCCAAAGTATTTTTGTATTGTTACATTAAATAAAAAAAACCTTTTCCCCTTAATATATAAGCAATATAATTTTTAGGTTTGCATGATTATTTAATACCCCAATATGAATGAATGTTATATTATATTGCCTTTTAGTGAAGCCCCTGTGGTTAATCTTTTATCAAAATATTAGGGGTTGTTGTGACTGAGGAAAATTTTAGGGGCGAAATTTAGCTCATGGGCTGAATTTTTATGTTTTCTTCCAAAAAAAGATTCGTCATTTTCCATTTTTTCCAATATGGTTCATCCGAATTCCATAGAATTACATTTCTTTATCTAAAATTGCTAAAATGGTCAAAAAAAAATATATTAAACTCTTAGAAATTTGAATATTTGTTTTAAAATATTGTCGAACATTTCATGGTTGGAAATTTTGTAATTAGTAAGATTCACCAAGATTTTTACACTCTAAGAAAATTATAGATTCCTTAAATTTTCCTGGTTGAGACTTCAATAGTTGCATATTTAATGTGCATAACATCTAAGATCAAACAATCGATACATTGTTATATAAGTCCCTAGTTTTCAACAAAAATAATCATTGTTGTAACTATGTAGCCCATCACCAACCTTCTCTATTATAGATATAATCTATAGATATTGTATATCTATATGGATATACCACAATATGTTAAAGTATTGATATGGGTTCACTTGCACATTCTACCTTTAGAATATTGCATGGGTTTTCACCTTGTTGGGCAATATAGGGGTCTTTTTAAATTGTTAAAAATAAGGCTCATATTTTGTTGGTATTGAGGGGAGTAGGCTAGGATATGAAGAGTTTATAAGGTATTGGGGATATAAAAAGGGGTCTATAGTAAAACTATGGGATATCTAGTAAAAGTTGTTTTTTTTTAATTGGAAAGACGTATTTTGAGAGGGCTTAAAAAAAAATATTTGTTTAGCTATTTTTAATATCTAGTGAAATTAGGGATATTTTTTAATATCCCATAAATATACATACTAAGGTATATTTTCAAGAAGTAAATAATCCATAAAATATTAAAAAATCTATGTTTTAATAATAATTGATAATGTTTTCAGAATGTTCATTACCATAATTCCAAAATTTATTGTTAGTAATATTTCTAATAGATATTCGCATCTACATATTTGTGTCAATTTACACCAAGCCAGTCATGTCGAAACTGCATTGGGCAGTGGAGAGACACTAACCTCAATTTTGAAAGAAAAAATATACACCAGCCATTAGATAGAAAAATAAAAAGTAGTCATACTATCTATAGACAACCTTTGGGGAGAACCTAGTGAAACGTCAACACAACCTACAACCTACATTGGTATTTGGAATGATAGATGACAAATGTATTTGGAATGATAGATGACAAAGACATTGGTATGGTCGTCATTCTAGATTAGATTCTTTAATTCAAGAAAGTGTGAATTTTATAATACCATCCACTAAAACAGAACAAATGATGATCTACTAGATACTCCAACATTATTCAAACCAAACCCAATGAAAATAAATAAAAAATGGCTAATTTGGATTTAAAACTATTTTGATTCTTAAACTCTTCACATCCCTAAAATGAAGAACAAGATCAAAGGAATTTATCAAAATGCAAACCGAAAATTTGAGTCTAATAATGTAGAGATAAAATCTAACTATTTTGACTCTTAAACATGTCAAATCCCTAGAATGAAGAACAACATCTAAGGCATTTAGCATCTCAAATTAGACATTGAATTGGAATCCCAAAATTTGAGTCTAACCATGTAGAAATAAAATTTAACAATCAAATGATTCTTTAATATCTCAACCTCGGCCAACTGTGCTGAATCTAAATAAATGTATTCAACCATTTTTACGCGGACATTGGATATTTTGCATTATGTCGCATAGTTAGCTTCCCACATTCAGTTAATGACGTCAAGTTTTAATTTTGAAGTATATTTTCCTGCCGAGCACCTTCAGCTGTATTTGATGTCAATAATTGCAGAGCAGATGATCCGTCATTTTAAGAAAACCCGACTGTATATAAATGTATTGATCCAAAAAAAGGTTTCCAAGATGTGTCATTTTGTATATGCATTATGTAAATTCATTACATTACTTTTCGATTTATTTTTTTCCTTTCCATTGTAAAATAAAGTTTAAGTATTATCTATAAATTTGATGCCAAATTCTCCAACAAATATTTCAATATTTTAGAATAATTTATAAGGACAATATAAAATAGACAATCATCACATCGATGTGTAAACTTGTAAATGTAAAATGTAAAGTAAACAAGTTAAATGATTGTACTAGTAAATATGGATCTCAACCCTGTTTACCAAAGCAATGTTTACACTTTAATACTCTAAGTTGCAGAATAGTTGTCACATGATTCTTTACTCTTAAGACTCCTAAGTGAAGAGCAGTTGTCACTTGATTCCACCAAAGCAAAGTCGTTGAAGTTTTGGATTGTGAAGCGAGTAAAAACATGGTTTACATTCCTTATAATTATACATCAAGCAATAAAGGCACTACAGTGTCCAGACAAACTAAACAAAGAACATGATTCTATTCTATAGCTATTGCAATTTACGGCTGTAAATTGCATTGGCATGTAAATTCGGAACACTGATTGCACATTCCAATTTAAAGGCACTACAGTGTCCAGATAACGAAGGCCCAAAAGCGAGTTTGAAAAAAGAGGTTTGTACAGACATTTCAATGTAAAGCTAAGCTATTCTTTTTCAACTCAATGTGTCTGGATCACAAACACCAAAATCCAGACTTTGAAAAAGCCGTTTAAAGCTGGATACGGTCTTTGCGACCCACCTGGATCTCATTGTCTTTAATTATAATGATTGGATTCTGATGTATTTGTTTTGTTCGTTATATACGGATATTTTTAACAAAATATTATATTAAAATAAAATGATAAATAAATTATAATAACTAACTTTACAAATGTTAAACATGTTACACTTATTTTCAATGTAATATTCTGAAGCACACTTTTGAAATTTGAATGATGAGTGAGGTGGTCCTCTGTGGGTGGATCTTTTGTAGTGAATAGCAATGCAAGAGATTTAATTGTGAGGCGGTAACTTCTAATTAACAATGGAGGAGATTTAACTTTATTAGAAGTATATATATATTAATTTATAAATAAAAAACATATCTCATATATACAAAACCTTAAAACCTTAAGATGTAAGCGAAAAAAGCAGGATATCAAATAATTACATTCATTCATTATTATCCATGATGTATTTATTTTATATTATTTATTTATATGTAATGTTAATAATAATTTAGTTTTAAAATTATCATCAAATACCAAATATAAAAAGATTAAACATAATATTAAGTTTTAAAATTATAAACATCAATTTCATTTTTTAAAAAGTTATTATCAGATAATTTTCATCATAATTTAAATAAGTTTCTCATAGATTAAAATAAAATACAACTTTACCATAATATATCAATTTTACTTCTAATAATATAATAAATTAAAATATTATTCTATAATTTATTAGATAAATATATATCTTGATTAATTATGTTTAAAAAATCATAGTAATCTCTCTTTCATATATATATATATATTCCATAACGGTAACTTTATTCCTCAAAAATTGATAATTACGGCCGTTAAGAACTTGATGCTCATTCTGATACTTACAAAAAAGCGAGTATTTTTAGCCATAATAAAAAGATTATTTTCACTCCTCCAATTCTTGAAAGATTACATTCCCAGTTAGACATCTCGAGACTAAGAGTATTTCAAGCCTATTATCTATTATTCATCATCACGTAACTGAGATTATTTATGATATATTCAAGTTTGTTTTTACCTATAGTAGATCTATCTGGAGGAGATATTTGCCATATGGTCTGTATGTTCCATAATTATTGCTCCTTCCTGTAGTGAGCAGGTTTGCTTTGCCATTGAGTCTATCTGGTCGGTCATTATAGTCCCTATATGTATGCTGAAAAGAACGCCTATTGAACTGACCTGTGCTTATTTTGATTCTAGAGAGCAAATGAGATAAGAGGAGATCGAAGGAAAAGTTGTTTAAAGTTATCTACTCGATTTCCATCTTTGAATGAGATAGGATACGTATCTCTTTAATCTCATACTCATGTGTTAGATTTAGAGTTGTTATGATGCTCAAGATTTCTGCGTAGTTGTTGGTACTTATTCATGCTCCTTTTCGAAAATCCATCTTTTTACTTTCCAAATACAAGTGGTTCCAAGATTCAGGACGAGTTCCTTCATGGTCTAGGAGAGTGATGTTCAAGTGTGACTGTTGAATGCTCCAATCCTCCTTGGTAAAGTGACATGAGACCATAAGGTGTGATAAGGATTCACCATGATTTTTTCATAGAAGACAAATACTAGGACTATCTCTCCTAATTTTTGGAGATCATCCCATGTTAAAATATTCCTATTGAGGTAAAGCCATATAAAGCACTTTGTTTTTTGGGACCCTTTAGTTTCCATAGTTTGGAGCCCCCTGAGGTAAATTTATCTCCCCTTCTATATCTGAGAGCTATCTGTTCCCCAATTTTACCTTTGTATCAGTTCTTGTTGCTAGATTTTTTATCCATCTAAGAGAGTATATATCGTCCGATAGTTCAATGGATTCTATTCAAAGGTCATGTGTGTAGCGATCCAACAGAGAAGCTTGGATCACTACAAGTGCAATTATTGGGGCATTGAGTCATCATGATTTCCATCCGTATTTGGAATGCTTATCATAAACATATGAAATATTTTTGAGATGGATATTATTTTGGGATGTTGACAGGTCTTACGGGGAGGACATGGTCTGTAGAGATCCCTGAAATTTGGTATATTCTTAGAAGGATCGATTTGCATTCATGGATCCCATGATATATCCATTCCAATGATGTGGAAGCTTGTGATGATAGCTCTCGTGAAGAGGGAGTCCCCACTTGTGGTAGAGGGTCTTGATTAAATCCATGAGAGAATATATATATATATATATAGTGTCTTTCCATAATCCTTTGTGGGTGAGAAGTCTCCATAGACTTTAGACTTTTTACAAATAAGATGTGACAAAAGGGGAAGTGTTTTAAGCCCCCACCATCCATGTCCTTTTGTTTTGATCACCATAGAGGAATGCTAGCCTTTCAGGACCAAAAGTAAGTTGTGCATATTTTCATGATTTTGTTTAAGATAGATTTTGGAATAAATTCTAATGACATCCAATAAACAAGACTAGATTCAATGATGCTTTTGATAAGAGTTAATGTCCTATCCATAGAGATCCACTTGTGATACCGTGACCCAATTTTTTTACTAATTTATCTATTAACCATTGATTATGATAGGAAAGGAGACACATTCAATGCAGTATTCAATCCAATCATACCCATTTTTTTTACTAATTTATCTATTAACCATTGATAATGATAGGAAAGGAGACACATTCAATGCAGTATTCAATCCAATTTATAAAAGGGATAGGTAATCCGACATGGGCGAGAATGAGTTGAAGATAAAGCCAATTTACCTTATCAAATGCTTTTGAGAGGTAAATTTTTAGCATAAAAGAGGGTAGGGATTTGGATTTGATCAAATGGAGAGTTTCTTGGGTGTAGACGAATTCATGAATATCCAATTGTCAAGAAAGACAAGTTGTTTGAAATATATATCGGAGGAAATAATGGGTTTGATGTGACAAGCTATGGTTTTGAAAATGAGTTTATATATGCAATTGCATAGAGAGATAAACCAATATTGGTAAAAACCTTAAGAGGAGTTATATTTAGGTATATTTTTAATGAAATTCGAGTTGAAAGGTGGATGAATCTTACAATATATATGTGATTCTTTTACAACTATTGCGATGTTTTCAGCCATAAAATCACACAAATAGATACTACAAGGAAAAGACCCTATAATAGAGGATATAGAGGAGGTTTTTAATATTACAAGATTGACAAAAATTTGTCAAATAAACATCTACTACAACCTACATCAATGGTACTGAATGGTTTGACAAAGGTTTTTATGAAAAAATATTATAACTTAAAAACCTCGACAACCAGAGGTTTTAACAAAGGAATTTTTTTGATGTGCTTTACTAAAATGAATGCACCAATGTGTATAATAATAAAATGCGTAGGTGCACATTAACTTAAAAAGCATGAGAAATTTTAATACAAACAAACAATTGTATGTACAACTATCTTAATCAAACCAATGCTCTATAACATTATTTGCATCGGTGCTCTATAAGAAACATCACACTAGTGCTTATGTCCTTATATAAGGCACTGGTGTTGATAGGGAAGGAAAACACACCGGTGAAGTTGAACATTATGTTGACATTCATTGCATTTTTATCTTATGGTGTGATTATAATATTTGGTGCCTACAAATAAGAAAATTGCAATGGGAAAATAAATACCACTTTGTTGCATCAATGTGATTGTATTTCAAAAGCACCATTGCTTACATTCCATCATTAATTGAAGTGGTGCCAATTTTACTTAAATGCACTCATGCAATTAAAATGATGAACACTGATAATAATTTTCTCATTACTGAGCAGTGACTAGTGACTATTATAAAAATTACAATGCATCGATATATAGATATAGATATAGATATAGATATATATAGAGAGAGAAAGAGAGAGAGAGATAGAGATTTGATACTTAATACTTAATATAATCAAATAAATGAATATAAAATATTACTGAAATTTATTCATAGCTCTTTTCATGATTTAAGATGATTTAAGATGTGTTAACAATATATTAAATTGGAGAAATATAAATTTTGTTAGTTTGTAGGGGCTAGGGATTATGGGATAAAGGGTTTTTAAAAGTTATACACATAATAAATATTAGTTAGATACTATGACTTATGTTTTAGGGTTACTGCATCTCAAGTAAAGATATTATATGCTTAGTATACTTACAAATAGATTAGACATATTTAGTATAGAGTGATTAGGCATTTTTCAAGATCGTAAAGACATATTTTAGAGAAATATTGTAATTTTGATATAATTAATTTGTGATTTCTAATTAAAAAACTATTACTATTACTAAACATTTTATTTTTAATATATATCTAAACAATACGTTTTTAGAAAAAAAATACTACATTAGTTGTAACATAGGACATAATTGCATTGTCATGAAGAAGTTATTATTGATGTTTTTAAAAAAAAAATTCTAACAAAATTTCAAAATAAGTATTCATGATGTTTTCACAATTTAATATGCATGATTTTTTTAGACAATATAAAATTAGAGGAATAATTATTTTATCCACATCTCACATACATATCTAAGAAACAAAAACAATCACATCTAATATCACCTAACATCATTTAAGTTAAACATCTAATAATTACATATAAAATCATCTAACCTATAAATCTAAACATTAATCAATATAATCTAAGATACAAATATAATAATCACATCTAAAAAATAAAAAAAATTAACTAACATCATAGTCATACACATTTGACAAAGATAAACATCATTTACTACATAAATCTACCAATGATAAACATAAACAAACAACATATAATAGACACATCTACCAAACATAAACACCATTTAAGAAACACTTCTAGCAACGCACAACTAACAAACATACCTAATAAATACATCGAACATAAAACAAGAATTATCTAAAATACATACTAATAATCACAACTAGCATACACATCTAATAGTCACACCCAACAAAACACATGCATTATCTTGCATCATCATCACATAACAAACATAAACACCATATATTAATATACACATTTAAAATTAGCTAAAATCATCTAACATACAAATCTATCATCACCTATCAAATATAAGCACCATTTATCATACACATAAAAAATTAACTAATATAATCTAACATAGAACACATCAATCACATTTAACACACACATCTAAAATAAAACATGCATTATGTAACAAAATCATGTGGCATACACATTAAACATCACCTAACATATACATCTAAAAATTACATAACATCATCTAACATATAATTCTAACAGATATAAACATCATCTAACAAACAAATCTTGTTACAATCACATCTACAAAACACAAACACTATCTAATATCATAATCACACACATATAACAAACATCATTTAACATACACATTTATAAGCCACATCTAGAAAACATATCTAACGTGACCTGCCATACACATCAAAATCAACATCAACATAAAAAATGGAGTATATATACAAAAATATGAAACTCGTGATACATGTCAAATATATATCTCAAGTCCAATAAATACTATGAGATAACTTGTCCTCCTATGGAAATAGAGGCATCAATACCACTTCCAGTAAAGCTAGAGGCATCAATACCTAAAACAATAGAGGCGGGGGCATTAGTATGTTTGTTACGAATCATTATAGACCAAACTAGAAAATCATATATCTCTCCTTGAGGATAAATATCACCTGATTAGACAATCATATATGGAACTGAGATGGTTGGAGTGGAAGAAGGAGGATGGTCATCTCACTAAGGAGGAGAGGGTGGTCAATTGACCGATGGATGAGCTGAAGATGGTGGTTGATCAGCTGGGTGAGGAGGAGAGGGTGGTTGATTGACCTATGGAGGAGGATATGGTGGTCAATCGTCACAATGAGAAGAAGTAGGAGGTGGAGGATATGATGGTCAATTGAAGTGGTGAGGAGAAGGAGGAGGTGGAGGAGATGGTGGCTGATTTACTTGGTGAGGAGAAGAAGGAGGTAGAGGAGGAGGACGTGGATGATCACCACCCTCATAAGATTGGTTATCATCTCTATCCCTCCTCTTGTTAGATAGAAGGTTGGATGCACTAACAATATGATGAATCAAAGTCGTCATATCATTTGGAAGAATCCTTTAGATATCTACAAGATAAGGGTATCGCATTATCTCTTGAACCTGTACATGGTGTACTCCATATCAAGCCAACAATGAAGATAATCAATCTGCCAACTACCACTGAAATCCGTCATCTCGCCTCTGTCGCATGCCAGGTCTCTACAAATGAGGCAATACCTCATGCTCAACCATCTCCTCATCTAGTACCTAGGGAGGTCCCTCCCCAACATAAGTTCCAATATCATCAAAATATATAGTACATGTCAATTTAGCTAAAAAAATTTATTAAACAATTTAATAAGACAATTTAAAGAAAATGTTACAATAAATTACATTTGCATTTAAAAGTAAGATAAAAAAATGCAACTAGATTAATTAAAACATAATGATAATATTACCTATGTTGGGGTGAAAAGGATGTTCAAACATCCACAACAGTCAAACCCTATGTATGGACATGACGCAAGATCTGATGTGTGAGCATCCTCGCTAGTAAGTAATTGCAGTGTCTCCAAGGTGATCCTCCATGGGAACTCTAGTTGGCCCCTCTTTGACATCATATCTCCCCACATGTGCATATGAACCTCATTCATCG
This sequence comes from Larix kaempferi, assembly GCA_027924585.1. Classification (NCBI taxonomy): domain Eukaryota; kingdom Viridiplantae; phylum Streptophyta; class Pinopsida; order Pinales; family Pinaceae; genus Larix; species Larix kaempferi. Next base: position 11,594,711 of record BSBM01000109.1, read on the forward strand.
ACCAAGGAGGGCGGCATTGAAATGATGGCCTAGTTACTAGAAACCTCTCAAAAAATAAACAAAATAACTATGAAGCAAAAGGGAATATATTTGTCCAGTCTTCTATCCTGAACATTCATATGGCTCCTTGGGTAGGTTTCTCATATTACAAATATTCTAATGCAATGACTTGCTTTTGCTTCTTATTTTTTTTATACCAGAGGAGATTGACTTTAACTTTGCTCAATAATATATTTGTCTAATATTAGCTTGTTTATAGACCTATTGGACTCTATAGACTGCTTTTTTTACTTAGGTTCAGAAGTAATTATCATATTTTCTTGTTTTGAAGTTTTATTGGCCATTTACATGAGTGCCCTTGGTAGATGGATGTAGGAATATATTATTAGTTCTTCTTCTCATTTTCTATATCATATTTGTGTTATAGGTTTCTTTTATAATGAGGTTTATAGTGAAAGCACAATCAAGGAAAATTTTAAGGATCCATATTTTATTAAAGTGTAAAAATCTTGGCGAATCTTATTAGTTTCTCAATTTTCAAGCATAAAATGTTGGACTATATTTTTGTAAAAAGATTGAAATTTATAAGGATTTTATATAGTTTCTAGAAAATTTTGGTAATTTTTAGCGTAAAAAAAATAATCCTGTGGAATTTAGGTGAATAAATTGAGAAAAAAATGGAAATTGACAAATTTATTTATGGAGAAAAGGGTAAAAATTTAGTGCATGGCCTAAATTTCGCCCATAAATTTTTGCTTCAGCATAATGGCATTCAGGGTATTTTTTAAGGATTCTAATAGTATACCTAAGTATAGTATTCTAGATGATTATTTTGGGTTGAAAAAATCACATATATAAATAGGTAGGGGAATGTTAAATATGAAACATTCAATTTACTACTAAAATTTGCAAATGTTGATGAATATTATAATAAAAAACATATTTTTATGTAAATATAGGCACCCGTAAAAATTACCCTAATAGTATTGGCCTCAATGTGAGACATATAACTACTTATATGATTTGTTGTCATTTTTGTGAGGTTTTTTCTCTTATTCCATTCCATATTTGTTTGTAACACGTTAACTAATCCTCGATTAAATACTAAAGGATAAGTCTCTACTTTTCAAATGATTGCTAAATTTAGTCTGATACGTTTTTAAAGAGATGGGGAATGTTCTCTTTTATCTCCAATGTAGGTGTTCTTAGCTTCTAAAGGTTTAGCTTACTATCTACATTAATACTTATCTTTATTTTTTCCTTGGAAGATTATGGGCATTCTCGAAAACCCATATTCCTTGAAGTTGTCGCTACGCTTACCCCTAGGGTTTCCTTTCCTGCACAAGATTCAAATATGTTACCATCATTCTTGGAAACCCGCATTCCTTCAGCTCATTGCTATGCTTACCCTTAGGGTTTCCTTTCGTGCGGAGGATTTGAAGATGTTACCTTCAGTACAATAACTTGGAACCTAGCCTTATGAAGAACCAACAAGTTTCAATTCGGCTACTCGATTAGCTCATGTTCGAGTTCCTAATGGCTTATGCAATTTTTTTAAAATTCTAGAGATTTTTAAGTGTTTGAAAACACTCGGCCCTCCTAGATTTAGAGACAAAGATGTCTACGGTAGCAATTTCAAGTTTAATTTCGTTTTCCTTTAACCGATAACAATGGTTTCAAACTTATTATTTTATGGGATAGGATCCAACGAGTGTTGTACTTACCTCAACTTCTTGTATGATGTATTAATTGGTGATATAGACACTTTATAGCATTGAAATCTATGTTAAGAAAAATCCTTAATGCATTTTGTTTTAGCTTTTACATAGTAAATGTTTAATGTGTTGTTGTCTAAGTTTAGTACTAATAGTTAATGAACTCCTTTGATTTAATTCTTGCTTGTTTATAAAAATTGTTTGATTCTTTTCTATAGGAAAATGTTGCTGTACAAGAATTTCCTATCTCTGTGTTAAATTAGATGATTACAATGCATGGTCCTCATTTGTGTTTACATCAATTGAGTCTTTATACTCTTCTTCATCCATGTGAAATTTATATGTTATGTCTTTCTCCATTATATTAGTAATAGTTTGTATTTTCATTAGTCATTTATGAAAGATATTTACACAAAACCAAACCCTCGATTTGTCTTAAATTACTTGAAATCTTACTTTTAATTATGGAAATGCTCTAAAACTATCTTAAGGTTGTCAAATTGTTAATCCATTGATTTTCATAAGGCTCTTGGATGTAAGTTGTTATAAATATTTACATTGCTTTGTATGGATTTTCTTTAAGCCATTGTTCCATTAGAACTATTTTCTTAGTCATTAGCAGATTATAGGTGTGAGTCATCGTACATATATTCTATTAATATTACCTTTTAATATGTATACAAACGCAATGAAATATATATAAATGTTCAGGGAGACATCTGAAGGAGGGGTTATCTTTGACCCTAGAGGAAAATAGATAACATACTTTTCTAGGGATCTTGGGAGGAGGATGAACAAATAGGTCGAATGGGAATCTTTAATGCAAGGTATAGAAATGATGTTCGATCTTCACCTTGATTCATTTCAATTTTATGGAGAATCATGGATTATTATCCAATCAATGAAAAAAATTCAGTCTAGAAAAAGGGAGGTTAGAAAGGTCCAAAAAAGAACATTGTCCTTTATCCTAAACATCTTGAAAATACAGTTCTTTCATATAAAGCACCATAAAAGCATCCTTGCCAATAGGAAAGCCAACATTGGTGCCAATATTAAGCAAGGGACTTATTGATGAATAGCTCCACAAGGCCCATTGTTAAATGAACGAGTTGCTTCCAATTATAGGTTTAATGGTTCAATTCAATCCTCCATGGTCATTAAATGGGATCGCTCTTTGTGGTAAGGGGATATGGGATAGAGCCGACATATATGGTGAAGTATTAATGAAGGGAGGGACGGGTGGTTCGTAAAGGTGGCAGAAGGGTGTGAGCATTTCATGCTGCATCCTGGTCTTCATTACCGTCATTCTCTTTGCACATTTCCAAGGTAAGAACTCTCATGAGACATATTCACATTCATATATGGAGGATCCTCTTTATGAATTGAGCCTCACTCATTTAGGCTATGGTCATTCCCTCTTAGGCTACATGAATGAGTCTACTAGAACTAGGAGCGGAGCAGGGTTTGAAATCTTGGAGAGGTCTCCATTTAAAGGAAGTGTTAGAGCTATGGAAAAATTGCCAGTTTAGTTTCCTCTTGTGGAGGAGAAAGGAACAGAGGGAATACTAAACGAAATCCAGGACCTGAAAAAAGAGATGGTAGAATTCAGGAAGATGATATGGTGTGTTTTTTATGTTTCGAAGGAGGTCTTGGAAGAGGATAGGAGGATTTCGCTGGACATTTCTGGTACTGACTCCTGTATGGATGATCTGGAAAGTGGGTATCAAGTACAAGTAGGTGAAGTCGAGGATATCTATCATAGTTGGCAGGAAATGGAGAGGTCATTGAGCCTCAGGAAGGAAGAAATGCGATGGGCAGTGGTTGAGGTGAAGTGTTCCCATCAGGAGTAGAGAGTGTATGCGAATGAGATAAATGACGATCGTTTCGTCCAATTGAAGCAAATTATGGAGTAATTGCAACCAGGCATCAATGGGCTAAATATGGGAATTATAATGCCTTGTCATGAGCAGACTGATGTCTCCCCAATGGATGAAGTTTCTATTGTTCAGTAGGTTGCAAACGAAAATCTAATGTAGGAATGATGTCCTCTGTCTCTTTTTAACGTTATTTATATGTTTTTTTGTCGATACTTATGTCGTCAGTTCATATGAGTATACTCTGTTAGTGGAAATAAGATAGTTTTTGGAAAACTTTGTAATGATGTCTATCAATCTAAGCAGGTTGTAGACTTGAACTATATAGTTTCTTTTTGTGCAAACTTATCTATTAACATTTTGGTACCCTCAGGGTATCATGTAATTCTTGGTTTTTTAATATAAATATATTTCTCGTTTCTATATATATATTTGGACATTTTTTTTTATAGATTATACTACACTAACTATCTATACATATTTAGAGCCCATTCCTTTTTTTGGCCATTCTTAAATAATAAAGTCTGAAATAATTCATACAACAATAAGTATGGATTGATAACTATTCGATTATTGATAACTATTCAAGTTATATATTCAAATATTAAGAATTTAATACAATTTAGTAATAAATCTCTTAAACAAATATAATTTTCTAATATAATGTTGCACCATTAAGAACATAATTTATTTATAATCTAATATAATGTTGCACCATTAACAACATAATTTATTTATAATATAATAACTTTAGTAATTACATTTCCAATAGAAGAAATAATAAATTCTATTCATAAAAATCAATAATTATGTTACTTCTAAATATAAACAAGTAAGCCCATCTTGAAAAAACCTCGGATATTGTCAAATTAAACAATATCTACTTTATTTCCATACACGTATTCCATAGCTATAATTTTTAGCATTATGTTTCATCTTATACGGTTTTTTAATTTATTTTGCATTTCCTTTGATGTAATTATCTTCTTTGTGCATATCTTAATGGAATTGTTCCTTAATCATTAATGGTCTGAATTAGTAGTATAATTAATTATTTTAATTATTAATTGTTATTAACTGAGAGTATATTTAGTTATTTTTATTTGCTAATTTTTATTTAGACATTTTAATCATTAATTAATATATATAAATTATACATTGAAAATCTATTTATTAATTTATGGTAAAGTCTTACATGTCAGGAAGGTTCTCTTCCATTAAACTAGTACCCTTTAACAACGGATTTGTATGATTAGTACCACTTTAGATGTTTTTATTGAGGAAAAGAGAAGTATTATAAGCAATAAAGAACTTTGTGAAAATAGCCATAAGAAATTGGAAACATTGACGAACAACAACTACAATTAATAGATTTTAGTTATATCAAATTTTTACAAGTTCGTGTAGTTGATTATTGGGCTTGGTTTTAATTCCTTATGAGAAGTAATACATATACACTAGTTGATAGAGAACACGAACAATTGATCTTATATAACAAAATATAGTAGAACTATGCCTTGGAATGTCCATAAGTGATAGAAAGATTTTCTCTATCTATAGATCTACAAGCCGCAAAAGCTTGTTTCCCACCCATGCTGCACAAAATCAAGTTAATTAAAACAATATTATACATAACCTAAACAAATTAGTTATTCATTTCACAACTCCAACATATGTTTTGTGCTTGATGTTTATAAGGAGTATAGGATATAGAAGCATATTTAAAAGGAAAAAAAAAAATTAATAAATAATATGTAAAGATATTAATGATCAATTTTAAAATACCTAAAGGTATTAGTAGGGTTGAAATTTGAAGTCGTAGCTTACATGTCGAGAAATTTTTATCTGAGGTTTGAATTTTAATTTTGCCTTTTATTTGAGATTTGAATTTGAATTTTGCCTTTCATTTGATGTTTAAATCTTAATTTTACCCGTCATAATAATAGTTGATTTTTTTCTAAGTAACATTCATAACAACTATATGAAACATTGAATGCTCATAGCTACTGTAACGAGACACCAAGTTACATATACAGGAACACTGAAAGTCAAATTGAGGAAAGAGGCTTGAATTGATTTTAAGAAAATCCAAATGGCTAACAATGAGTATATATACATTGAGACAAGAAGAATGCCCACAAAAAGGTCCAACTAATATCCCCTTTCTTTTGATATTTTGTGTATATTCATAAACAAACTGAAAATAGAGATGATGCAAAGCACAAATTTGCATTTCACTAATTTCAAATGAAGAATCCAATAACAACAGTTGCTATGAACTATTGTTCTTGTATAATGTAGGATCGATATAATGGTTGAGCTTAGGTAATAGTTAATTCAAGTGGCGATAAATCCAAGCCAAACAAACATAAACACTTCATATAGCAAAGGCAAGGCTTAAATGCTTATGCACACTCTTGCTGTAACATGTAAGTTGAAACCAAATATTAACATTTAATAAAACTATTATAAATTCATTCTCATATATTTAGCAAACATCCATCTGAGTTAAGGATCTCTCATGAATATGTCAAAGACTGAAGAAGATCGTACTTGTCCATATATAAATATTTTTAAAAATACAAAAAACATGAAATTTTCAATCTTGCATATATTGAAATAAATTCAATCTCACATCCATATCATGAATCTATCAATGAATGAACGAGATCAAACTTATCCATATATAAACAATTTTAAAAATACAAAAACATGAAATTTGTAATCTTGAAGATTTTCTTCAAACTTTATCTTTATTATTGAAACACTAATATTATGTTGCAAGCAACAAGTTTCAAGAGCAATTATGATCCAACAAGAAGGAACAAGAAGAGATCGAACTAGTTTACATATTTTACAATGTGTGTTATTATAAGAAGCACATAATAAACATAATGATTAATAATGATTAAACCAAGCACACACACAATTACAAAGAGGGTTTATCCTTGAAATATTTAAATAGGCTTCTTCGCAAGCAATACAATGAGCCATACCATGGACCCAAAAAACCTTCAACTATAAACTTATTTGACTCTCTAACCAAGTTTATAATATAGAAAGAAAGTTTGAGAGAAAAGAAAATATTGTTAACTACTTTTACTTTTAGTGTTTTTATTTTTTATATAATTAGTGAAAGTTTACTAACAAAAATGAGTCAAAATTTCCATATTAAAAATAAAAATACACACATATTTAGTTACTAATAACTAATTAGTAATAGTGATAGATAAAATTGAATATATATATATATATATATATATATATATGGAAATTTTGATTTTTGTTAATAAAATTTCATTAATTAATATAAAGAATAAAAATAGTAAAAGTAAAAGTAGTATATATGCTTGAAATATAGATATTGATGATGTGTAAAAATAAAAATACACTTCAAAATGAGGTGAAATTAAAATTCACACTTCATTAATGAGCCTTAATTAAATGACGACTATTTACCCAAATTGCAACCCTCGGTATGAGTAGATAGAAGAAAAAATAATATCGAGATTCCAAAATTAGTTTTTAAGTCAAATCCCCATTTAGAAGCCATATGGACTACTAAAATTAGAGGTGACTACCTTTATCTTAACTTTATCCACTGATCATGATGCAAGCATGCTATAGCTCATAATTTGAAAATCTCTACCATAATTTTAGTACAACCCTCTCGTCGTCCATTGGCAAGTTCTCTATTGAAGTCTTAGTTAAAAAGAGAGATAGTAAGAACCCTAATTAAAAGAAAAAAAAAGGCACTATCTTGGTAAACGATAGGAACATCTCTTACACTTCTCCAAGGTGGCTCCTAAGAAATTCTAGAGGCAAATTCTAACTCGCAAAAAAAACAAAGATAATAATATTGCTTTAAAAGATTGGAAGTCCTATCTTAAAAAAATTTACAAATCCCCAGATATTAGAGATAACATTCAAACCATTCTTACAACAAAAGAAGTTTTCTCATTATAAGACATAGATTTCGGGGTTAAGCGCTTAGAAAATGGAAAATACAAAGACATTAAAGGATACTAAGCATAAATCTTAAAAATTCAGGGGCCTATCTTCATCCTACACACCTACAAATTCTTTAATCTAGCAGTGAAGCAAGGGTTCCCTACACCTTGGACTCAAAGCATCATTATTCATATTTTCAAAAGTGGCAATAAAAATAAACCCTCTAATTATCAGACCATTATGATTAGCCCTGTCCTAGCCAAGTTATACAGTATCATCGTAGAAAAGAAGATCGATGAATGGCTAGAAATGGAAGGTAAGTGGGCTAAAGACGAAGCAAGTTTAGAAGGAACCATTCAACCACCGACCACCTCATTACGCTTAGGATCATTGCAGAGGACTGTCGTAATACTAAGTTTGACATTTTTTTTGCTTTGTGGACTTTAGGAAAGCTTTTGATACAATGCTTAGAAATAGCTTGTGGAATAGGCTAGATAAGCTTAATGTTCCTTTTGAGTTGAGAACTGTCGCAATAAGGTTATACGAAAATGTCATTACCAAATTTAAGAATAATGAGGTTTGGTCAATGGAAATAAACTGTAATATTGGAGTTAAGCAAGGTTTCCCCCTCTCCCCTACCCTTTCTGTCATTTACATCGATAAACTAGAAATATGTTAAGAAGAATCAGGTTGTGCTGGCATGATCTTACCTAGGATAGTTATCCTCCTTTATGTGTATGATATTGTTCTTATAGAAAGTTGTCCCTTTGATCTCAATAAACAATTAAGATTTCTCAAAGATTTCTTCTCAAACATGGGTATGACTGTTAACACCAACAAGACAAAAGTTATGATTATAAAATCTAAGAAAGACACCTACACAAATTTTATTTATGATAACAGTAAACTGGAGGAAGTGACTTCTTACAAATATCTTGGAATTTATATTCATCATGAGCTTAATTGGAACCATAGCATTGAGAAAATGATTACTGGAAGATGGAAAGCATATTTTGGACTTGAAAATAATTGTAAAGAAACCAACTTGCTCATGTGGGATGAAAAAAATAATAATCTTGGAAACTCTTGTCATCCCTGTTATCTTATACGGTTGTGAAGTATGGGGGTGCAACATTTCTAGAAAATCTTGGAGAAAGATTGAGCAAATCCAGAAGCGGCTTATAACTTATAACCTCAAAATTAAAAGCAATACGCCTTATCCTATTCTCCTAATAGAAGTGGGTCTTTCCCCCAATGAGAGCCTGGCTATGACTAGGTACCTGATGTACAAACACACGATAAATAACATGGGAAACGAGAGACTTCCTGAAATTGCTTTAAATTCAAGTCAAAACCAACAACGCCTCATGCTAAGTTGGTGTAAAGATATGATGACTTGGTTAGACAATTGGGAGATTGATAAAAATGACACTTTACAGAATATTGATAATGTCAAAAATATTATTACCTTTAACTTTAAAGGGAAATTGTGGTGCGAGGAATATGTAGCGGTTAAGAGAAAACTAAGATACTATAAGGAGGTCATTAACCCTAATTTGGAAGACGAGAAATATCTCTGGATAGTAACTAGTAGATCAATTGGTAATGAATAAATGAAATGAGAAGTTGTAAAAAAATTGAGTAATATTTAATATATATTTAAATTTAAATTATTAAGTGATGATGATGATGATAATGATTAATCTCTAAGACCAACTTTGGTCTTTTGGACCTTAAGAATGTTATTACTTGGTTTGCTTTAAATTTTTGTTCATATGCTCAAAAAACTTGGTAAGAAGTTGCTTTCCAAGCTCACTATAGTTTTGGAAAGTTAGGAGGTTAGCAACCTTTGTATTGTAACAAATACTATGAAACTCATATGTAATGTGGGTGTAAGCAAGGACTCTAAAAGATTGCAAACCCTTTTAGCCCAAGGAGTTTTGGGAAATGTCTCATGAGAGTTCCTTCTAATCTTGGCTATATTAATTTTCTTCTTTGAACTTAATTAATATATCTTAAATTATTACTGAAAAACAAGTTAATAATAAATAAATTCAATATTAAATATTAAATAACTTCAATTGAATTTTCCATAATATATTTTTAAAATTTATTGAAAGTAAATGTATTAAAATAAAAATATATAATTTTCTTTATCAATATAACAAAACAACATTAAGTGTATCCATTAATTACTCAAAATTAAATATAATCATTAATTAATTCACCTCTTAAATTTTTTAATTAATTTACATCTAAACAAACCTCACTTGGGTTTTATTATTATGATTTTATAGAAGTTACTCACAATTAACTAAATCATTAATCATTTATGTTGCTACTTTTATTATCATAATTTTATTAAAAAAAAATTAAAATCACATATATTAGCGATGGAAATTGTCATGTCCCAAAATTGGAATTGGGTCACAATGGCCTAATCACATTAGCCATATTCATTAGAGTTTGTAAAATTGATGTTAAGGGTCAAATAATTGCCAAGGAGGAAAATTACTAGTTTCCTAGGTTTGGGGTGGAAGCTTTGGGATTTGGAATAAGGGGGATAATAAATGATGTTTAGACATTAGAAGGGTTCAAGTATTTAATAAATAGAGTGAATATATAAATTCAAGAGAAATCCTAGGTGACAAATGGTTTTGGAGACATATGGAGGATGTGGGACCCACACTAGCTTGATTTTTCATAATACATGGTATCTCTCTTTTGCAAATTCGAATTAATGGGAATGTGAACACTCTTGGGTGAGTTGGTAAGTCATAAAAAATGTCATTGAGCATCTTAGGTCGAATTGGGAAGGATTGGTAACCTCCATGGAAGATAAAGAGTCAAAGTGGAAGTTTGTGGACACTTGGGCTAGATTCCCTAGCCCCTATGACACCAATGATGGAGCATCTATGACAACTATGACAAATTGCAGACCTGACCTCTGACATCTGACCACTATGACATGTCAGCCCCAAAAATAGGCTCAAAGAAGGCGAATTTGGGAGTTGGAGAAGCCAAAGAGACTCAAAATCGAATTTGGGAGAAGATGGAAGGTTGGAACTAGGAGACAAGTGGCAAATGTGGAATATTTCCTAAATGGAAATCTATTGAATCTATTGAGAGGATTTCGACCCTTAGAAGGCTAATGTTGGTTATAAAATGTAGAAATGAAGTATGAGAATGGCTTTTGATCATTTGTAGAATTTGCAATTGCATTTGTGAAGAGGGAGAGCTAGTGGATGACTAGTTTCTTGCCTTAGCCAATTTCGAGGGTGAAAGATTCCCATCCAAGTTGGCAATTGGAAAGGCCATTCAGACTTTTCATTTGGAGCTTTAATGGAGTCTTTATTTGCAGGTGTAAGCTACAGGGCAGCTCATGGTTTCTTCTATTGCAGCTCGCTCCTTCAACCATTTCCAGTTTTGATGGCATATTCTTGATCCTTGAGGGAGGGCATTTTTGGTGAGCTATTGTACTCTTTGGGGGAGCTTCTAATGCCCCATTTCTTTTTTAATATGAATTAAATACTCTGTTCTTCATCTCCAAAAAGTTTCAGGTCGAAATTCCAAGTAGAAATGTATATATCTCATTTTTAATGGAAGAAAAATGCCATTTCCCCACTACCTTGTTGTGAGCCAATGTATTGATGATGATTTCGAATGAATGGATGATTCTATGATATATTTGTGATAAATATACTGCCATGGATGTCTTATACAAGTTTCATGTACTGTACTTGAGCATTTGAAGCATTTTTACTCAGTTTAATTGCATTGGGAGAAGAAATAGTGCCATTTCCCCAAGGGTCGAATTGGGGATTTTTGCAGTTGAATGGGAGAGGGTGAGAACAGTTGTAATAAACCATTAATGGTGCATATGAGACCTTAATAACATATTTAACACATTACATACCTCTGTTCATAAATTTGAGTGGGTTTGGAGGCATTTGGGAAGCCATTTTCAGTACTTACCTTAGGGGGATTTGAACCCCAAATTACTAGTAAAATTGCATACTTGGTCCAGAATCTTAAGAGAGTTTGCAGAGGTCTTTTGGTGGCCATATGTTATCCCTGAACATCATATTCAATTCATAATATCATTCATAAACCTTCCTTGAAGATTTGAAGGCATTTGGAGTCAATTTGAGACCTAGAGACCAATACTAGTCAAAGGGAAATCACTAGTAAAGTTACCTACATTGACCAGAATTGAAAGAGTATTTGCAGAAGTGTTTTAAAGGTACAAAGGCATCCCTGAAACACACATTTATGTTCTAATATCATTCATATACCTTCTCAGAAGATTTGGGATCATTTGGGGCAAATTTAAGACCTAGAGATCGAAACTAGTCAAAGGTCGAACCAAGGAAAAAAGTGAAAAATTGCAATTTTAATAAAATTCCTAACAAGGGACATTACAGAAATTGCATAATTTAGGTATCATGGGTATTTGACCGTGCTAAAACTATTTATAGATTCAAAAATACAATTTAAAACTCTAATTCAAATTTTACCAACAAAAAATACAAGATTTCTACCAAACTCATTGTAAATTCGAAAACTTAGAATACATAGACTACATTTTTTTCAGCTTTTCACAATTAGGCGCTGTCCATTGTGGAACTTAAACGGGTTGATGATAAAGCTCATCAATACATACTTGAGCAAATGCAGTGGATACATAAGAAACATACTAATAAAAACGCGATCATTACAATGCATGACCTAGTTATGACAGATTTTATCTCAGAGTCGGCAAGATAGATATCGTCTATATCATCAAACGCCCAAGTTCTAACTCTGGCAGGCTCCAGCCATGAACGGTCCATTTCCTCCCCCTCATCCTAACATGGCAGGAATTCCATTTCCGTTCGCTTCATCAAATATGAGGCAAGCCTTCTACTAATATCAATACATTGGGAGAGGGTATTAAGTAAGCGATCTATCGGATGGGTAGCAATCTCATACAGGTTTTGGTATTCTTCCAGGATACTAACTCCTACTTCATGATTGGTATAGGCTCTTGGATCGAGGGCATGCATACAATGAATAGGGTTCAATAGCGGTCAATGCATTTAAATAGGCGAGATCGTTTTCATCATTCTCAAAACGTTCTTTCAGCGATTTGGTTTCAGCAAGAGCAGGGATGGTGATTTCTGTTAATCCAGAAATCGGTAAAATCAGGTGGACTGATTCCTAACAAGTATTGTCTATATTGATTTTATGATGGATAGTTAAGAAATAGTAATAGGGAACTTATTTAACTAACGAAGGTAACATGTAATTGAGAGGTAAACAATAAATGATTACAACTAAACATAATGAATAAGTAATAGATAACGAGTTCATGAAACTTAACTTATGACCTATAACTGTTTAAAGACCACTAAGTAAGTATGCTAGTTGCACCACTAAGTATCAAATGAATCATAACACATGATACAACGATCCTTATGCAGACATAGTGGCCTTCGTCACGCTCCCATGATGAGTAAGCATCAGTACTTGGGAAATGCTCAGTATGTGCTATTTTCTCCATCAAATATTGTGTATATTTCAAGTTTGTTATCAGAAAAAATAGAAATAGTAAAAGTATCCTGTGGAAACAATTAAAAATGATGGATGAAAACTTTTCCAAATTCCTACCCTGATCGATTCCAATAGGGCACTTCCAAGAGCCTATCAAATGCATAAAGCTAATTGTCCGCATTGTACAGCAAGTTCGAATTCAAATACTGATTCAATTCTGTACGATTCAGTCTCTATGGCAAGCACTAAGGATCGTGTACTTTTTAAAATAAATATTGCATTCAGGTCATGTTTCGATTGATATAAGAATATATGTTGTCTAGTCTTAGTCAATGTTGTCATTTGCACTGCGTGTCAACCATGTTTAATCATATTTGGTGTCAACTTTGAATTATTATAAGAATTTATGTTCTGTAGTCTTAATCAGTAATGTTAGTTTCATTTGCAGTACCTTGGTCTCAACTTTTTAAAAAAAAATGGACAATCACATGAGACATCGACAAAAACACACAGGATACCATCGAGGAAATTCCAACAAAACTGGACGAACTAATAAGACGAACAAAAGTTTTGAATATAGGTCTTCTAAATGGTATAATCTCAACCATTTATATCTATCTGCCATTCTAGTAATTCCATTCGAAAATAGTCCAAAATCATAACTTTTTAAATTACTAGGCAGGATAATCATACTACATGGTAAGCTTAAGAAATGTATTAATTTATATTTTTATTACAACGTAATATAATTCGTATATTCATAATTAATTCAAAATAAATGTGAAATGTTGAAGGAAAAACACCTTAATTGGTATGTAAATGATTAATGTTTACTGAATTCCAGTAGGTTGTTGAAAGACCACAACAATATAAAAAAAAAAAAAAAAACAGATCACAGCAACTACAAAGAATTACGTTGATAATAATTTTTTTAATTATTTTATATTGTGTTTTTAGTTGTTCTATAAGAGTTCGAGATAGGGTGGTTGATCATGATTAATAAATTTTGAGGATGATTAATTAACTTTAACAATGGTTAATTAAGTTTTATTATGATTGATTAAGTATAACCATGTATAACCAAACATATGGACAACCAAACATGTTTATGGTTTCAACATGGTAATCAAAATGATTATGGTTTCAACATGGTAATCAAAATCCAATATATTTGGCAATAATCAACCATGGTTGACTATTGTTTGAGAATGGTAGAATGTAGTGAAAGTGGAATCTTAAAATTAGAGGGGAGAAATTAGCTTTAGATTTTGACCTACACCAGTACATAATATTGGGCTTTAGTGGGATTTTCTGGTAGATCTTACTATTTGGTAAACTAACATTTAGATTGTATAGGTTTCATGTCCCCATCGATCATTTTGGATATAGGAGGTGATAGTTATGAATTTGATGTTTTAAATTTTTTACCATGGGCCATTATTTGAATCTAGAACTAATTTAAGATGCCCATAGACAATATAAATTAAGCAACTCATGTGGAGGTCCATGAGTAGAAAACACAATGGAGTTAAAACTATATTCAGTTGCATAAACAAAATATTCATTAAATGAAGTCAATATAGTCATTTAACATCAATAGACAAGAAACAATACTTATCTTTTAATTGTATAATATCCAAGCAATGAATTGTCTAAGGGCAATTTCTACCCAACCATAGGCCAAGTTTGTCCACTTGAGTGAAGGAAACACGTACAATCTTATCCCTCTTAGCTTGAAACCCATTTTCTTTCATGTTAAACCAACCTGCTCACAACAAATTTCATTATAGGCATCTCACTCATCCATTTGATCCATGAAACTCTTTTCCAATGCCTCTTCCCTCTATAATATCCCCCGTCTATGACCCTTATTACTATAATAAATTGTAGTTGATATAAATATACCTATTTAATAGTTGAGAGCATGGATCTCAATGTCAAGGCCTTGTGCACAATGCAACAAGTGATAATATTTTTTCTATGTAGCAAAACCATGCAATAGCAAGGCATGGTGACACCCTGAATATGATGTAAAATGTGAATTTCAAACTAATGCAAAGTAAAAGCGGAGGCTAAATGTGCAAGACAACTAAATTCAAGGGAAACATATCTACTAGGGGTAGAAGTTAGAGGCTAATAAAGCCTTGAAAATTCTTGTAAAGATGACTAGTTATATCAAGGTTCACCTATTGGCATAATACCAATAGATAGGAATGTGAACTCTTCTTTAGCTCCCGAGATTTGCATGACAACGCATCATTTGTATAATAAAGTGAATAAATTACTATTCGCACAAGAGCACAAATTAAACTAGGAAATTAGATCATGTATAGGAAAATAATAGATAAGCATGCAATAAATGTATTGTTAAAGATAGAATCCATATTTGCATGAAGGGATGGTGCAAGGTAATGATATCCATTTATAACGCGTTAGTTGCAATGGTATCCTGGAAAAACATAAATATGATCACTAAAATGAATTATTAGGGGTACCTACAAAACTTTTTAGAATTAGGTGTGAAAAGATGAAACATAGACAACCAGATCACCTTCGGGAATATATAACTTTTATTTATGGAAAATAGGTATAACCACCCCAAAATGTCGTTATTCTAAGATTGGTAAGTTATTATTTCTCTAATGGTCCACGATTTTGTTATGCATATTGTCAAATTATGTGGAAAGAAATATGTAGAAGCATAGGAAACATACAGATCTTGTGCAGGGCTATTTTTCCAAAATTTTCAAAGTTAATTTTATATTTTTTGAGATTCAGAAAATTAGTAAAGCCCTAAAATAACATGGTCGAGCATTGGTCCACCCTATCATGGTCTTAACATAATCAATAAACTTTTTTTTTAATTTGTAGGTATTCTTGTACTCTTGTGCTGGTTTTTTTTGGTTTCTTAAATAAGTAAAGCACTCAAAAGTTATAGCCAAAATAAACGACCTATGTTTTATACAAATTTCACACGAGTGCAATTAAAAATGAATTAAAAATAGAAAACAATAACAAATTTATTTAAAAATTATATATTTAGAATTTTCACACATAGCTCGACAAATGTGTGCACTTTCATCAGTAGTGCACAAGTGGAGCATATGCAGAACAAAGGGTGAAAAACATGAAGTTACACAAATTTGCATGTTTTTCTATAATTCAGTCCGAGCCTCAATGTTTGGGAATCCTAACCTAGTACCAAACCTACAAGGGTGCCAAAATAAATTGAATTTAAACACGCGTGTACATAAATAGAGCATACATGCAACTGCGCGCACACGTACTGGCGTGCACATGTACTAGCATCCACGTGCATCTGCACGCATGTGTTGTATTATACCATCAAATTTTTTCTTGTTATTCCTAAACCCCCCTTCCCTCTCTATAACCCCACCCCCCCTCTCTCTTCCACCTTGCCCAATCCCTCCTCCCTCCCTCACCCCCTCTCTCCTTAACCA
Source organism: Larix kaempferi (assembly GCA_027924585.1). Lineage (NCBI taxonomy): Eukaryota > Viridiplantae > Streptophyta > Pinopsida > Pinales > Pinaceae > Larix > Larix kaempferi. The sequence continues at coordinate 11,611,244 of BSBM01000109.1, forward strand.
AAAGGGTCAGGATATTTAGTCATATGTTTCAATGAATAACACCTAAAGCCATGACATAAGATCTCTCAAGGGTAGCCTTGATTCCAGGTATGAATATGGGTGTGGCCATTCTAATGTCTTGGATTCTAGGTACGGGTGTTTGAGTCCTATACATGGTTGAGGGTCGATGGAACCTTGGCTTTAAACCCTGAAATAAGAACATAATCATCCAAGTTCAAGAACGATGCCTTAGTCTACTACAAACGACCTCTCAAGCATATCCTTTGCTATGAGTAATGATAATAATGCTATTAGGAAAGTATGATCACTAGGTATAGATCTGAGGGTCTTAGACATGGTTGAGGGAGAAAATTCAAGCCTTATGCCCTAGTGAAGATGATATAAATATAGGATCAAGATCGATGCCTCAAACCTAAAAAATGACATCCTAAGGGGATATGGGAACCATTACGAGTTTCCGAGCAAAAGGTATGAGTCATAGGGCCCTCATGAGGGTGTTGGGAGGAAACCTAGGCATTAATCCCTAAAGGATAATTTTGCACATCCGGAGCCACAAAAAATGCCGTGAACCTACACACATGACCTTCCACTACAAGAAAAAGAGCATTTTAGCCTCACATTAGCACCACTATTTGTAAAGGATTTGAGAAATCTTCAATTTCAAAAAAGTCGTGACAATGTGGGGATACACGAATGGTGCTATGATTTATGGTGCAAAAGAGGTGTTTGTAAAAAAGTTGATTTTGGTGTTAACTAAATATGTGGCATCCATGGTGTATGATGTAAACCACCAAAACTAATCCTAGGTGGACTTAGATTTTGTGGTTCAAAACACCAAAACCAATCCAACATGGATTGAGAATTTATGGTGTAAAACACCAAAAATTATTATTATTATTATTATTATTTAATATATGCAAACTTCTATACGGTGCAAAGTACCATAAAATAACAAGTGGTTCAAAGCACCATAAAATAATAAATGATGCAAGAAAATATAAATCTTACACACTTTCTATATAACTGTGGCTCTTGTTTTAATGATGGATTAAAACTAAAAAAATTATATATATATATATATACAAGGCTAAAAAGTTTTCTATTAAAACTTTTTTTATTGTTTTTTCGGTTTTACTTCATCATTTTTTTTGTGCTAGGGGAATCGACAACTTGAGACTGGGCTGGTACTCATGTGACACGGGGTCCAGGGATCCAATCCCACTACCACTATACCCCTAGGTGACCCACACACCCTGCAAGCATGGGACACGGGTAAAGTCGGGTGTGATTTGAACTCGTAACCTCCAATTTATAACATGTGACTTCATATCAAGTGAACCGTCAATAAGCCACACCCATGCTGGCTAGTTTTAATCCATCATTAAAACAAGAGTCATGGGTACAATAAGAAGTATTAAGAAAGCATTGTGCCAAATTAGATACAAAAATTCAAATACCGAGCAAAAGACATTTGTTTGTTTATATAGCTAGAGTTTTGTATCTAAAAGGAATTGTATCCTCTTTTTTATTTTTTTCCTCCAAACAAATTCATATTTATATTACAAAAACTGAAATTTAAATACATTATTCAGGATTTTTAAAAAGGATCAACCTTACCTAAACTGTAAGAAGTTCAAGAAAACTTAAAAGTAGAATACAATATGCCTATATTTCATGCATATAAGCTACAAATAACAAGTAATGTGAAAAACCTCTGCAAACATATAATCAATTGATCAAAAGATCAATCTCTACAAACTGTAAGTGATCAAAAGATATGAACCTTTAAAAAAAATCAAAAATATCAAATATATATCTTTGTAAAAAAAATCCCAATAATCTTGTGTATGGACAGATTCCAATAAGAATGTTGAGCATAATTCTCACATATATAGTTGTAGATGATACATTTTGTTGTCTCCCATAACTGAAAAAAAAAAAATCTAAATTCCATGATAAGAAGAAATATATTATCCATTGGGATTGTGAATTCATCCAACTTCCTCTAGCACCCATAACCAGAAACTATTGCCTCTAAGTCTCATATCCAAACCTATGTAGATTACAAATTGAAAAACCGCAAAAATAGTATCCACTGGGCTTCATACAGATGCCAAATTCTTCTTGATCCTACTATGTGCAAATTTCATGTCTCTCCTATTTGAAATGAAGCCAAAATCTATCACATGAAGATAACAGTCTTGGGACTGCAAAAAATTGTCACAAACAGGGCATCAATGGGCCTTCTAAAAAACAACTATTAAATAAAAGCCTTATTGATTTCCCATAACTGCAAGACAAGGATGGTGCGAATAGTCCAAACAGACACCATTCACTTCAACCATGATGTTCCAATGGCCTTTGGATAAGTGTAGTCCTTTTGAGAGATCATCCGTAGTCTGATTATATTCTCTTAAGATGTGATTGACAGAGATATTATTAAAAAACGTATAGAGCCTCCATACTTGTTCCAAGATCAAGATTAAATGAGTACTGTGATACTTTTGTTTCCTCTTTGACCAATTAATAGAGTGAATCCCCAAACACTTGAATGTAAGAAACTGAGTAATTTTAAGTACCCATCAACATATGAAATCCAAAGCTTTTCCCACCACACAAAACCCCTATGTTGTTCAGCTCCACACATCCAACTGAGCGAAAATTTCTCCAAATATATTGATGTTTCCATACATGGCAGGTATTCTAAATCAGGGCACCCAACAACATATAGAAACTGAATCTTTTCCCATTGCACCAATCCCCATATCCTTTTCACATCCTTGGACAACCAGATGCATGAAAGTCCTCCAATGATATTGATGTTTCCATACTTGGAAACTCTTCCAAGTGAGAGAAAACACCAAAATCTAGAACATGAAGCTTTGCCCACTGCACCAACCCCCGTATGCTCTTCAGCTTGACACATTGAGATGTGTGAAAATCCTCCAAAGATAACAATGTGTCCATATTTAGAAACTCTTCTAACTCAGAGCACCCAAATCTTTACACACTGCACCAACTAGTATATGCTCTTCACTTCAACTTCACACATCTGGATAGGATATGAAGGTCACTAGGAACCTACTGTGGGAAATCCAATGGAATTTAGACTTTGTCTTGTTGATAAGACTAGAACACGGCCATTTGTATCTCCACTGTTCAATAGATTGAAAAAAAGTTAAGTTGATTCACCAAACACTTATATAAATTATACGGACAAGGGTAACTAGCGTATTGTGCAAGAAGAAAATAATCACAAAAATCAGAAATATGTGTATACCCATGTGGGAAACCCCACTACTATAAGTTTTTGTAGATAGGTTGTTACACAAAAATGTCGTTATCACGAGTCATGTGTCAACTCTGTGCCTTAATCCCTGAACTTTCCTTGTCTAAAAACATCCATAGCAAGTTGTTGTCCTCATATTTCCACAATGTCTAGTTGCACTGGCGCACCCTACCTTCTAGAAGGAGGCGCCATACCAAGCCTGGAGCATGATGCTCTTTGGAAGAGTGCGCCAATGGCTTTTGTTTCCCTTCTGCAACTGCCCTGATCCCTTTCTATCATCATTTGTCTTAATTCAAGGTGCGCCAGGGTTAGTTAATGTGGATAAAGAGGAGCTTCGAGTGACTTCTTGAAGCTTAGTGACATGGAGGTCTATACCTAGATGCTAGGAAGGCTTGTATTTGATCTCCTAACCTAATGGGAAGATCCCTTATACTTCTCCCCTTAATCTTCAACCTACTCTATCCATTTAGCCTTATAAATATCAAACCTCTCTCCATTGTGAGGAGAGGAAGGACTATAGTACTCTCATGCTGGTGGAATTTATAGGTGATCCCTACTCATCCTTTGGGAGTCAAACATAATCCTTTGGAGGCTCGGTTTGGATTGTTGGAAGCAAGGTTGCAACGTTGAGGATTAGGTTGTAACTTTCTCTCTCTATGTACTCTCTATTATTACAGTTAATACAAACTCTTTCCGTAAACACTCTTGTGTCAATAGTGTTTAGAAATTTCTTCCTTAACTGTTAGTTTAGATCAATTCATATTTAGATATGCTTTTACTGTTTTCTTGTTTCCACTTGTTCAACAGGGTTTTGCAGCTTGAGATTTGAAGGCTCTGGAGCATTGGATCAACAAAGTGGAAGAGGATTTTTAGACTTCAGGTAAGTGATCTACTTGTTCCCTTGCATCTGTATTGATCTAGGAAAGTAGTTTTTGTTATATGCTTATTTTTTCTAGATCCACTTGTACTAGGGAGATCTCGCTTGAATAGATTTTCCATAGACTTATGGACAATCTACCCAAGCGGACTCAATCTAAATCTCCCTAGTCCAAGTGGATCTAGAACAAATAAGTACAGAATACAACCTACTTTCCAAGATCAATAGAGATGCAAGTTAACAATTACATCACTTACTTGAAGTATGCAAATCCTCTTCCTCTTTGTTGATCCAATGCTTCAGATCCTTCAGATCTCAAGTTGCAAAACCTTGTTGAACAAGTGGAAACAAGCAAACAATAAAATCGTATCTAAATACGAATTGATCTAAACTAATAGTTAAGGAAGAAATTTCTAAACACTATCAACACAACAATGTTTATGGAAAGAGTTTGTATTCACTGTAATAATAAAGAGTACATAGAAAGAGAACGTTACAACCTAAGCCACAACGTTGAAACCTTCCTTCCAACAATCCAAGCCAAGCCTCCAAAGGATGATGTTTTACTCCCAAAGTATGAGTAGGGATCACCTAGAGAAATTCCACTAACATGAGAGTACTATAGTCCTTCCTCCCTTTACAATTGAGAGAGGTTTGATATTTATAAGACTAAATGGATATAGTAGGTTGAATATTAAGGGGAGAGGTCTAAGGGATCTTCCCATTAGGTTAGGAGATCGAATACCAGCCTTCCAGGAATGTAGGGATGGACCTCCATGTCACGAAGCTTCGAGAAGTTGCTCGAAGCTCCTCTTTATCCACATTAACTAACTCTGGTGCACCTTGCATTAAGACAACTAGCTTCAAAAAGGGATCAACACAAGTTGCATAAGGGAAATAAGAGCCACTAGCACACTCTTCTAGAGAGCATCATGTGCCAGGCGTGGTCTGGCAGCTCTTGCTGGAAAGTAGGATGTGCCAATGCAACTAGGCATTGTGGAAATATGAGGACAACAACTTGCTCTAGATGTTTTAATCCAAGTAAATTCCAGGGATCAAGGCACATAGTTAACTGGATCCTCACAGGTGTGTCAGGCTGTCACAACTTGAGATATAATTTAGGGTCCAATAGTTATAGTTGGAACAATTTTTCAGAGCACTAACCAGGGAGGATTGGGACCGTACCCTTGGACATATAACCTGACTACGTAATCGTACATGCGTAGTAATCTCCCCGAGTGTTGTTCTCTGTGTATTGCGATAACATGACAGTTAAAAGGTTTGCTCAGATGGTTCCAGGAATCCTAATGGGGTCTCCCGATATACTCAAGGTACGTGGGAGTGCCAATCTTTAGTGGTGTTGTCTAATGCACAACCGTACGATAGGAGCCTTCCAGTATACTATCGAGTACATGAAATATCTTTCTATATACCCGAAGGTATGTGAAAGTCCATTTGATATACCTATTGCTACGTGGAAGAACTACAAGCCCTTGGGAGGCAGTGCAGGTAAATAATGACAGCTTCCACACTTAAAGACATCGGAACATGTCTCTAACCTAACACACAAGTTGGTAAAAAAATTTAACTTAAACAAGCGCTTGATTTTATCTTGTACAGTTAAGTGAATCCATGAAGTGAAGACTTGGAATTTAAACAAGATGCAAATCTGATCTATATGAAAATGAAAGTCTTTGTTTCTATGTAGTCCTACTTAAGAAGGAGAGAGAGATATTTTTTCTTCCCAAATGCACAACCCCATGCAAATGCAATTTCATCTTTTTCAAAACGAAAATTTAAAAATCACGCACCCCAAATCATCCTAAAGTGGCAAAAAATAGATCATTCTATCAACACCAAATACTATAATTCTAATATGTTTCATATCTGCTTACACTCAAAAAAGATACATATAAGCTACGGAAAGAAGGATTCCCCGAACATTTCCAATCAAATTCAAGACAAAGAAAAACACTAAATAATCTTGTCTCACTCAAATGCAACCAAATCTGAAACAAGCATTTATTCTTCTAATGAGTGTAAGACCAGGAATGTCAAATGATCAAATTAAAGCAAGAAGAATATTTATGTTTCCCATTTTCATCAATATAGGAAAAGAGGGACAAAATCAAGTTTCTCTTTGAACTAAAGTGGAAACAAGGAATCAATCTTTCCCAACAATCACTAGATAGCTCAGCATGTAAAGGAAGCAAGATGCACAACCCAATAAAAAGAGGCCGATAAAGACATGCATATCCCACACTTTTCAAGTCTTTAAAACAAGCCAATCACACCAAACCAAAAATTATCTTAAAATCTTAAAATGGGTCAAAATGACTATAGGATATATGATTCATGGCCCCCCACACTTTTTAAAAAATAGAATCCATTTTGCTTAAAAATGCAAGCAAAACACTAGTTTTGACTCAAAGGGCCAAACATGGATCCAAATCTCAAAAAGACCCAAAAATAGAGGAAAATGATAGTATGTTGTGTCTAGGGGTTTTGTGACTGTAAGATGCAGTACACATATCTTTATCAATCAGACCAATAACCAAAATGGAGAAAACTTTGTACTAAATGAAAAGCAATAGAGGCTAGCGCACTCTATTTTTATGCACCAGAGCGTCAAACGCACTCTGCACACTGGAAATGTGCACCAGTGGTGCAATATGTAAACAAGTGGATAGCGCCATAGATTCAATCTGTCCACTGCTAGTGTGCACTAGAAGCACAGTGGTGCAGGGCATATACAACCCAGGTGCATCGAGCGAATAACAAGCGACATAAGTGAAAATATCTCCAAAAGATAAAAGGTAATTGATCTAATATTTATCCCAAACAGAGTCTGAATAGCTTATAGACTCTCTGATAACAAAATCCAATGATGGGAGGGGCTTAGTAGGCTAAAATGTGGATTAATAAGAAATCAATGAAATCAAAATGAAATGAAATCAAAGCTATGAACGGTCCCGAGTGGAGTCGCCAAATTTGTTTTTGGACAATCTACTCAAGCAAACTCAAGCTAGATCTCCCTAGTCCAAGCGGATCTAGAAAAAATAACTACAGAATATAGCCTACTTTCCTAGATCAATAGAGATGCAAGTTAACAAGTAGATCACTTACCTAATGTCTACAAATCCTCTTCCTCTTTGTTGATCCAATGCTCTAGAGCCTTCAGATCTCAAGCTGCAAAACCCTATTGAACAAGTTGAAACAAGCAAACAGTAAGAGCATATCTAAATATGAATTGATCTAAACTAACAGTTAAGGAAGAAAGTTCTAAACACTATCAACATAACAATGTTTATCGAAAAAGTTTTTATTAACTATAATAATATAGAGTACATAGAGAGAGAACATTACAACCTAAGCCTCAACGTTGCAACCTTCCTTCCAACAATACAAGCCAAGCCTCCAAAGGATGATGTTTGACTCCCAAAGGATGAGTAGGGATCACCTAGAGAAATTCCACCAGCATGAGAGTACTATAGTCCTTCCTCCACTTACAATGGAGAGAGGTTTGATATTTATAAGGCTAAATGGATAGAGTAGGTCGAAGATTAAGAGGGGAGGTCTAAGGGATATTCCCATTAGGTTAGGAGATCGAATACCATCCTTCCTAACATCTAGGGATAGACCTCCATGTCACCAAGCTTCGAGAAGTCCCTCAAAGCTCTTCTTTATCCACATTAACTAACTCTGGTGCACCTTGCATTAATACAACTGGTGCCAGAAAGGGATCAGCATAGGTTGGATAAGGGAAACAAGAGCCACTGGCGCACTCTTCTTGAGAGCATCATGCACCAGGCCTGGTCTGGCGCCTCTTGTTGGAAATCAGGATGCACTAGTTCAACTAGACATTGTGGAAATATGATGACAAAAACTTGCTCTGGATGTTTTCATCCAAGGAAAGTTCAGGGATTAAGGCATAGAGTTTACACATGACTCATGATGACGATATTTTGGTGTAACATAGGTAGTTGAGAAAATCAGGAGTCTTTCCAGTTTTGAAAGATATCATTAGTGCATTTCTGGAAATCACCAAAGCAAAATTTCATTAATAAATACATAATCCACATCTTTATTACAAGAACCATCTTTCCGTTTCCATTAAAATAAAATTACAATCTGCAAGCTCATTAGGAATAAGAAAAAAACATGTTTATATGCAAAGATCAAAATAATTAACAAAAGAGAGTTTCTAATGTTTACTTGCATATACTCTAGTTTTTAATATGTGATCGTTTAGTTACATGAACATCATATTTTTTATAACAGGCTTTGGCATGATTATCATGACAAGGATCATATCAACTAATATTTTCACTAGATTCTGCTAATACATTAGAAAACAATTAAGCTCTACAGTGGAAAATGGCAATCTATACATCAAATCAAATAGCGAACAAAAGTTAGAGATATAGGAATTTACCATAGTATAATATTTGAATATTTTAGTCTCAGAGTTATTTACAATAGTGATTTCTTTGTTAATGGATATAGGTGTGTATAGGTTGTACATCTATCTGCTTATATTGATTCATAATTTCATTTACCTTTTCAATACAGTTTTATTGCTCCAACTATCATTAATATCAAAATTACAGTTCTCTTTGATGATCCTATGAGTCCCATAAAATACAATTGCATGGCTCCATGCATAATCTACAAAAACTTCCTAATCATAACCATCGTGCATCTCTGGGTTTCCCACATACACCAAAACACTATGAATTATATTACGAAAATTGAGCATAATCTTAACAAAGCCTAAGCATTAAGATGGGGATCAATGCTAATCGTTTATACCATGAAAAATTTGAAGTTGAGATAAGTATCACTATTATAGGAGGCATTATTGACATCGTATATCAGCTCCACTAGCTTGGGGACATATTTCCCCGGTAACAAAACAGAAAAGTGGGCTCTTGCACGAAATTGAGGGACCCTTTAAGTGCAATCGTGAATTCACAAAATGCGCTAGAATTGTGTAAATTCAAAACGTACGCGCATTGCTTAGAACTAGGCATGGGCGGACTCCGACCCTGCCATGTCAATTAACATGTAGGATAGGATTCCAAAATGCGCAGGCGTTATAGTGATACATAACGTGCATGCGTTATGTATCAGTATAACATGCATGCATTTTGGTTAATATAACAAAAATAAATAAACAGTCCGTGGACCATGACCACTGTTTACCCACTCAAAACCGGAACACTCGAGCGATTTCAACTTGGAAAAATGCATTGGAGAAGTGAAGGGAGGCCAAATTCAAAGCTCCACAAGGGATATTTCATCTTGCAAGGAGGATTGGAAAGGTAAGCATCCAAATCCTTGCCTCATTTCATCATTAAAATTATAAATTTTTATGTTTCCCTAAATTAAAATTTTTTGTAAATGAAATTCCAAAACTAAAAGTTTTAAAAAAATTTATTCAACATATGTTAATTCCTCCCTACTATCAATCCCCTTATTGAATTTTACATCCACCTAAGCAATAAGGGATTTGAAAAAAAACTAAAATGGAAATTGGAAATTGAATCCCAACACCAATATTTTTTCCACATCTATTTCAAATTGGAAAAAAAAAACCATCCACCATTTGTCTAGGAGGAGGAACTATGGACTATAACCTAGGCTTGGTTTCTAGACTTGACTCAACCAAACCCTATGTTTTTTTCCCACGCATTCTTTTACCCTAAAAATTTCCAACCAATGCTTGTGAAGCCAACCTAATGGCATGATGTATTTTACATCATTCCACAAACCCCAAGGGACTAGGTTCCCCTCCTTTGTAGACACACCACTTACTTTGTTGCTAAGATGAACTACCACATCCTTTTTGACCTCCTTCACCACCAAGATGTTAGACACAATGACTCAATAAGAGGGGGGGGGTGAATCACTGAGCTTGCACTTATTAACAATTTAAACTTCTTCTCTCAAATATTATATCATTAATTACAAATTCACTTCAATATCATATTCATCAATAAAATATATCACATGTCATTCTGTCCATGAACAAAAATCACCAATCAAATCACATATGCATTCTGTCATTATTATTCATATCATATCAATCTGCTGCCATATCTCCATTCATACACTTTACACTGTCCATATGCACACCACAACATTCTTCCCATATCATCAGTAATCTCTTCATCATTCTACCAACATGTCTTCATTCTGTCCATCAATAAGCTGCCTCAGTTTAACCCAGAATAAAAGATAGAAAGAGAGATTGTTTTACTGCTCCACCTGTTGTTGCTCCTTCACCAAAAACTGTCCTTATCTTCCTGACCCCCGATATCATAGCTCTCCTCTATATCCCGAATTCTCCCCCAAATTCTCCACACTCACCACACAAAAACCACAACCATCTTGTTCTTCATTTATACTTCTCCTTTCAATGAATTTAGGAGGCTGACTTGTCTTTTTGTTTTTATTAATTCAAATAATTCAAATGATATTTTTATTTCCATGTTATCCTTAACAAATAAAAATACATATCTTTGCCACATCATCATGGTCTTTATGCCTGCATGGTCTCCACCCTTATGCCTGCAAGGACCCATAATGTATGCCTGCAATGGTCATATGAAATGATATTTATGTTTGTAATGTATGCCTGAGATGATATTTATGTTTGTAATGTATTTGTTCATGCACAAAGTTTGTACATTTTTCATTTTTGAGAGATGCCATTATAACACATGTATATGTTTCTAATGATTTGTTTTTCTTATTTTTTGATTGCAGTGATGACCATGGATGCACACTCATCCATCCAAAGAGAAATTTAGAGGCTCGGAGAAATTCGAGCCTCCATACTATTGTTGGTGATAGGCATCTTATGCTTGCATCCAATTTGGATGCAATGATAGAGACCTTTGGTAGGTTTAATGGTGCACTACAAGATATTGCCACATTCAGAGAAAGAAGCAGGCAACAATATGAGGATGGGCTTAGCTACAAAGAAGTTGAAAATCTCAAAAAAACATATGTTTTCCCTCTTTAGAGATCCACGGACAGGTGAAATCCTGAATGCAAACAAAAGGCACATTTCTATCGAGTGGTGTACATATCAACTATTCATACATAACTGGATAGACCGATGGTACATGGTGTTTGATGTACCACCACATAACAACAGGGAAATGCCTCAATATTTTTTGAGAAAGATGTATGCAGAATTTGTGATGGGGAAGCATGTTAACTATTTTGATATCTTGGAGTACTAGGTCGTTGGGATGGGGAGGCCTCAGAAATGTCCCAAAGCAAGGCACATATATCCCAATCACCCAGTAGCTCCATCTCATAGGAAGCTACCTAGGCCAAATGTGCCCCCTACACATCAGTTGGTCCCAGAGACACAAGATTCATTCCTACTATTGGCACAGGCAGTTGTTCGCCATAGCATGTATCTTCTAGGTATGTACAAGGCAGGGACATCAGAGCCACCATCTATGGGTGGAGTAGAGCCACCACCTTTCGTTGGGGTATAGCCACCACCTTCCAGTGGTCGAGGAGCATCTAGTAGTAGCACTAGACCTACACATCATGAGCACAGCCGAGAGCCCCACCCATGCACAGTATGTGGCCATCCTTGCTTTGGTTCTGTCCAAATAGATGATACCTTTACTGGGTATTTTACACAGGAAAGTAAGTGGTTAACAATTTAGTGTCATTTGTAAATTATTTTTCCTTACTATACACATATATATAGATTGCCAATATTTTTAATGATTTTAAAACTTGTAGTTGCTACAAGAAGGGCATGAGGTTGAAGACCTTTGCATTGATGATGCAAAGCATAGTCTAGGGGCTCATGAACCAGTAACGTCCGATGTAGATGATGTTGTCATACTTTCAGTGACAACAACTCAGAATGAGGTAACTATTTCAACATGAAATTATTTTAATACATGAGTAAATCCAGTTAACAATTTAGTGTCATTTGTAAATTATTTTTCCTTACTATACACATATATAGATTGCTAATATTTTTAATGATTTTAAAACTTGTAGTTGCTACTAGAAGGGCATGAGGGGCAAGAGGCTCATGCACCATCACCGTCTGATGTAGAAGATGTTGTCATACTTTGAGTGACAACAACTCACAATGAGGTAACTATTTCAACATGACATTATTTTAATACATGAGTAATTCTAGTTAACAATTTAGTGTCATTTGTAAATTATTTTTCCTTAGTATACACGTATATAGATTGCTAATATTTTTAATGATTTTAAAACTTGTAGTTGCTACCAGAAGGGCATGAGGGGCAAGGGGCTCATGCACCACCATCGTTCGATGTAGAAGCTGTTGCCATACTTTCAGTGACAGCAACTCACAATGAGGTAACTATTTAAACATGACATCATTTTAATACATGAGTAAATCCAGTTAACAATTTAGTGTCATTTGTAAATTATTTTTCCTTACTATACACATATATAGATTGCTAATATTTTTAATGATTTTAAAACTTTTAGTTTCTACTAGAAGGGCATGAGGGACAAGAGGCTCATGCACCAGCACCGTCCGAGTTACAAGATGTTGGCATACCTTCAGTGACAACATCTCACGCCAAGGTAACTATTTCAACATGAAATTATTTTGATACATGTTATCTTGTAATCACAGGTTACTTAATTAATGTTACATGATCTAATATTTATAATTTTCTAAATTGTAGGTTGTAGATCGCCATCAGAGGGAAATGATTTCATCTAGTGAGCTCCCCCCTGGTGGGAATATAGCCGATAGCATTCCCAGAAAGACAGAATGGATGACATACCGTTTCTTAGAATCAATTGAAGTATACAATACATCAGTATGTATTTCATCATTGTAAGTTTGTTAATACATGTTATTTCATTGACCAATGCATTTCTAACTACATCAGTATTGGTGATTGTAGCCACTAGCCTCTATACTTCCGAGACTATCAGTAGTTGGATCTCCTCGTAGTCCAAATGTTCAAAAGGGACAAGTGTATAAGAAAGGCTCCACTCCTAGAAAGGGTGTGGATGTCCTATATAGCAGACACATGAGAGATCCATATACCCCTCACCTAACAAGGGTCATTAATGTTGTAGTTAATGTCGCATCTACAATATCCACAAGTCATATAGAGGTAACTATTTCAACAATCACAATGCATAGTATTTAACCATGTTACTATATTTTTTATTGATGCATGTCTAACTATTTCCCCATTTGGTGATTGTAGCCATTAGCGGCAGGAGTACCTGGCCCCTCTGCTCAATCCATGGCTATGACCGGGTCTCCTCTTATGGTGAGATGTTCATTAATGACTAAGTTTTTTTATTCAATTTACCCAACCATGTTGATCAATGTTGAATTGTTGAATTGATTGAGATGCGATCTTTTATCTACAAAGCAGAACTATAGAGAGGCCTTCGATGAGCACACAACTCACATCTATACCCCATGACGATTTGGTGAGTATTTGTCATAAATAATTTTGCCATAAGTTAATTTTTTAAGTTTGTTAATGGTAGGGTATTAGTGCAGTTATTTGATAAAAATTATGATTTTTTTTGCAGACTCCTGAGATGTAGAGCGATCCCAGGGAGATGGTCGATAGAGAAAAGTCGGGGAAAAACAAGCGAAAGATTGTTTTTTGATGTTCCATAGTCTTGTATATATGTATTTTGACATACATGTACACATTTTTGTACTTAGGGATACATGTACATTGACAGGCCATTTGAGGGCCGACTACTTTCCCATATTTTGTATTACAAACATTCGACTATCAATGCATGATACAATATATTCCATATTTTCTCTTGAGTTTCCACTTGTGCTTGTGATGATTTATCTCTTCCACAAATTGATAAACTATGCTATTGAAATTTATATAATTACATTTTAAGCAATATTTATTCTCTTACATTTATTGCATTGATAAAGTAACATCTCACCATTGTGTTCTGAAAACATTATCTTAATGGAAAAAACTAATAATATATTTCAACAATTCAATGAGCTTAGCACATGCATGCTAATTTGATATCTAATTTAAAATTGTGTTTTTTGTCAACTCCAAGGGTTCACACCCATTGATCAGGATTATGGTTGTAAGGAAAATATGTTGCAAGGAAAAAAAAAGTTAACAAAATAGGTCAAAATATGTTTGAATAACCTCTGTCATAATAGTAACATGCTACACATATTATCAATGTAATCCTATGAAATTTTCAGAAACTAAGAGGAAATCTAATAGATGCTACACATTTCATCAATGCTATCGTATTTCATCAAACGACATGTACATGAGCATCGATGTAGTTCGGTTGAAGTGTGCCTACTCTAGCATGCTAAAAACAATGGCAAAGTATCAAGTACAATGGCAAGGAATGAATAACTAAAGTGTAATAAAATTCATTGGCTTTTCATGTACATATGGTCAAATATATGTAACAAATATACCCTAGTTTGTTCCAATATGCTAACCAATAGCTGGTCATGAATTCGTTCTCATAAAATCGTTGAAGATATAAACCCTATCCTTACTAAACCTTACTATGTAAGACCATGGCTTTTGCTTTACCTCTTTCATATGTCCATTTTCCACTTGTCATAATGCCAAAGTAATCATACAGAATCCATGGAAAATGGAATACCTAACTAGTTTAATGATATTCCTTGATAATGTTGTTTTGATGAAGGAAAATAAGATGTTCATGGTCCTATGTTTGTAAAAAGGATGGATTATCCTCATATGAAAATGTATTTAAAATTGAATTTTCTTGATTGATACAAACGATTATGTAATGGTTGTTCAGTGTGAATTGGAAAGTATTCCCCCATAGCTTGATGGCAAAGTTTCATGGTGACTTTGATATATCAAATCTAGCAAGGATCAGAGGGATACCATCGATGAAACATTGCCTCCATTTTTTATTTGGAACTTTGAATTCTTAAAAATGACATTAATTACTCAAAATCCAAATATAGTGGAACACTAAGGAGTTGTTAAATGACGTGGCACACTAGGGACATAGAATCCTGAATCCAATGGAGTCGACGTTTTGTTCCGAGCCATGGTCATCATTCTATGGCTCATTCCATATCGCATCCAAAAGGCCTTCAACGACACCAGTTGGATACCTACCGGGGCCATAGAATTCCAACCATGAAAGAAAAATGGGTTTCGGGGAGTCCTGCAAGTGTGTCTAGGAAGGTTCCAGCTGGGAACACTAGCCATAAGTTCCCGATCGATGTTTTGCAAAGTTAACCCCCATGTGCAAAAATTGCACACTCCCTTACCGAGCAAAACCCTAGTTTCCAAAATGGACCTACAAGATGACACTTAGGCCATGGGACTTGTAGAGAGAATCAACCCTAGCACTATCCCGATGTCTTGAATCCAACGAATTCAACGGTTTCTCGATCCGAGCCACGATTGTCATTCTATGGCTCATTCCATCTTGCATCCAAAAGGCCTTCAGGGACACCAATTGGATACCTACCGGGGCAATAGAATTCCAACTGTGTAACAACACTGGGTTCCGGGGAGACCTACAAATGTGTCTAGGAAGGTTCCAATTGTGAACGCTAGCCATAAGTCCCCGGTTGATGATTTTGCAAAGTTGACCCCCATGTGCAAAAATTGCAGACTCCCTTACTGAGCAAAACCCTAGTTTCCAAAATGGACCTACAATATGATAACTAGGACATGGGACTGGTGGGTAGGGGGACCCCTAGTACTATCCCGATGTCCTGAATCCAATGAAGTTGACTGTTTGTTGATCCAAGCCATGGTTGTCATTCTATCGCTTGTTCCATCTCACATCCAAAAGGCCTCTAGGGACACCAGTTGGATACCTACCGGGGCCATAGAATTCCAACTGTGCAACAAAAGTGGGTTCCAGGGAGTCCTGCAAGTGTATCTAGGAAGGTTCCAACTAGGAATGCTAGCCATAAGTACCTAATTGATGATTTTTCAAAGTTGACCCCCATGTGAAAAAAATGCACACTCCCTTAGTGAGCAAAACCCTAGTTTCCAAAATGGACCGACAAGATAACACGTGGGCCATGGGACTGGAGGATGGGGGAATCCCTAGCACTATATCAATGTCTTAAATCCAACGGAGTCAACGGTTTGTTGATCCAAGCCACGATCGTCATTCTATGGCTCGTTTGATCTCACATCCAAAAGGCCTTTAGGGACACCAGTTGGATACCTATCGGGGCCATAGAATTCCAACCGTGCAACAAAACCAGGTTCCGGGGAGTCTTGCAAGTGTGTCTAGGAAGTTTCCAGCTAGGAATGTTAGCCATAAGTCCTCGGTTGATGATTTTTCAAAGTTGACCCCTATGTGCAAAATGGCACACTCCCTTAGTGAGGAAAACCCTAGTTTCCAAAATGGACTTACAAGTTGACACCTCGGCCATGGGACCAGACAAGAGGGGAACCCCTAGCACTATCTCAATGTCCTAAATCCAACGGAGTCAACAGTTTGTCAATCCAAGCCACAATCATCATTCTAGGGCCCGTTCCATCTTGCATCCAAAAGGCCTTTAGGGACACCAATTGGATACCTACCGGGGCCATAGAATTCCAACCGTGAAACAAAACTAGGTTTCGGGGAGTTCTGCAAGTGTGTCTAGGAAGGTTCTAGCTGGGAACGATAGCCATAAGTCCCTAGTTGGTGATTTTTCAAAGTTGATCCCCATGTGCCAACATTGCACACTCCCTTACTAAGCAAAAACCTAGTTTACAAAATGGATCTACAAGATGAGACCTGGGCCATGGGACCAGAGGAGAGGGGAACCCCTAGCACTATTTCGATGTCCTAAATCCAACGAAGTCAACGGTTTGTCGATCCGAGCCACATTCGTCATTCTAAACTGCTCATCTTGCCAACTAGCCACATGCACATGCTCTACATATTGTTTTGTCTTTTCAAAGAATTCCTCCTTGAAGTCGCAAACCCGTACCTAGAAGATCAACAATAAAGACATATATCAATAGATTGTTACATATGAAATTGCAATCTGAGGGAAAAAAAGTATCCAATAGCTCATTACCAACCTTAGAAGTGACCAATTGTATTTTTTTCTTTCGTTCCCTCCATCAATATCATACGTGACATATTTGAATGACTACAAGTTCACCTCCTGCCTCCCAAGTTCATGCTCATCGGTCACATGTATGCATTTTTCCAATAATGTGAATCCACCACACCCTGGGAATGTCCCATCTATGCAAGGTTTTTCATAAAATGTGCAATTGTTTGGCCCACTACACAAAATGCAATGAATAAAGTCTCTAGATGGAATCAGTGGTAATGTAGCTGAGCATTCCTACACAAGAGTGTTATGCAATACATGAAAAATGTATGTATATTTGTCATAATAGTAACCATACTCAATGACATGGTATCAAAAAAAACATGTGTGATGAATTGTGTTTATTTTAGCATACCATGGTTTGCATTTTTCAAAGGATATTTGGCCAAAGTCAAGTTCATTATGTTCATTCCTAAATCTCTCATATAATTTTGTTTGTGTCATATCAATAAAATGTTTAATGTGTGGTTCATGATCCTTTGAAACCCCTTCTCAATTTTAATACATATTTTTTGTTGGAAAAAGTTCTAGTGTTGTCATGCCAAAAATCTTGCACTAATCCCTTTACCGCATCAATGAGCTTCATATCAGAGCATGGCAACCTACCAATGAAGGCCCAAACATTTGTTTGACCAGTTCAAGTTGTTCTCTTCTAACACAATACCTACGAAGTGTCTTCACATTGAAATTAATAATTTTTTTTGTAGGTTTAAGAAAACAAAGTGCACTATTGTTTTTGTTCACGATTGATTGTGACAACATACGACGAGCTGCATTGTGATCCTTTGAGTGAGATTTCTTTCCAATTGTACTAAATGCATCTACTAAACTCTTAGCAATATGATAACTTTGTTCTAAATTTTTGTTCATCTTTATCTTTAACGTTCTTCTAACAACAACCATAGACCTAGATTTTAACAATGATAAAAATAATTTGCACTTGTCCCCATCACATTTAGAATCAAAAAAGTTATCAAGCATTTGTCGAGTTTGATAAGAAATAGCACGTTTGGACAATATACCTTCAATTGAACTAATGAGAGTTTCATCAACCTATATATGTTTCATAGTCCTTCAGTGTGCAATTGCTAATGGAGGTAAGGGTGTTGGAACTGGAGCATGTACAACATCACCATGACGCTCCAACGTTTCAATTGGAGCCTCTTGTCTTTGATTTTCTTGGATGTTCTCCATAACATTTATTTCTCCCACTGTAAATCCTTCAGTCAATGCCTCTCTAACTTCGTCGATTCTACAACCACTACCAACAAGTCATTCACTACGATATTCAGAGGCTGACTTGATGTGGGAATTGAAACATCCCCCTATGAGCACCTACGTCTTACTTTTTTACTAGCGCCATGGGGTGCTTGTTCATCAAATGTTGTTGAAATTGAGGGACCCTATAGTGAATTTGTTCGTTTTTCTTGAGGTGGATGGGTAGGAACGACCATGGCATCATCTACGGTTG